>CAJQZJ010032273.1:928343-968771 GCA_907164525.1 Lophiomys imhausi | reverse complement strand
ATAATAATAATAATAATAATAATAATAATAATAATAATAATAATAATAATAATAAAAACATAAGGCCCTCAGACATGTAAGATATTTCTGGCTTTGCACCAGGACAGAACCAAGGACACTTCTCTCTTCTGGGCAAGAACAAGAATCAAGGTCCCTGACCTTAAACTGTCTGACAAGTGTTTATCTCCTATTCTCATGAATGATAAACATCAGTGTTATGGGGACAGGCTAAGGACAAGGCAAGAAAATCCCACTCTGTTCACACTACTGTGATTAAAAAAAACAAAAACAAAAATCAGCATTTTTCTGTCTTGTGTTTGTTAAGGGAAGGTGACTAGGGAAGTTTAGACATCAGCAATGTTATAAATTGTGTAAATGTTTTAGAGTATTTTGTTTTGTTTTCTCTTGTCCTTTCTAGAAATTCATGGGTGCAAGAATGAGCAGTCTATGGGGCTAAGAGATGATGGCTCAGGGGTTAAGAACACTTGCTGTTCTTACAGAAGATGTAGGTTCAGTTCCCAGTATCCATATGGCAGTTCACAACTATCTATTACTCCAGTTCCAGGGGATCTGATTCCCTGCCCACAGGCACTGCACACATGCAATGCATGTACATATATGCAGGCAACTATTCATACACATAAACATTTTTTATTTTTTTATTTTATTTTTTTATTTCTTCAACTTACATCTCAATCGCAATCCTCTCCCTACTCTCCCCTCTGGTTCCACCCTCCCACCCTCTTCCTCCTCACAACTCCCATCCACTTCCTTTTTTTTTCTTCCAAGTTTAGGTATATCTTTCCCCACCCCAAAAGCTCCCTTTTTCAGTCCATAAATGGCTCTTTCTCTTATAATAGCAAATACATACAAAACAACAAGAATAATTAGACCACAATTATGAAAATTATAAGGCATAACATAAATTCCCAATGTCCAGTCCATACATATTTGGCAACTGACTTTAACATTCTGCTATACATCCATCTCCATGAGTTTAAAGTTCTATATCCAACTCAGCTTCCATCCTAACTTGCATCGTGATCCTTTTTTTTTTTTTTTTTTTTTTCTAGACAGGGTTTCTCTGTGTAACAGCTTTGGCTGTCTTGGGCTCACTTTGTAGACCAGGCTGGCCTCAAACTCACAGTGATCCGCCTGCCTCTGCCTCCCAAGTGCTGGGATTAAAGGCGTGCGCCACCATGCCCGGCTTGCATCTTGACCTTAAAAACATCTTCGTAGATCCAGAACACCCTCTTAATTCCAAAACAACTCAAAATTTAACTATGAGACTATAACTATCTAGTCTTCAACCACATCAGAGACTTGAGTAAGATCTTAAAAAAAAAAAAAGAATGAGTACTCTACAAAGGACATGAAGGAGAAACTGCTTCATAACAGGGAAATTGGAGTCAGAAAGCAAAAATTTTTATATACAATTGTCCATCTCTAGTAACACATCCATGTTTAACAAAGAGGTACAGGCATTTTGATTTGTGAAACAGCAAAAATTATTACAAGAGAAACCGTGACTTTATAGGAACCCACTGAAGAAGCAAGCATTAATGTGTTTCCTTTAGTCTTAAAATGTGTCATGCTTCAGCCCAGACATGTTGTGGAACTCCCTCCTAACCTTAAATTTGAGAAATGGGGAAAGTTTGATTTAAAAAGACATCCATTACAGTACTTATTATTTTTCTTTAAAAATGCATGTTGTAATACATCCTGTAGTCATGAAATATTTGTGTAGACAATAAGATGAAAAAAATAATTACAGTGGTAGATGTAAACAGAACACTAAACTTTATACATGGAAAGAGTTCAAGAACACTTGTGTACTTAGCAAAGGCCAGAAAGGAAACAAAACACGCTATTTCATTTATCTTTAATGCATATAATTTTCCTTTATTTGTTTATGTTTATATTTCCAACTTTCTCTAATAATTATAAATTATATGTTAAAAGCAAAGAGCTAAGAAACAAAGAAGAATGAAAAGTTTAAGAAAGATCAGGAGTAAATGGTAGGTAGCTAGCTACCATATGTGCCACATTAATGCTACTATTCCACCTGAATTAAAACAATATTTCATACATGCACATGAGATATCTTTTAAGCTTTCAGTTTGCTCTGGAACATGGAGTATGTAAAAGTGAAGCTAAGGAATATGTGACAGCTGAAGAAATTAAGAACATTAAAATGAAACTAAATCCCTTACATCAAGAAAAAAATGCTTTGAAGGTATCTCAGGATTGGACAGCCCACCCATCTTGGGCTCAAAGATAGCAGCTTTTAACTCATGTGAAAGACTTTAGTTTGAGAAGAAATCTTTTGGGTTCCTGCTCACATAGGCCACCAAGAAAGATGTTTCCTCTTATCCAATCATCAGGCACACAGAGGCCCCTGTAAGCCGTGGCTCAGGAGTGGGAGGGGCAGCTGCTGCAAAAGCTGGTGGCAGACATAGTTATGGATACTGTACTTAAGATCTGCAGGTATACTGAAAGCAAGAGTCACAGGCTTTCAGAGGCGCCATCCAGATTTCTAATGAAGGGCAGGCATCATTAGAGGCTTTGAGGATTCCGTACAAGCAACCTTAAGGGTTACTCATGAAGCTGTGAAAGTGAAGCCAAAAATGCAATGATGACCCAAAGAAATTGCATGTGCCAGGTACATGGAGTACCTGTGATGGACAACTGATAGTAGGAAGGATAACCAATTCAGTAGATAGGCCACGTGGACCACAACCAGTGATGCCATAGCAGTGGGTTACCCCAAATACTTGGGATGTCTCATCATGCCACCAAATCCCCAGATGTGGGCTGTGGAGCCACAGGGCTTACATTGGCCCTGCTGGTTTGGGGTTTTGCTTACCCTCGTACTCCTTTCCTGTGCCCCCCTTTTTCTTTCTATGAACCAAAATGCTTACTCTGCGCCATTGTATACTGGAAGTGTGACTTTTGTTCACAGGGACTCACAGTAAAGAATGTCCTAGAGTTTTAGAGAGGGCCCTGTATTTGGACTTTGGGATAATACTGGAGCTATTAAGACTGCAGAGACTCCTGGAGATTGGATGTGTTTTGCATTGTTAGACAGACAAGTCTTTGAAGGAAGCTTTAAGGAATATTTCAAAACAAGTGGCCAAAGGTTATATTTTTAATAAACAATCTTCCTTGTCAACTTGATCAGATTGAGAACCACACAAGATATTAACAAATTTACTTCTGCATGTGTCATGAAAGAAACAAAAGGAAGTGAAAAAATAGTTTAAGTTAGTGCGGCTAAGGAGAGAGCTCTATTGGTAGAGTATTTGAAGACTGGAATCAGTCTCTGAAACCCACATACAAAAGAAAGAAAAGCCAAGTATGGTGGTACATGTTCATAATTCCAGTGCCGAGGGGGGGGGGGAGGTAGGTAGATCCCAGCCAGTCTAATCTACATGCCAGGTTTAAGGTCAGTAGGAGACATATTTCACCATAATAAAAGACAAAGTTTTCACAAAAATGAGGAATGTTACCTGAAGACAGAAAGGTAGATGCATGAATTAGCTACAAAATCCAAATTGCTTAATTTCATTAATTCCATATTTGAGCTAAAAGTTCTCATATTTGCATTTTAAACTGGAAATATCTAAAAATGCATGATAACAGGCATGCTAGTAGCCCACATTTGAAAATTTTTCTTTCTTAGATGACATCAAATAGTAAGTAAATACTGACAAATTGCCAGGGAGACAGGGCAAATAGAAAGCTCTTTATACCTATTACCTTGTAGTGGTTTTTTGTTTGTTTGTTTGTTTGTTTGTTTGTTTGTTTTTTGGTTATTTGTCTAGTCGGTTTTCTATACTATGAACTGGGAGCATTGGCAATTTTTGACAATAGACACCATAAACTATATAGTTGATTTTGCCTTCCACCAGTGTATCATTGCCTTGAAATTCCAAGACAGAACCACATGTTGGGAAAAAAAAAACCATTTTGGAATGCACCTTTAAGGAGCAGGTGGCTCTGCTTAAAGCAAAACTGCCCCAGTACTGACGTTCTATGCTTTAACAAAGAGAGCACCAAGGTTCACAGTAGCAAGAGTTCACACATTTGTTTCCTTAGCCATGCCTGTAGGGATATGCAATACATAGCTAGCCTAGCAGACTTTGAATTCTAAGGACAAGTTTTTCGTGGAAAGGCCATTGAAATTCATACCCCGTCCTACAATGTGCAATCCAGTCCTGCAGTCTAATGCCTTTCCTGAAGTTAATTAACGAGTCTGCCTTCCTCTTGCATTAGCTTGGTCACTGATGAAGATATTAAGTAGATTCGTTATTGGACTGACCTCATGAAGACGAGCACTACTGATGTCATCTCAAGCTAATTCAGCTTAGCACTCCTTTTAAGCATGACACTCAAACAATCTGAGCAATTACTTAGCTAGGGTGTCTCTCCATTTGTTGAGCAGCATGTCATGCAAAAAGAAAAATCTTGCTAAGTCAAGATAAATTATAACCAATGTCCCCCATAGTTACCACCCTCACTCTGTCTCTGAAGCCCATCTGCCTTGTCTCAGAATGAAATTACATCTGTTTGCCTGAGCTCTGACAGAAAACAAATGAATCTCAATGGTCTGATTTGTTTTGGTCTTGATTATAATTAGAAAAATGAAGCTGAGTGGAGGAGACAATTTTCCTTTGCAGAAAAGACTGAGATATGGGGAGAAAAGGTATCAATTGACTGCTGCCATTTTTCTCAATCTGTTCTCCATTCTGGCTTCGCTCCAGTCCTGCTCTTACATTGTTTTTTTGTTTTGTTTTGTTTTGTTTTTTTTTCAGAAGTCCTTACTACAAGTTCGGACCTTTGCATCAGTATCTGAGATATAGGGATATGTTATCAGGATAGCTTGAATATTACCACCCTCTTTGCATAAGATAAAATCCTCATATTCTTAGAAGGTCAGTATCATGATACTATAAACCAAGAAATGAGGATATAATACATCCAACTTCTGTTTAGAAATCACTATGATTTATTTTTATAAAAAATATTTTTCTGCAAACTTATGCTTGTTTATTGCTTACTTCTAGAGTTATCTTCTTGTGGTATGAGTAGCACGGGATGAAGTTTATGAAGAAAATAGCAACAAAAATTATCTATGAATATCTGAAACTGAAATGTTTATTGAGGTTAAAAGAGAACACTCAAATTGCTATAGTTCTAATCATTTTTTAATTATTATTAGGTGGCTGGAGACATGACTCAGAAGTTAAGAGGGCTTTATACTCTTCCAAAGGATCCTAATTTCGTTCCCAGTATTCCTGTCAGGTTGCTCACAATCTCCTATAAATCAGTTCCAAAGAAAAAAAAATCCTACCTCTGGCCACCTCTAACATAATCAGAAATATAATATACATATACACAGACACACAGAGACACAGAAATAAAAAGTAAAAACAAATTTAAGAAAAATCATACACAATCAAGTCAATATGTCAGGATTCTAAAGGTTAAAAAAAACTAGATTTTTTTTCTCTTCAAACATAATTGATAACCTAGAGGTGTTTCTTGCACCTTTAATCCCCAAACTTAGAGGCAGAGGCAGGTAGATTTGTGTGAGTTCATAGTCAGCTAGAGAGCTACATAGTCAGATCCCATAAATAAATAGATCAAGTGTACAGTATGTCTGAGCCATCTGATGACACATGGAATAAAAATTCCTGCAATCCATCTTTACACTCTAGAGAGTTCTTCCATTCATGTGCCTACAAATGCAAAGGTTTGTATTTTGTTTATTAAGGATTCTAAGATGAATATGCATATGATTATCCCTTGCCAAACAACCAAAGACAAGCATACAATTCAATGTAGAGCAATATGTAATGTGGAATATATATATATATATATATATAATTGCTAATTATCTAAAAAGAGGAAAAGTTGGACTTTCCGATTCTAGCTAATGTGGCTGCATAAAGAGGATCATAATCACGTGAGCTCACAATCTCCCTAAAGGAACAATGTCTCAAGTCACTTACAACTTTTGGGGTATAATCCTGAGGCTTCAAGTGAAAATATTAAAATTTTATTGAAAAGAAGCAAGTAAGATCTTTATTAATGAAATGCCTTGGTCCCTACATCCCAAGAAGAGCTTTCAGATAATGAATAAATTGCATTTTGGTCTGTACTGGTCTAGGTGGCTGTTTTCCCTTTCGTTTTCTCCCTCCTTGCCTCTTCTTTGTCCTTATCTTTCATGGATATCCCTTTAAGTACTGTCTTTTTCCACTAAAAATTACTTGCTTTGATGTGGTAGAAATAGCAAAGCAGGAACACGATTCTTGGTTGAATTTGTCATTGAGATGTAACATTTTAGTCATTAGAAAGTAGCCTGAAACAATGAATTCCCTTCACATAAACCATTGAACTACCATGGAAAGATAATGACTTCCTGTCACTTCCAACCTCTGTCTCATGCAAACCCTCCACCTGGAGGCAGGGAGGCTTTGAATCTCATTAGCCATGCCCCCAGAGCCACTAATGCCGAGTTTCTCCTCACTGGACGAGTTTGTCCTCACTGGACGCCTAGCATAAAGGATTGTCCTCCTCTCAGCCTTGGTAGTGTTTTATTGGCAAACATGATAAAGTGGTAACCTAAGGGGCTTAAATTTTAAGAAACTGAACATTCTTGGTGCTTCTATGTGTGATTAAAGTGATTGTGTTGACAGGATTTTTAAAACTTTAATGTAATTGCATTTTTATTGAAACTGTTCTGTCAACTTTTAGTGAGGACAATATCCAGTTTAGTAAGCCAGAAACAGACTTCTTTTTTTTTTTTTTTTTCATTTTTCCTTAAGTGAGAACTACATTGAGAAAAGGAGGTATTGTTAAGTGCTGGGCACAAAAACGTTTTCATAATGTAACCAAAAGTACTATTTTCCTTTACATTTTCTAAGTTGGCTGTTACAAACTTTAATTTTATATTGGATTTCAATGAGAATTTGAAAGTCGTCCAACCTGGCTTTCCTGACATTATGTTTGCTAGAGGTAGTCTGAGCATGTGCTTTCATGTCAGTTGATTGGGTCAAGCCATTGTCAATGTCTAACTCAGATTGCAGGTCAGTGCTCTGTGGTTTCAGGTTTTTTGTTTTTGTGGTTTTTTTTTTAGTGTCTTTCTTCTTTTTTTTTTCTTTAAGTATGCAAGCTAGAAATAAAACTGTGCTAAGCAGGAAGGCATTATTTAGAATAACTGCATTTTCAGTTTCATTTTAGCATCATTGTTATCAACCTCTGCTTCTTAATGTATCCAATACTTACGACTCTACATACTTCGGAAATGTGTATTTGTTTGTAAAATATTTTGCCTTAAGAGATGGAATATGAATTGAATTATTTATTAAATACAATGATACATTTAACCAAAACAATGAATATGTATTATAGAACCATTAACTAATTTATTTAGAATTAAGGATCCAACAGTACTCTATCTTAAGTATTTATTTATTTGTTTGTTTGTTTATTTATTAGAAGTAAGGAACATACAGCACCATACCTTAAGTATTTATTTATTTATTGAAAATATTTTACCAAGAAATCTCTTAAACTTTCGCTCATTTTTCCATGAAACTTAGTCATTTCTAGGTTCTATATGTTTGTAATCACTCAGTTTTAATTGGATTAAAAGATAGAATATGACCAAAGTACACTATTATAAATGTATTCTTAATAGCCAAGAAGTAACTCATATTGGACTGCACCTGTGACAGAAATATAAAATTCCTCTTAAGTTCTGGAGATAATCCTTTCTGCTAGTGGCAGACATCTTAAGAGCCATCTTCAGTTATCACATCTCCATCAATGTGAGCACTTTGGGAGTTGATGTTTTCTTTACTAACTGACCGAAGCCAATATACACTCCAATTATAGCAGGGTAAACCTGACAGCTCATATCATCTTCCTGAAGGCTGTCTGCCTTCTTGAGTACAAGGTACAGACAAGCTGCCAGAAATTTATCCAAGCCTTGGTTGCTTTCTTGTTGTTCAGAGGAAGCTGTGTAGATCTGTTGATTCAGTCAGGATGCTGTGGACTTTCTTAGGTACACTAATTAATTTTGTCAATAATTTTCTTTTGGGTTCTGTTTCCATTCCCACAATTTTGAAAATCTAGTCAGTAGCTTAATAGTTTTGCTTTGTTTATTTAATCATTTCATTCTGGGTCATAATCCCCAAAATTGTATACAGTGTTAACATTATATACTTTATTTCCAACATACTTGCAGATATTTTTAACTGTAACAATACTTGGATTAAAATTAGAAGATATTATTATAATCCTTTAACCAATAAAGCTTGTAGAGACTATAAGTTAATGATTTGCTACTAGTTAAAACACCTGACAATTTGTAGAGCTTTTGTTGGTAACATACTGCTTTAAACATAAAACACTCACAAAATTATTTTTAAAATAAAGCCATGCTATCTTCAGGTAGCAGCAAATGACTCATTTTGCACATGGTGTGATTGAAGTTTCTTCAACATCCTTCTGAGGAGCCATATTGGCTAGAATTAGTGAAAGAAGGCTTCCTATGCTTTCCCCTTCAAAGTGTTTACTTTCACATATCAATATAAAATGACATATTGCTCTTCACTGTCGCGTCCCCCTCGACCAGCAAGGATGACGCAACTCACAAAAGCTCTTCTCCAGCAGTTTATTCAGGTCCCTTGAAAACGGTCTTCCGAATGCCCGGGCAGACCCAACCCACAGGCTAAATACTATATGAACAGCCAATCAAGTAAAGCCATGTGGTGCTATCTTAGAGGCCCACGTATGCGGAAGCAAGCCAGATCAGTGGTCTTAGCCAAATATGGACTTGTTTATCATCGAGAGCGCTCACCGTCGGGCTGGTGGAAGGCAGAAACTGGCGCCATCTTTAGGGCGCGGCACATCGCAGCTCTCTACACTTCACTGCTGAGGGTTGTTTTTGGATGTCTTTGACTTAAATTGCTTAGCAAGGAATAAATACATACTTACTCTTCTTAAAACCATTACATGATACACAAATCTAAGCAAATAGAAAGCTTTCAATATACACATAGACATGCATGTATAGGCAGCATGTACACACACACACACAGTATACCTGTGCCATTGATGTTTCAGGTTAAACATGTATGAGTTTTGTTTTTATTTAGAATTTTTTACCAACATACAAGATGAAAGAACAGTTGTAATGATCAGGTGTGGTAGTCGCTTCAACAATCTGAAATCTGACTCATCTAAATCTAAAAAAAACATCCCCTAAAGAGATGTGAGTCTATTTCTATTTGAACTTAAATTAATAAAAACTAAGTTAAATTAGAACTTTGGATCCTGTGTCATATTGACAAGTTTCTTTTTCTTTGTGTATCTTTGTGGAACTAAATGTGGGTATGGTGCCTGTGCATTTATGTGTAAACATACAGAGAAAACTATCACACACATCTTGGTTTTTAAGACAGATTCTGTCACTGAGTCTGAAGCTTGTCATTTGGTTTAGGATATCTGGCCGTTGAGTTTTTGGAATAAAACTATTACTGGTGTTACAAGAATATGCAGCCACACTTGGATTCTATATGGATATTGAGAATTTGCATCTAGATTATCTTGCTTTCTCAGCAAGCCCTCTAACCAATCAGTCCTGAAGTAGCATATTTCAATTTTCTAACCAACAAATGAGGACAATGTCCATCTTTATCATAAAGACAACATCCATCAACTCAAAAGCTTCTATTTGACAGCCCTGGTGTAGATCATGTTTCCACCCATAAGAGAAAATGGCCATTTTAAAGTGGCATATCACTTTAAGATACTTTCTCATGCATATCACGAACCTTACTCAAACTGACTTAAATAATAACATTTGGTCCCTTTTAAATGTAAGTCATGAGATGGTTGGCACAGCTCAGGGCAACCAAATCCAGTGTGTCAGTTTCTATTCTCAGAGATTCTCTCCATTGTTCCCAATTCTGAGCTGGCTTCATGCTCAACTTAACCATTGTATATAATACTGCATTAAGGCCATTTTCAAACAAGTACACATTGTATAATGAACGTGTTCCCTTCCTTTGTCCCCCCACACCTACTGTTTCTCAACCATCCTCATCCTATAGTCCCCTTTGTTCCTCTAGACAACCTCATTTCTGTTTTCATATCATATGTACAGATATGATTTTGTGTATCTATATAAAATCAAGAAACCACAAATCAGAAAAAACGTATGACATCTGTGTTTCTAATACTGACATACTTTGCTTAATATGATCATCTCCAGTTGCATTCATTTTCCTGCAAAGGACATAGCTTCACTCTTTTTTATGGCTGGAAAAAAAAAGCTCCATTGTGTCATATTTCTTTTTGGAAGCTGCTCTCCTATGCTCTTTACTCACTTAATAACTTTATCCCTTCTTATGTCTTTGATGGGGTTGAAGATGTAATAGTTATAAAATTTCAATTGAACTTGAGTTGTTTAGGATTTAAAAGGATATTTTCAAGTCTAAATAACATCTTTAGGTTTATAAATATAGGATATGATAGAAATTATTTAGGTTCAGAACTTTACATACACCAAGATAGATGATTTTTTTCTTCTTCAAGATTGCCTGATACAAATAGGCTAAACATTATGTGCATAACTTTCATGAATGGTTTTCTTGATTGTTTCATATTTGTTCTTATTGTTTTTACTGATGAGTTAAAAAATTTAGGTTTTTTTTTTAGACAAAAGGAGGGAATTGTTGGGGTAGTGTTAAGCATTCTAAATGTTAATTAATTGGTCCTGCTTTCTGTCTGAAACTTACATTGACTCCGATTGGTTAAATAAAATGCCGAGGCCTGAGATTGGGCAAAGACAGAGAAAGGTGGGACTTCCTGAGATTAGAGCAGGAAGCCTGCGCTTTTTGACAAAGGATTAAGACATTCCAGCCAGGAGCAGGAAGAAGGAGGCACATGCCATGGGGTAGATGCAAGAGGATCATTCAAGAAGGCCTGGAACATCAGCTAATGTGGAGAATGGCAGTCCAAGGGGAAGTATGTATATATGGAGTCATATTTGGGTAATAGACTTAAGAGCTAGCTTAGATGGGCCAGGATTGCACAACTCAGGCCAAGGCTTGTTAAAATCCACGTGGTATCTGTTTGTATTCATTTATAATGTCTGGATAAGAATTAACAGCTGCTGAATCAATTAATTATAATATAAATATCCAACGTAATTTAACTATTTTTTTTACACATCACAATTTAAAAAAACATCTTCTTAGATCCAGAATACCCTCTTAATTGCTAAACAACTCAAAATTTAACTATGAGACTCTAGATATCTAGTCTTCAACCACATCAGAGACTTGAGAGGGATAAATATATCTGATTATACAGGAAGTGCAGGGCCAGCAGCTTCTAAAACTAAGAAATGACATACCAGTGACTGCCTGGACAGTTCCCAATTTCTTTCCATACATTAGAGCATCTATCTTCAGCTGTTTGGCCCCGTTTCTCTGACAGACATAGATTGTAAAGCAGGAATTATGAAGGACTTGCCTACCCTGTATTGGCAGAGCTAGGCTGTCTATTTACCTGCTTCCAATTTTGTCCTTTTTGGACAGCATTCAGTCTACAGTTGAAGCAAGGGATTTTTCTTGCTCAGTGACAGGCTTGCCACTAATTCAACCATCTCCAATTGGAGATTCTTTGATGCTCATCTTCTACTTGGGGTAGAATAGAGGGTACTGTCGGGAGCTGACATGTCTTGATATCAAAAAAATCTTAAGAAAAGTTCTTTGAATTCCATATTCTGCAGATCTCTTGAGGTTTTTGAAGACCACCGATCTATCTCTTTATATTTGGATAAGCAAATGGTGCTTGTCTCTTAGCAACTTGATTTCTGATTAACTTAGAAAATAACTGAGATAGGCTGCCCTAGTACCTAACAAAATGACATGCTTGAAAGACTCATAGATCCCCAATGAATGAAGAGGCTCTTGGCCCTCATACGACCTCTCAACTGATATGAGGGACTGTTATATAAGGACACCGCACCCCAGAGAAATGGGATGGAAGGGTTAGGAGGTAAAGAAAAAAAAATAAAATGTGATGTTTCGGCCTTTTACTACTAACTGTCATGAACTGTTTAGGATAATTAAGAAATGCAAACTAATGGTTATGCAAGCCAGTCATTCTGTTAGGTACTATGACAGCCTATTATAGTTAGTTGCTAAGCTAATCAGAAATAAACCTGCTACGAGACAAGCAACATCTGCTTACCCTAATATAAGAGATAGATAGGGCCTCTTCAAAAACCTCAAGAGATCTGCAGAATATGGCATTCAAAGATGTTTTCATATCTTTAGATTTTTTTATATCAAGACATATCAACTCCTGACAGCACCCCCTATTCTCCTCCAAGTAGAAGATGAGCATCGAAGAATCTCCATGCTTGATTAGTCGCAAGCCTATCTCTTGGTAGGAAAAGCCCCTTGCTCCAACTGTAGACAGAATGCTGTCCAAAAAGGACAAAACCTGGAAGCAGGTAAGTCGAAAGCCTAGCTCTGCCAAGACAGGGTAGGTAAGTCCTTCATAACCCCTGCTCTACAATCAATGTCTGTCAGAGAAGTGGGGCCAAACGACTGAAGAGCAATGCTGCAATGTATGGAGAGAAAATGGGAACTGTCCAGGCAGCCACTGGTATGTCATTTCTTAGTTTGGGAAGCTGCAGACCCTGTACTTCCTATAAAATCAGATATATTTGTCCCTCTCAGGTCTCTGAGGTGATTGAAGAACAGATAGATAAAGTCTCATAATTAAATTTTGAGTTGTTTAGGAGTCAAGAGAGTGTTATACATCTAAGAAGATACTTTTAAAATTGTGTTGCAATTAGTATGAATGTTGAGTCAGATATAGACCTTTAAACTCATGGAGATGTTTAGATAGTAGAATGTTAAAATCAGGTACCAAATACATATGGACTTGTCATTGGGAATGTACGTTAAGCCATATAACCCTCATAACTGTGGCCTAATTACCTCTGTTGTACTGTATTGTATTTATTATTATAAGAGAAAGAGCCAATTGTTGGACTGAAAGGAGAAACTGTAGGGGGAAATAAGATATACCTTAAACTTAAAAGAAAAAAAAAAGGGAAGAGGATGGGGTGTTGAGGGTGGGAGGGTGGGACTGGAAGGGGGAATAGGGAGGGGACTGTGATTGAGATGTAAGTTGAAGAAATAAAAAATAAAGGAAAAAAATAAAAAGCAGGTAAGAGGTTTAAAATGCTGGAAATAAACTAAAGGTTACTACAGTTCAACCTGGTTTTCTAAACTTCCAAAAGTTGAAAAAAATGTTGGAGCTAAAATAAAATATATGAGAAGCATGGTATTAGCCCATGCCTTTAACTCCAGCAGAGACAGGAGGTCACCATAGAGTTAGTTGTCTTGTAAATCCTAGAGTTACAATGAACAGGGTCATGATGGTGCACACCCTTAATCCCATCATTTGAGAGGGATACATCCTTAATCCCAACACACTAGAGACATAAACCTGCAGATTTCTGAGTTCAAGGCCAGCGTGACACAAAACAAGCTCTAAACAGAGAAAAACTTAGATCCAGGGGTGTTGGTGCACATTTTTAATCCCAGCTGGGAAGCACATGCCTTTAATCCCAATACATAGAATACAGAGGTAGACACATAGAATTTGGAATGATTTAAGTCTAAAAGCTACTCACAAAAGGCATGCTAAAATTCAAAGTGACTTATCCTTTGAGATCTCAAAATATATACACTTAAAGGTTTGTTTAGTTCCAAAATATCAAAATAATTTCTTTTTTAATCCCAATTGAAAGATAATTCTTTTTATATTGTCAAAAACTGAATTTGCTCCAGGAAAAATATTACCTTCCCCCCCCCCAAAAAAAAAGTAGTGTCCCAGAGTTAGGATTAGGGAAGGGCTCTGTTCTTATCTTGCCAGGAGATTAAAAGCATCCATCTAAGGAATCCAGGGACAACTAGACAACTGAAACCAGCATTTGTCCTTATTTGCTTTCTTAGGCATTCTGACTAAGGTGAAAAGGAATCCTAATGCACTTTTAGTTTACATTTCTCTGATAGTGAGATTGAACTTTTTTCATGTTTGTTTGTATTTCATCTTTTGAGTATGTTGTTAACCCCTTATTAAATTGCTTAATTTCGTATTATTTCCACTTTTGAGATTTTGTGTATTATATATACTAATTGTCTATAAGACATACAGCTAGCAAATATTATTCCCCATTCTACAATCTGTTCTCTTGACTAAACTGCTTCCTTTGATATACAAGTTTTTAATCACATTGGATCACAATTATCAATGGTTGGCCTTATTTACTGAGTGAATGAAGTCCTATTCAAAAAGTTCTTGCCTATTCCTATATCTTGTGTTTTCCTGACTTTTTCTACAAATGGATTCAGTATTTTAAGTTTTACATTAATGTCATTGGTACATTTGGGTTGATTTTTTACAGAGTAATTTTTTTTTCAGGGTAAGAGACTACAAATTTGCAACTAAATGGATGGAACTGGAAAAGCTCATCCTGAGTGAGCTAACCCAGACCCAGAAGATACACATGACATGTACTCATTTATAACTGGATATTAGCCATATAGTACAGGATAACCATCCTACAACCCACAGACCCAAAGAGATAGGAACCTAGCATAACTATCCTATGAGAAATACCACCCAGTAGCAGATCAAAACAGATGTTGAGACACACAGCTAAACATTAGGTGGGCTTTGGGAGTCATATGTAAGAGAGGGAGGAGGAATAGAGAGATGTGGAGAGTACAAGAACCCCACATGAAGATCAACAGAAAAAAAAATCTAATCCCCTAGAGGCTTACAGAGACTGAAACACTAACCAAAACCAAAACAAAAACATACATACATAAATACATACATGCATACTGGACCTAGACCCCCATGTACATATATAGATGATAGTCAACTTGGTCTTCATCAGATCCCTCAGCAAGTGGAGGGTGTGCTGTCTCTAAATTGGACTCTGTTACCTGTTAGCAGAACACCTTACCCTTGCTGGACTGCCATGTCAGGTCCCAGTGCAAAAGGAAGCTCTTAGCGCTTTATGACTGATGAACTGAGGAAGGCTGATATGTTGGTGGCTCCCCTCATCTGAGGAGAAGGAGAGGAAGGAGAGGGGGAAGAAGGTGGTAGGGTGGGACCAGGTGAGGAGGATTGAGCTGCCTGAGATTGAGATGTAACTTGAATAAATAAACTAATTTTTTAAAAAAGAGCACAAATATCGTTTCACTCTTCTAATTGTGGAATTCAATTTTACCAGCATAATTTGTTGAAGAAGCTATAGTTTTTCCAAAGTAATTTTTGACATCTTTGTCCAAAATCAAGTAGTTATAGCTGTGTGGGTTTATATTTGGATCCTCTCTTCTGTTCCACTGATCAATGTATCTGTTTTGTCAACTTCCATGCTGTTTTTACTACTATGGCTCTGCAGCGTAACTTGACCTTAGAAATGGTCATTCCTCTAGCATTGATATTTTTGCTTAGGATTGCTTTGGTTGTACATGAATATCATGTGCTATAATATGAATTTTAAGACTTGTCACAAAGGGCATTTTAAAATTTGAACTAAATTTAATTATACATGTATTTACTTATGCATATGGGGGGAATGCACACATGCTATGACACTGATGTGAAAGTGAGAAAACATCTTGCAAGAGTCAGTTCTCTCCTTCTAATATGGGGGTCCCAGGGGCTGAGCTCAAGTGATCAACATTAGCAGCAATTATCTTCACCCCCTGAACCATCTTGATGGATCCAGATCTTTAATTATCCTCTCATGTAAAGTCTAACTTGTGTCTTCTAGTAATACAAGTTATATATAATATGTGTGATTATATCAAGTTCTCAAAGTCAGTTGCATAACTAATATTCAAACTAGGCAGAATCCTGAAGTTATCCAGGATCCCATTAGCCAAAACCAATCCCTCAGAACCATAGCTTATTTGCTGTTCAGTTCTCTCTATTCAGTTCCCACTATGTATGAATAGACAAGACAACATGACCAGGGCATTATCCTAGGTGTTGATTGTGAGGAAAAATACATATTTAAAATATGTATTTCAGTGGGGGATGCATACACTAAGAATTTAGTCATGCATTTAAGAAGGGAATTCCATGAAAATGAAGAGATGAGCAAGACAGAAGAGAAGACAGTAGGACAGACCCAAAGTAAAATAGATAAAGGGGATGGCATTATAGTTCTTGGTGAGTTAAAGGTGTGTTAGAAGCTTTAAACACTTGTATATGAGGAGGATTTTAATTTTCACTTATAAAAGTAATTTAACTTGTACCGTACATGTATGGGGGTTGTGCCCACAGGTATGTCTACGCACCATATGTGTGCCTGGAGAGAGCAAAAATGGAAGTTGGATCTCCTGGAACTGGTTATAGACAGAAACTGTCATGTGGATACTGGGAATTGAACCCCAATCTAGACGAAGAGCCCTCAGTGCTCTTAATTCCTGAGCCATATCTCTGACCTCAAAAACTAGTTTAGTTTTAAAAATGCATTCACATATATAAATCCTGATAACAGCTATCATATTTGGTGTCAGGTAATCCACAGATACTATCCTTATTACTATGAATCTTTACCTACTCTTTGCAAAGGAATAAACTAAGCTAAATGGGGCACAGTTAAGCATAGCCACGGAGGGCAGAAATGAAGATGGAACACAAAGCTGGATCTGTCTGTGCTGTGACATGTCAAAGCCTATGTGATCATGTGATATTGGGTCAGCCCCATTATTTTACTGTAGCTTCAAATTCATATTTAGAGGTGAATAGCACACAGACTGGATTGAGGGGTACATGGTTGGTACTTTGAAACAGAATATAAAATAATATAACATATTATAAATATATGGTTAATACAATTAATACATATAAGACATTTATATTAAGGAAATGAAAATATTATTTTTTTAATAATCCAATCAAAAAATGTGGAATGGAGCTAAGCAGAGAATTAACAAAGGAGGAATCCCTAATGGCTGAGAGACACTTGAAGAAATGCTCAGCATCCTTAATCATCAGAGAAATGCAACTTAAGATGACTATGAGATTCCATCTCACACCTGTCAAAATGGCTACATCTGGGTTGTTTCCAGTTTCTAGCTATTACAAATAAGGCTGCTATAATCATAGATGAGGAAACTTCCTTATGATTACGTGAAGAGGCATTTGGGTGTATACCCAGAAGTGGTATGGCTGGGTCCTGAGTCAAAGCTATTCCCAGTTTTCTAAGATATCCCCAGACTGACCTCCATAGTGGTTGCAAAAGCCTGCACTCCCACCAGCAATGGAATAATGTACTCCTTTATCCACACTCCCGCCAGCATGTGCTGTCATTTGAGCTTTTGATCTTAGCCATTTTGACAGGTGTGAGATTGAATCTCAGAGTCGTCTTGAGTTGCATTTCTCTGATGATTAAGGATGCTGAACATTTCTTCAAGTGTCTCTCAGCCATTAGGGATTCCTCCTTTGAGAATTCTCTGTTTAGCTCTTTCCCCCATTTTTTAATTGGATTATTTGGATTCTTGGCATTTAATTTCTTGAGTTCCTTGTAAATTTTGGATATTAGCCCTTTGCCAGATGTGGGGTTGGTGAACATTTTTCCCGATCTGTAAGCTGCCGTTTTGTTCGAATGACAGTGTCTTTTGCCTTACAGAAGCTTTTCAGACAATATGAAAAGTACACATAAGTGATCCCAAAAACTCCTCCAGAGAACTCTTACAGCCGATAAACACCTTCAGCAAGGTGGCTGGATACAAAATTAATTCAAAAAAATCAGAAGCCCTTCTTTATACAACAAATAAATGGGCTGAGAAAGAAATCAGAGAAACAACTCCCTTCACAATAGCCACAAACAATATAAAATACCGAGGGGAAACTCTAACAAAGCAAGTAAAGGACCTGTACAACAAGAACTTCAAGCCCTTGAAGAAAGAAATTGAAGAGGCTATGAGAAGATGGAAAAATCTCCCATGCTCATGGATAGGTAGGATCAACATAATAAAAATGACTATCCTACCAAAAGCAATATACAGATTCAATGCAATTCCTATCAAAGTCCCAACACAATTTTTTATAGACCTGGAAAAACCTATTCTCAATTTCACATGGAACAACAGAAAACCTAGAATAGCTAAATCAATCCTGTACAATAAAAAACATCTGGAGGTATCACCATCCCAGATTTCAAGCTGTACTACAGAGCAATAGTAGTAAAAACAGCATGGTATTGGTATAGAAACAGACCAGTAGATCAATGGTATTGAATTGAAGACCCAGAAATGAACCCACACACCTATGATCACCTAATCTTTGACAAAGAAGCCAAAACCGCACAATGGAAAAAGGACAGCATCTTCAACAAATGGTGCTGGTCCAACTGGATGTCCATTTGTAAAAGAATGAAATTAGACCCATACTTATCACCTTGTACAAAGCTTAAGTCCAAGTGGATCAAAGACCTTAACATAAACCCGGTCACACTAAGTCTAGTAGAAGAGAAAAATGGGAAAAACCCTAGAAATCATTGGCACAGGTGACAATTTCCTGAACAGAACACCAACAGCTCAGGACCTAAGACCAACAATCAATAAATGGGACCTCATGAAACTGAAAAGCTTCTGTTTATAAACTTTTTAAACATATGTACATCTGCTCTTCCATGTGCTCAAAATGAGAAAAATTAAACTCAAGAAGGACAAGTGTTCCCTGTGCATGCACAAAGCATCACATAAACTTCACTCATCTTCCTTAAGTGTCAGTTTTACTCAAAGATGCTTTGTGTGTGAACACAATTAAGTATGAATCATCTTTAGTATTTTTTCACTATTTAAAGTTTGTTTTTATTTAAAAAAATAAAATTTACAAGTCAAATAAAACAAAGTAACAGCAAGCACACAAATCTTCAAAAACACATTGTACTAATCACTTCTTTGGAGAGACATTTCCAAAACCCTGAAACGAAGAAGTCTTTGTTCTACTGATTTTTGTTGTGGTTGTTGTTCAAAGCTTCAATAATCCGTGTCACACTATTTGCAGAAAGTGCCATGTACATAACAGATAATCAGTAGGAACTGTGTTGATTTCATTGGATCTACTAGCAGATTCAACTGTAAATTTTGGAAATTCTTATTTTGACATATTATATAACACATCATAAAACAGAAAAGGGGGGAGAAGAAACAACAGGGGGAAAAGTTCTTTTAAATGACTTTTCTTTTTGTATTTTTGAGACAAGTTCTCACTATGTAGCTTTGGCTGTCCTGGAACTCACTATGTAGACCATGCCATGCTGGCCTTGAACTCACTAAGATCCTCCACCCTCTGCCTCCCAAGTGCTGTGATTAAAGGCATTTGCCACCATGCCCAGCTTAAATGACTTCTTATCATCACCCACTGTTGGAATTCTCTGTGGTTCCCTGAGCTCTCTAGTAGAGGCATTAGTGCCAATTGATTTCCCAGTTGCTTAAAGAATAAAAGCCAAATGTCTTAATCTGTCATGTGGTCTATGCAGAATACCAGTACATCCTGAATATTCCACTTCTTGCTTTATATCAAATTACACAGAATAAGAGAGAGAGAGAAGGAAGGAGGGAGGGAGGGAGGGAGGGAGGGACAGAGGAAGAGTTTTCTCTCCACCTGTCCAGTCTGTCTATTCTCTCTATCATGAATACCCTTTGCTGCCATAACACCATCACATGGGTTATAATCCTTATACTTCCTCCAGAAAGGTCACACTGAGCTAAAGCCTGAAAGTTCATGCTTCTTTCTGATCTAATAAATACACGTTATGTCTTTCAGTGAAATTATTGTCTGTTTTATATTGTATTTACATATATATCTTAATTTCCCAACTATAGACTCTTAAATTCCCAGAATATATATGCAAATACTAAATGAATTAATGAATGGACAGATGAACGTACTTAAGCAGTTTAAAAACCCACATCTACCATTAATTTAACTCATTATAATTCTACCCTTCAAAAATGTTTGACCCAAGTGTAATCAGTAATACACCAAGGCAGCCCATATATTGATTTCCATTATCTCCCATAACAACTGTTTCATTGACTGGAGAAAACAAGAAGAGAGGTCAGTGCTCTTTAATAAAATCTGCAAAGATTCTATCTTCTCAAAGCTTGTACTGCTGGGCACACACTGCCAAGTTTCTTTTGGATTCTGTCAGCAAGCTTTCAAGCATTTTAATTTAAATGATTCATCTGAAAAATCTATGGCATTTAATACACCCACTTCACAGGGATATGAAATTCAGTTTTTCTTTACGTAATTTAGTTGATGGCGCCAGATAATGTCAAAAATGTTCTGGCTAATAGCTGTTTCAAGTTTCATAGAAATAACCAAACAAATGTTGGATGAATTATTTTTTAACAGAGATTTCTGGTGGGAGTGTAGAACTGGATTCACAGGTAAGAGCTGAGGCCTCAGAACCATCCAAGCTCATCAAAGACTACAGAACACACTCTAGACTGGACATATAGTTGCAATTTTCCTGACTGTAGACAGGCATAAAAATATGGTTGGTTTTGTTTCAAAAAAGTTGGAGGCATCTAAGTAAACAATATAAAAATCGAAATAGAAACAAACACGCATCATCTTTTGACTATAGAGATTACCAAAAGGTAAACCTCATTTAATTCTGTGGAAACTTTGAAAATTAATCAAATGCTTGGAAAATCTTATTTCTTGTATCTATTGATGTGGGTGTAGCATAATTTAAAACAAATGACCATGAACGATTTTGATGGCTTTTAAGAGTTTTTATGAAATCCTTGAAAAGTCAAAGTAAAGGAAATATAAATTGTGCATTTATCTTAACTTCAACTATTTCTTTCTCTTGCTCTTTTTATAGGAGACAGTAGACTGTGGGAAGGATGTCTTCACATTTGGAGTCTGATAGACCTGGATTAAATTTTGGCTACCTGTGCCTTTCACTATGCTGTGTGAACTTGGACCAGTCACTTTATGGCAGCTATACCACTCCCTCACTCAGAAAGTTAAAAATATTCAAGAAACCCATGAAATAGCTTGCTGATGTTCAATCAACAGCAGACACCATGGGAGTCCTCTTCATAAAATGTGATCTACTCTTACATATGAAGTTCTCATTCTTATAACTTCTAAGATATTCTATCATTGGGAGAACACAAGAACACCGCCATGCTTGATAAGGCACAGGAGAGGGTAAATGATAACTAAGTGCCCTTGACCAACAATACAAGCTTTTTAAATACTATTTGAAAGCTCAGGGAGATTCTACTTTTTGAAGCACGCAGAGTTTACTTAAAATATAAGAACATTTGTCAGATGCCATCAAAGAGAAAACCCACAGAGAATCTATGGATTATAAAGATAAATAATTTAATGTTTGTGAAAATGCCCTCAAGTACTGAAATATCTTTGTTGTGTTTGATGCAAATGTGTGAGTTGCTAATCACAAAACAAATATCCTAGAAAACAATAACAAAGACAAGCCAAAAATTTACAAGATATCAAACCAAGAAAATGAAAAATGAACAAATAAATGATTGTGTTTAAATGAAACTTGAAATTTGAAATATAAGACTGGAGCTGACTGAGTGGTACACACCTGCAATACAGAATTTAGAAGGTAGACAGAAGGATCATGAGTTCACTCCAAGGCTCTCAGAACAACAGAAGAAGGATGGAAAGGCTCCAGGAGCTGCAGGGTGATGAAGAAGACTACTGCAAAATGACGTGCTCTGGATACATCATGGCTATTATGATCATAAGCATGCAGTTAGTGTGGCTACCTCCTTAAGTCATAAAAGCAGAGAGCTAGTAGGACAAAAGAAAGAGTCAACAGAAATGAGAGGGAGATACAAGAATGTAACTCAGGGATAAGAGGAGTGCAACCACAGCTGAAATCCAAAAGTTCTACTCTTTTGGGGGGATTCCTTTGGTAATTTAAAATACATCTCCTTACCTCCTCCTCCAAAATGTAGTTGTAGTTCCTAATGAATCTGGCTGAATTGAAGTAGAGGCTAATCCAACAGGTGTGCTGATACTGCCAGAGCACATCTGTGTAACCCAAGAGGTTCTCAACTCAGGGTGTACAGGGTCACCTAAGACCATCTGCATATGAGATATTTACAATAGTATTCATAACAGTAGAAAAAGTACATTTATGAAATAAAATAGTGAAAATTGTATGGTTGGGAGTCATCATAACATGAGGAACTGTATTAATGGGTTACAGCATTACAAAGGTTGAAGACCAGGGGTGGTTGAAAAAAATTGCTTTATGTGATTAGCTTAGATTTAAGCAAAACTGGGTTTTGTTTTTGTAGCTGGGTATGGATTTTTAATTGCCTATTTCTTTAGTAGAAAATATCATTTTCAAGGACTCTTGACTCTATCCATAGTCTTTTTCCTCTCAGGATTTCTCAGCTACTTCACCCTGACACATCATCATTCATAAGCATGTACCAATATTTCTATTGCACAAGAGTCAATAAGACCTTTAGAAAAGGAAGTTGTACTAGCTTACTCTACTCTTGCAATAAGAAGCTATTCAAAGGTCTAAATAATCTTAGATTTTTAGAGCTTCAAATTCTAAATAAGATGAAATAGTGTGAAATATGCTCAATATAAAAATACACTGTCAACATTTTCAGACAGAATACTCACCTGTAATGAAGTGGTAGGCTGTCAAATTCTATATTTCTCTTTTTTTTAGCCCAGGCTTATGGAGTTATAATTATATACAACATAACTCACGCTTTCAAAGGTACAATGTTTTGACAACTGTGTACACACATATATAAATACCTCCAAAACCAAGAATCAGAATATTCCCATCACCTGGGAAGACTCTTTCCTTTCTATTTGTCATCAGCCTCCATTGGCCCACTCTCAGACCCTGATATCCACTTATTTATTTATTTGTTTGTTTGTTTGTTTGTTTGTTGCCTTTGTAAATTCACCTTTTCTAGAATGCAACAAAGTAGAATCCCATAATATGTGGTATCTTGAATATGACTATTCATTTTACGATGCCTTTGAAATTGATCCATGTTGTCTGAAGTAGTTGTAGTACATTCCCTTTTATTTCTACATATTTTCCCATTATATTAATATAATATAATATGTCTTTGTATTCATTTTTCCATGAATATTAATCTTGTTTCCATTTTGGATTATTGTGAAAAAAAAACCCTTCCATAAAAAATTGAGACCAGGCTGTTGTATGAACCTATTTGTGTTTTTTTTTTTTAACTGAAAGCCTAAGAAATATAGCTGCATTCTATGATAAAGATGTTTCTCTTTCCTTAAAATTGCCAAAAGTTCTTTCAAGTAAAAATATCACCTTCCATTCTTGTTAACAGCACAGGAAATTTACAGTTTTACCAAAGCAATGACATCAAGTATCACAGTCAGACGTTCATGTTCCACAATAAAATGCCAACTTGAAGGTCTTGCATATTCCAAATTGAGATGTATTATTATTGTAATTATTATTATTATTAGTTATAAATTCTTTGTTCTAATATTTTAGCTGCTTTGGGTTGTGATTTTGTTGAATACTAAAGAGTGTGTCCCATTAATGCTTACCCAATAGCAATATTGGTCAAATAAGACCAAAGTCATATCATCCAAGATTAAATTCCATAAGAACTACATCACCTAAAAGTCAGTTTCCATAAAGATTCTACCACAAGTTATTTTATTTCTAAACCAGTATGCCACTCAGAAGACAACTCTGATAGAATTTATACATCTAAGTTAATTCCATGAATACCATACCATATGTATCAGGTACAGAAGATCTCAAGCACACTGTACTTCAAATGGAAGCATCTACTATGTGCTTCTGTTCAAGATAATTCAATTCTCTCATTCTCATAAGGTTATATCTTTTATTTGGTTGGTTGGTTTTTGTTTTTTGTTTTTGGTTTTTTGGTTTTTTTTTTTTTGAGACAGGGTTTCTCTGTGTATCCTTGGCTGTCCTGGACTACTCTGTAGACCAGACTAGCTTTGAACTCACAGAGATCCACCTGCCTCTGCTCCTTAGTGCTGGGATTAAGGGCATGCACCACCACTCCCGGCATAAGGTTATATCTTACAAGATCATATATTATACATTGATCAGAGCATCATTACTTAGAATAAATACTGAAAGCAACTTTTAAAAGCATTCAGCTTTTAGTCTAATAAAATCATATTTTTAAAGTCAGTAAACCTCCCTAATTCAGTTTAAGTAAATACTCATTTATTGGACCATTTGGCTTTCTTAATTGGTATTTATTTTATTACATTTGTCTGGGATTTGCTTACTAGTAGTATCTTACCTAAATCAAGAATTACCTAATATTCTGTCTCAAGTATAAAAATGATGCATAGCACCATATTTATCTGTCATTCAGGGTTTCACTCAAAGTAAATAAAGTGTAGGCATAGGGAAAATCAACAAGAGAGAGTTGCAATTATACAACTACAAATTAAAAAGGAAGATAAAAGATGTGTGAATCTCAGCAAAGAACTACAAGAGCAGCTGACTGTTAGGAATTTCAAGTTATGCTATGAACAGACAGACAGACAAATAATAATCTTAATCTCCCCCACACTTTCCATTTTCCTGAAGGTCAATGCCATAGGGAAAACCAGAAAGGAAACTGGAGATCAGTTGAGGTACTGATGCACTTCACATGGGTAATAAACCAAAGGACTATGAACAGGAGGGAGAGAGCACGGACAATAACTCTAAAGGACCACAAAATCATCAAACATAAAAGGATTATAAATGCACATCAAGCACTTGAAATGCACAATCATATCACGAGATGCTTAATTATATAGAGAAAATAAACTATAAAATGATAACCACAAACTTTCAGTTGGATAGTCAGTGAACAGCTTACACTTGGAATCATAGTGACTCAATATAGAGCAATAGGACAAAGGTCTCCTTGTTTTCTATCCAGCCAAAATATTATATCAAAAATTTTAAATTTGGAGACAAAGATAAAGAAAGATTAAGTAAGTTCCATTGTTTTGTTTTTATTTTCAGGCATATTAATATGTAGTACAGATGCTGTTTCCATTTTAGAGCTACTTACTAAATGATACATATTACTGGGTTCTAAGGAGCTTCCAGGCTGTTTTCCACAATAGCTTCCCTAACTTACATTACCACAGCAAAGTATTTCTACCCAATGACTACCACCCCACCCTAACTGGTGTTTGTTTTGGGATTTTTTTAAATGTTTATTTACTACTTCAAACCACATCTCCATCACACTGCCCCCCTCCACCCCTCCCAGTCCCACCCTCCAACCCTCTCATCCTACTCCTCCAGAGTGGGATGTCCACACACATCAGTCCCCCACCCAAGATCAGCAGTCACGTGAGGGCCAAGAGCCTCCTCATATATTGGGGGCCTATATGGCAGCACCACTAGGGCAAAGTGTCTAATCAACAAAGTCTATGTTTCTGTTCCTTTGGGTGTGTTGGTTGTACAATAGTTATCCTATACTATATGGCTAAAATCCAATTATAAGTGAATAGATGCCATGTGCATATTTCTGAGTCTGGGTGAGTTCATTCAGGATGAACTTTTCTAGTTCTACCCATTTGGCTGCAAATTGCATGATTTTGTTGTTTCTGATGGCTGAGTAGTATTCCATTGTGTTTGTGTACCAAAGTTTTGTTTTGTTTTTTTAATCCAATCCTAGGTTGAGAGACATCTGGGTTGTTTCCAGTTTCTAGCTATTAGAAATAAGGCTGCTATGAACATAGATGAGGAAATGTCCTTGTGATTTGGTGAGGAATCATACCCAGAAGTGGTATAGCTGGGTCTTGAGGTAGAGCTATTCCAAGTTTTCTAAGATATCGCCAGACTGATTTCCATAGTGGTTGTACAAGTTTGCACTCCCACCAGCAATGGAGAAGTGTTTCCCTTTCTTCACAACCTTGCCAACATGTGATGTCATTAGAATTTTTTATCTTAGCCATTCTGACAGGTGTGAGATGCAATCTCAGAGTTGTCTTGAGTTGCATTTCTCTGATGATTAAGGATGTTGAGCATTTCTTCATGTGTCTCTAAGCCATTAGAGATTCCTCTTTTATGAATTCTCTGTTTAGCTCTGTTTCCCATTTTTTGATTGGATTATTTGGTTTCTTGGTTTTTAATTTCTTGAGTTCTTTATAAATTTTGGATATTAGCCCTCTTCCTGATATGGGGTTGGTAAATATCTTTTCCCAATCTGTAGGTTGCCATTTTGTTCTAATGACAGTCTCCTTTGCCTTACAGAAGATTTTCAGTTTCATGAGGTCGCATTTATCTGGCTATAATGTGATGAGTTTGCATTTCCTTGATAGCTAAATATGTTTTAAAATGTTTCAGATATTCTTTATGCATTTGTATTTATGAGAGATGAATACAGTGACAGTATTTTATATAGTGACATCTAGAATCCTAAGTACAATTGGATGAGGAGACTGTCTTTTCTCCTACATAAGGCTTGGCACCTTTGCTGTACATCCAATGACTATAGTTGTACAGGCTTATTTCTGAATCCTCTTTATACCTGTTTATGTGACATATTTTTTACTAAGACTCTATAACATAGTTTGAAATTAGATATAGTAACACCTTCAATATTGCTTTTTGTTCTTTTTGTTTGTAATAATTTTCACTGTTAATGGTGTTTTATTCTACCATATAAATAATATATTTTTTAGCTAGCTGAAAAACATTGAAGTTATATGGTAATTATATTGAATTTGTACATACTTTTTAATAACCTCAAGTTGCATCTATTTTCCAGAAACTGACATAATTTCATTTTTCAAGCCTGGACCTCAGGTTGAATAAATTTTCCAGGAAATAACATAGTTTCATTCTTCATGACTGAAAAGACAAACTTCATTGTGTATGCATCCTACATTTTCTTTACACAGCCATCTATTGAGAGACATCTAGGGTAATGCTACACCTTGGCTATTGTGAATAATGCTACAATAAACATAACTGTGCAAGTACCCGATGGTATGTCGCCTCATGTTCCTGTAGCTCTGGTACATCTGTGTCACATAGTTCTAATTTTAGCTTTTTGAAGAACCATATTGACTTCTCAATGGCTGAATTAATATATACTTCTCATTAACAGTGTAATTAGGGTTTTCTTTCTCCAACATTCACACCAGCTTTTGTTGTTATTTATTTTCTTTATATGCATTCTGACTGGGATGAATGGAATCTTAGTTTGTCTTTAATTTGAATTTCTCTATGACTAAAGATTGTGAATATTTTCTAATATATTTCTTGGCTGTTTGTATTTAGTCTTTTGAAAACTGTTTATTCATTTTCTTGGCCTATTAGTTGAATTGTTTAGTTTAGAGTATTTCATTTTATGAGTATTTTATATATTACAGATAATGGTGAACAAAAGTCAGAGGTATTCCTAAAAAAATAATTTCTCCTATTCTGTAGGTTGTTTCTTTATTCGGTTTAACAATTCTTTTGTTGCTTGGAATCTTTCTAAATTTTCATACAATCCCATTTGTCAATTCGCAGCATTGTTTCTTGAGCTAGTACAGTCATTCTCCAAAAGCTCTAACATATTTCCATATCTTGAAGCAATTCACCTGTTCTTTTCTACCTGTTTCAGAGTTCCAGACTTTTTATTAAAGTCCATTTTAATTAAACATTGTTTAAAGTAAGTTGTATCTATTTATAGTCATCCACCTACATGTAGATATATGATTTTTTTCTCAGCATTATGTTTTAAAGATTCTCTATCAATATATGTTTTTAACATTCATCAAAAGCTAGGTGGCTGTAACTCTGTGGTTTTATGCTTCACTCCTTTAAACTACTCCATGAATTTATATGGTTTTGTATAACCTTGATGCTCCTTGTGGCTTGACTTGGTTTGGTTTTGTTTGACTACGATTGTATTATACAACTTGAGATCAATTATGTGATATGTCTGGTAAGATTATTTTGCTCAGCATTGCTTTGACTATCTAGGGTATGTTTTGTCTCTATATGAGTTTTAGGATTTTTTTTCTACTTCTGTGAAGAGTGTGATTGAAATTTTTATAGGATTTGCTTTGAGTCTGTACATTGTTTTTGATAATATAGCAATTTGCACACTATATTAATCATTCCAAATCATGAGTAAGTGAAGTTATTCTGTCTTCTGCTTCATTTAATATCTATCAATATCACTGAAATGTTTTCATTGTAGAAGATTTTCATTTCCTTGCTTTGGTTTATCCCTGGGTATTTTACTTTTGTGAAAGGTATTTAGGACTGCTGAAGTGGCTCATTAGGCAAAACATTTTGCCACCAGGACTAGTGACCTGCATTCAATCCCATACTCCTCACTGTGGAATGAGAAAACTACAAACTATAAGTTGTTCTCTGACCTCCACATAGGCACCCTAACACCACATGTACACATAAATTAATGTGAATTTTTAATGAAGATAATGTGAATAAGATAATTTTCCTTGATCTTTTCACCAAGTTCATACTGGTGTATGGACATTCTGCTGGCTTGAATAAGTTGTTACTATATTCTTGTACTTTGCTTCAATTCTTTTCCTGTTTGAAAAGTTTTCTGATGGGGTATTAAGAAACCATATTATATACATCAAACAATTTGAATTCTTCTTTTTCTATTTCTGTTATTTTTATTCTTCTCTTGTCTTACTGTTCTAGCTAAGTTTCAAGCACTATACAGAATAAGTAGCAAAAGTAGACTACCTTGTCTTATTCTTGATTTTACTGGAAATGATTTGAATGTTTCATGATTAGTATAATGTTACCTATAATTTTGTCATATATAGCCTTTAGAATCTTGAGATTTATTCCTTTGATTCTTAATATATTAAATAGTTTTATCTGACAGGAAGTTGATCAATGTCAAACAGCCTTTTTTGTATCTGTTGGAATAATCATGTGATTTTGGTTTTTATCATTAATGTCAAACATTATAGTTACTTATTTGCATATGATGAACGATCCTTAAATCTCTGGGATGAAACCCATTTGGTTATTTTAAAAGTATCTTTTACAAACACCTAGCACCAGATACATTCAGTCAGGACTCTGGCCTCCAAGAATCTCTGAAACCCCCCACAGGAGAGGTCTCTCTCCAAGCCATAGAGATGTTCCCCTGGCCTATGGTCATCAGTTGCTTCCAGTAACCCAGGTCAAACACCTAGCCCCAGAGATACTTGGCCAGGCTTCTGGCCTCTAGGTGCATCAACACCCCCAGGAGAGCTTCTCTTAGAGGTCTTCTTCTGAGTTCAAGGGATTCTCACCCAGGCCTCCAGCCACCAAGTACACCTCTAAGAGAGTTTCTCCTACAAGGCATCTGCTGAGCCCCAGAGACACTCAGCCTCAGCTTCAGGCCTCCAGGCCCCTCCTTCATCTAGAGAGAGATTCTCTGAGGGGTCTTTCTCCAAGTCCCAGGGATGCTTGCATTGGCCTCTGACCTCTAGATATTTCCTGTATCTCTGGCAGAGCATCTGACATAAAGTCTCTGAGAGGCCATCCCCTGGAGTCCCAAGGAAGCAGGGCCCTGTATTTGGCCTCCAGGTGCTTCTTGCTTCTCTGAGAAGACATCTTTTCAGCTACAGCTTTCAGTCTGCAGCCTAACAACCTTCCTGAAGTGACCTGCTGGATCTCAGGATCATACATGAACATCCAGCCTCCAGACCAGGATTCTTATCTGAACAACAAATCTAGTGGGAACAACCAAGCGATGACAGGGACAACCAGTTGGCTAAAGGTCAACAAAAGAACACAATCAATGAAAACAAAGACAATATGGCACAACCAGAACCCAGCTATCCTAGTACAGCAAGCCCTGAATGTAACAGTAAAATTCTATTTAAAACACTTATATTTATTAGTACTTAACAAATACCTATAAAACACTTATATCCTATAACCTAATACCTACTACCTAAAACCTAATACCTATAAACACTTAATATCTAAGAACACATAACCAACCTTGATTTAATTTTCTTAAAAATATATTAATATTCTTAGTGTAGCTCAGTGCAGGAAAACTTGATTTTAGTAGTCTGGTTACAGTAGTCAGAGCAGGAAGTCCTCTCTAAGCTTAGAGTCTGCTGGGTCTAGCTTTGCCAGTTTGTATGGTCAGTTTATTTCAACCACCAGATTATGGCTTATAAGGGCAGCCTGTTTTAACCACTAAGCTTGAGGTTGGCTTCCTCCATCAGCAGAGACTTCTATAGTCTCTTCAGCCTGTGGAAGCTTCACGGCCTAGTGTTCCTCACGTTGGCCTCCAAACTACACCCACCTAAATCAATCTCCCAGCACTCTCAAGGCCCTAAATGGATGTCTTTAGTGTCCAGTTTTTAAGAACTCTCAGCAGGTCCTATGCCATGCCTTTTCTGCCAGCCTTCTTAGGCTGGCTTATGGCAAATCTCTCTCTCTCTCTCTCTCTCTCTCTCTCTCTCTCTTCCTCTTTCAGACTCTGCCTCTCTCTGACCATTGATTTGCCTCAGGCTGTTGCAGCCTAAAGGCTGACAAATGGCACATCTTGATCTACACTTCTACAGCATGTGTTGTCTTCTCCATCCATGAGGGCAAGATAGTGAAGCATGAGGAGCTCTATGGTTATATAGGGTGTAGTCTTGTGGTTCTTCCCAGGGCATCACAGGCCCATGAGCTATCTCTTGATATTTAGGGGTCCCTGTGATTTCGCATGGCAATCAACATTATCTGAGGCCTGTACAGTTTCTTAGACATGTCCCTTGAACAAGGCATGTCCGAGTCTCTCACAGATCCATGGCCTCAACTAGGCTCTGCCCATCTCAGAGCATCTAAGCAATGCCAAGCTCCTCCTTATATGCTACCCTATGCCAGACTGATCTGCATACAACTTCACTAAAGAGAACTAACTCCCACCACACCTCATCATCATAATAAAGCAGAAACACAAGAAAATTGATGACAAATCTATACTTATGAAAGTGATAGAGGCCTTAATAGAAGAAAATGAATCCCTTAAAGAATTTAGAGTCACAATCCAACAGACGAAAGTACTGGAGAAATCCCTTAAAGACATTCAGGAACACAAACAAGAAGAAGAAGGAAAGGGATAAATCCATTAAAGAAATACAGGCAAAGATAATCAAGCTGGGGAAGAAAATGAATAAATTAGTAAAAGACCTGAAAATGGAAATGGAAGCAATAAAGAAAACACAAGAAGAGACAATCCTGGATGTGGAAACCTAGGGGAAAAAACAGAAATACCAATATAAGCACCATCAACAGAATACAAGATATGAAAGACAGGATTTCAGGTGTAGAAGATTCACTCAAAGAAATCAATATATCAGCCAAAAAAATGAGAAAACTAAAAAGTTGCTCACCCAAAACAACCAAGAAATCAAAAACTCAATGAAAAGATGGAACCTAAGAATTATAGAAATAGAAGAGAAGACTCCTGACTCCAAGGACTAGAAAACATTTTCAACAGAAAACATAGACGAAAATTTCCCAAAGCTAAAAGAGAAATGCCATAAACATTCAGGAGGTTTACAGAACACCAAATAGATTGGAATGGAAAAGGAATTCCTCCTGCCACATAATGATAAAAGTATTAAACACACACTTCAAAAAAAAAAGAATATTAAGTACTGCAAGAGAAAAAGGCAAAGTAGCATATAAAGGCAGACCAATCAGAATCATACCTGACTTCTCTTCAGAAACTCTAAAACCAGAAAGGCCAGGGCAGATGTCTTGCAGTCTCTAAGAAACAACAGATGTCAGCCCAGACTACTATATCCAGCAAAACTTTCAATCACCTTAGATAGAGAAAACAAGATATTCCATGACAAAACCAAATTTAAACAATATCTATCTACAAATACATCCCTACCGAAGATCCTAGAAGGAAAACACTACACCCAAGAAAACACAGGAAACAAGTAACCCCACTGCAGAAAAACCAAAAGAAACACAAATATACTACCAACTACATCAAAATAAGAGGAGTTAACTATCAATGATAGTTAATATCTTTCAACATCAATGGACTTCATTCCTCAATAAAATAACATAGGCTTACAGACTGGACTCAGAAACAAGACTCATCATTTTGATGTGTACAAGAAACACACCTCACCTACAAAGATAGAATTTACCTCAGAATAAAGAGCTGGGGGGAAAAAAAGGTTTTTCAAGCAAACAGTCCCAGGAAAAAAGTTTAAGTAGCCATCCTAATATCAAACAAAATAAACTTTCAACCAAAATTAATCAAAAAAGGTAGAAAAGAACACTAAATACTCATCAAAGAAAAGATTCATCAAGATGACATCTCAATACTGAACACTATGTTCCAAATAAAAAGGTACCCACATTTGTAAAAGAAATATTACTAAAGCTTAAATCACATATCGAACTCCACACTTTAATAGTTGGAGACTTCAAAACCCCTCTCACAACAATGTACAGGTCAACAAGACAGAAAACTAATGAAACTAACAGAGATCATGAACTAAATGTACCTAACAGATATCTACAGAATGTTTCACCCAAACACAAAAGAATATACCTTCTTCTCAACACCTCACAGAACCTTCTCAAAAATTGAGCATATATTCAGTCACAAAGCAAGCCTCTACTGATACAAGAAAATTGAAATAAACTCTTGTATCTTATCAGATGACCATGGATTAAACCTGGATTTCCACACTATAATCCACAGATTCAAAGAAACTAAGTAACAAGGAGGGCTCAAGGGGTGATGCTTGAATTCTTCTAAGTAGGGAAAACAAAATAAACATCAGAATGCATGGAGAGAGGGAACTGGACAGGAACTTAACATAGCTGCCATCTGAGAGGCTTTATCTAGCATATAATGGAAACAGATGCAGAGAACCACAGACAAACATAAGGCAAAACTCAGGGAGTCTTGTGGAAGTTAGGGGATGATTTAAGGGAGCTGGAGGAGTCAAGGACATCTCAAGAAGAGAGCATAGCCAATTAACTCAGACAGAGAGGGGCTTATAAGAGACTGAACCACCAACCATAGAACATACATGGACTGGTCCTAGGCCCACTACACATATGAAGCTGATTGGCTGCTTGGTCCTTAAGTGGTTCCTCTAACAACTGGATAGGGGACTATTTCTGACTTAGTCTCTGTTGACTCCCTCTGTAATCCATTTTCCTAGAAAAGCTGCCCTGTCTGTATCAGTGAGGGGGAGAACACAGGCCCAATCACAGCTCTAACTGCCTTTCTGAGGAGACCTGCCAGCTCTCAGGTACTCAGAGGGTAGCCCCCTCCCCATTCCAATCCCATGTATATTGATCCAATTGGGTCACAACCAGTTGAGGAGAGTGGCAGTCACTCTCCGAGAGCCAGTCTATTTCAGGAACATACCCACCATCCAGAGATGGACACCAGGATCTCAGGATCACCCAACCCCCCAGAACAGGGAGTTTTCTTGAGCACTAAGGTTAACTGAAAAAAGAAACAAACAGACAACACCAGGGTCAATCAGATGACAAAAAAAAAAAAAAAAAAAAAAAAGTGATGTCTCCAGAACCTAGCTATAATGCTACAGACAACTCTGGACATCCTAACATGATTGAAAAAAAGGAAAATGACCTTAATCCTATGCTTATGTTAACAATAAAAGGCCTAAGGGAGGAAATCAAATATCTCAGAGAGCAATAACTAAATACTGCAAAAGAGACAATGGAAATGAATAAAGCACTTAAAAGAATGGAAGGCCTGAAAAGGGAAGTTGAAGAAATAAAGAAAATCCAATTCGAGACATCCACAGAACTGGAAAACCTATCCTATGAGAAACTCTACCCAGCAGTGGATCAAAACAGATGCTGAGACACGAAGACAAACATTAGATGGAGTTCTAGGTGTCATGTATAAGAGAGGAAGAAGGAATAGAGAGATCAGGAGGGGACAAGAACAACACATGAAGATCAACAAAGCCAACCAACCTAGGCCCCTAAAGGCTTACATAGACTGAAACATCAAGAGAAGAAGGAGGAAGAAGAAGAGGAGGAGGCATACTTTGACTAGACCCAGAAAGACCTCCCTATACATATGTAGATGATAAGCAACTTGGTCTTCATAAAGATCTCTTAGCAAGTTGAGGGGGTGCAGTCTCATTAATGGACTCTGTTGCCCGTTATTGGGACACCTTATCATAGTTGGGCTGCCATGTCAGGCCCCAGAGCAAAAGGAAGGTCTTAGCCCTCATGTGACTTATAAATTGAGAAGGGTTGATATGTGTGGAGGCCCCCCTCACCCGAGGGAAAGGAAAAGAGAGAGAAAGAGAGAAAAAGAGATAGAGAGGGGGAAGAGGTGGGAGGGTGGGACTAAGACAGGAAGAAGGGAGGGGGCTTCAATCAAGATGTACCTTGAATAAGTAAATAAATGTTGGAAAATAAAGTATCTTTTATTCGCCTTATGTAGTTGTTGTCTCCAAGACTTAATGCCTCCATAGGTTAACCTAGACCTAGCATGTTTTCAGCCTCTGAGACTTACTGCTGAATCAGCTCACTTTTCTAGCTCTTTCTGAACTCTAGCTGGTTCAACTCAGCTGTTCTGGCTCCAACTCCTCTCCAAGCTGATTGATTCATACTGGCTTCTCTCACTTCTGACTGAATTTCTCTACTTGGCCTCAACTAACTCTAACAATCTGTTATAATCTTCTGGTTCCTTCTCATTCTCTGGCTCATTCTGTCTTCTGTGTCTAGCTTGTTCTCTCTTCAACCCATCTCTGTAAAACCCTGTACATAAAACTGTCTCCTCTCTTCTCTCTGTACTGCTCTCTCAAGTAGCTTTCTTTCTTCCTTCTTTCTGCTCTTAAGCTATCTCTCTGTCCTATTCTTCTCAAGAGAGTTGGGCATATCCTATACTGTCAAATCTTTCCCTAATTATTCTGTATGACCCTCAATTAGACATCATTTTCAAATATGGGAGCTTCCTTCTACAAACTAAATTTACCTTTACTGGTTGGGATTAAATGTGTGTACTAAGGCTGTGTCTAACTTCCATCTGAATCACATATATCTAGAAGGTCTTTGGATATGATAGAGCTACCTAATCCTGGATTAACATTACTCTACAGGTTATGGTGAATGATATTTTTATGTGTATTTTAATGTAGCTTATAATGGTTTTATTTAAAATTGTTGACATATACTTTTTGGGAAGATTGGCCTAAAATTTTCTCTTTTATTTTTTGTGTACTCATCCAGTTCGGGTATTAGAGTAATAATTGTTTAATGAAATGACTCTGTTAGCAATTCTTCCCCTTCTAACTGTTATTTAAAAGGCCAAATAACACATAAATGCAGACCTATTAGAATTGCATCAAATTTCTCAACAGTGAATCTAGAAGTCAGAAGTGCCTAGGCAGAAGTCTTACAGAATCTAAGAAACTACAGATGTTACCCAAGACTACTACATCCAGTAAAATATTCTATCAACATAGATTGAGAAAACAAGATATTAAATTACAACTAAATTTAAGCAATATCTATGTATAAATCCATCCCTACAGAAGAAAATAGAAGGAAAACTCCAACCCAAGAAGGTTAACTACACCCAAGAAAACACCAGAAATTAGTAATTTCACACCAGCAAAACAGAAGAAGGGATGTATACACACACACACACACAAACACACACACACAGAGATACACAAAACTGCCATCAAAATCACAAGAATTATCATTGATTATTAATATCTCTCAATATCTTTGAACTTAATTCCACCATAAAAAGATACAAGCTAACAGAATGGATGTGAAAACAGGATCCAACATTCTTCTGCATGCAAAAAAACACACCTCAACATCAAAGATAGAGTAATGGGCTGGAAAAAGATTTTTTAAGCAAATAGACCCAAAAAGCAAGCTGGTTTAGCCACTCTAAAAATCTAACAAAAATAAACTCTCAACCAAAATTAATCAAAAGAGATGGAGGACACTTCATACTCATCAAAGGAAAAATCCACAAAGATGACATCTCAATTCTGAAAAATCCATGCCCAAATGCAAGGGCACCCACATATGTAAAAGAAACATTACTAAAGCTTAAATCACATATCGAACCCCATACACTAATAGTGGGAAACTTCAACACCCCACTCTCACCAATGGTCAGATCATCCAGACAGTAACCAAACAGAGAAATAATGGAGCTAACAGGCATTATGATTCAAATGGACCTAACAGATAATATCAACACAACATTCCACCCAAATACAAAAGAATATGTCGTCTTCTCAGTTCCTCACAGAACCTTCTCCAGATACAATAGAACTTAATGAATTTCCTGTATCTTATCAGGCCACCATGGTTAAAGCTGGACTTCAACAACAACAGAAAAAACAAAAAGCATACAAACTTGTGGAAACTGAACAATATTCTGTTCAAAGACCACTGGGTCAAAGAAGAAATAAAGAAATTAAAGACTTTCCAGAATTCAATGAAAATGAGTGTGCAGCATCCCCAATACTATGGGACACAATGAAAAGAGTCCTAAGAGTGCCTTCATTAAAAACATCTAGAACAAAAAGAAGTGAATACACCCAAGAAGGGTAGGAAGCAGGAAATAAATTCAGGACTGAAATCAATAAAGTTGAAACAAAGTACAATACGAAGAATCAGCAAAACAAAAAGTTGGTTCTTTGAGAAGATGAATAAGGTAACAAATCCTTACCCAAACTAACCAGAAGACAGAGAGAGAATATACAAATTAACAAAATCATAAATGAAAGGGAGATATAACAACACACACTAAGGAAATCCAAATAATTATTAGGTCTTACTTCAAAAACCTATACTCCACAAAATTGAAAATCTTAAAGAAATAGACAATTTTCTGGATAGATACCACTTACCAAAGATCAGAATCAGACACCAAAAGAAGACGAGTGACCCAGATGATTCAACTTGACAGACTCCCTCAATAGCTGTCTCCATCAAAAGCCTACAATCACAACAACTCAATATCGCTAAGACCGTTCAGCTCTACACAATGCCCCAGCCAGAACCTCAGTAAAGCCTGGAAGTTCAGCTTCTGCCTACAAACTCCTTAGGACATCTAAACAGCTGAGAACAGAAGGACTGAACATAAAAGGATTGTATTAACATTTTTAACCATTTTTCCATTTTGGTTTGGGCCCCAAACAGGTTTACTACGACCCAAATCAGCAGGAAGTCATTTTAAGAGAGCGACATCCCATACCCAGAGGGTGGGGAGGGTGTTTCTCCGCCCCCCCCCCTTTTTTGGTTATTTGAAGGACAACTGAAAACTCTGTTATTTAGGGGAAGAGATTACAAGTTGTTAAATGGTCCTGTTTAATGGGCTTTGGAGGTTAGAACCAGGGTATTCCTTCTTTCCCTTTTCTGTATCCTTCTTTATCTCCTATGTAGGAATGCACAGACTTGAGAAAAATTGAGACATAGACATAGCACAGGAAGGACCAAGAAGAAGGGTCAGATTATTGAATATGCCCTTATACCTTTGTATATTGATACAAAATTAGTAGTATATTTGGCTAAAGTGGTATTCACCATTGTTTATTGTGCAAAAATAAGATTGTATTGGTCTACGTCGGTATTGATATTTGCATATTGATACAAAATTAAGATTATAGTTGGCCCAAATGGTATTGACCCTTGTATATGGACACAATATTAAGATTGTATTGGGCCGCATAGGCCTTGATCTTTGTATATTGATACAAAATTAAAGGTAACGCTTCCTAATGGTATCGTACCTAGAGATACTTAAAAATGAAATGTGAAGCTCTGGCCTCTTGAAACCAACCGTCTTAAACTGTTTAGGATAGTTAAGAAAAACAAACTCCTAGTCATGCCTGCATGTCACCTTGTTAGCTACTATGACAGTTTATCACAGATATTCTCTAAGCTACTCAGGAATCAAGTTGTTAAGAGGCAAGCAACATTTGCTTATCTAAATACAAGAGATAGATAGGGCATCTTCAAAAACCCCAAGAGATCTGCAGAATAGGGCATTTAAAGATGTGGTCTTAAATTAAGATTTTTTTTTTTATATCATGACATATCAGCTCCTGACAGCACCCCCTATTCTACTCCAAGTAGAAGAAAATCATCGAAGAATCTCCAGTGTGAGATGGTTGAATTAGTGGCAAGCCTATCTCTTGGCATGTAAAAACTCCTTGCTTCAACTGCAGACAGACTGCTGTCCAAAAAGGACAAATCTTGGTAGCAGGGAAGTCGACAGCCTACCTCTGCCAAGACAGGGTAGGTTAGTCCTTCATAATCCCTGCTCTACAATAAATGTCTGTCAGAGAAACAGGACCAAAAGGCTGAAGACTGATGCTGGAATGTATGGAGAGAAAATGGGAACTGTCCAGGTAGTCACTGGTTTGTCATTTCTTAGTATTGGAAGCTGCAGGCCCTGCACTTCCTATATAATCAGATATATTTATCCTTCTCAGCTCTCTGAGGTGGTTGAAGAATAGACAGCTTGAGTCTCATAGCTAAATTTTGAGTTGTTTAGGAATCAAGAGGGTGTTCTAGATCTAAGAAGATGGTTATAATAGTGACGCAAGTTAGTATGAAAGCTAAGTCAGTTATGGAACTTTAAACTCATGGAGATGGTTAGAAGGTAGAAGGTTAAAGTCAGGGGCCAAATATGTATGAACTGGACATTGGGAAGGTATACTGGGCCATTTAACTCTCATAAATGTGGCATATTTAATTCTGCTGTTTTGTATAGAATTTACTGTTATAACAGAAAGAACCATTTGTTGGATTGAAAAGGGAAGCTGTTGCGGGGGAAGAGGGTGGAAGGGTGGGACAGGAAGGGGGAATAGGGAAGGGTTTGTGACTGAGATGTAACTTGAAGAAAAAAAAATAAAGTACTTATATAAAAAAAAAATCTAAATAGACTTATAACACCTAAGGAAATAAAAACAGTCATTAAAAGTCTCCCAAACAAAAAAGTCCAGAGCCAGACCAGAGGGCTTTAGTACAGAATTCTACCAGACTTTCAAAGAAGGGCTAATACCAATATTCTTCAAACTATTGCACAAAACAGAAACAGAAGGAATTTGACAAATTCATGTTTTGAGGTCACAGTCACTTTGATACCAAAATCACACAAACACTCAACAAAGAAAAAATTACAGACCAATTTCCCTCATGAACTTTGATGCAAAAATACTCAACTAGCAAGAAGGGTTCAAGAGAGGGTATCTGAAGCTCACTCAGAAGGGAAATAGAATAGGCATTTGAAGTAGGATTTGAGAGGGAACTGAGGGAGAGAAACAGTGTGAGGAGAGTAGTGAAGGTGGGAATCAGGTGTGAAATTAAATAATTTTTAAGAAAATTAATAAAATACTTGCAAACAGAATCCAAGAATACATCAAAGAAAGATCATCCATCATAATAAAGTGGGCTTAATCCCAGGGATGCAGAGATGATTCAACATATAAAAATTCATCAATGAAATTCACCATATAAACAATCTGAAAGAAGAAAACCACCCACATGATCATCTCATTAGATGCTGGAAAAGCTGTTGGCAAAATCCAACACCTCTTCACAATAAAAGTCTTGGAGTGATTAGGGATACAAACTACATAACTAAACACACAAAAAAAAGACAGTCAGTGTACAGGAAGTTGATAGCCATCATCAAATTAAATGGAGAGAAACTAAAGCACCTCCCCTAAAACCAGGAACAAGAAAAGTCTGTCCACTCTCCCCATATCTAATTCAATATAGTACTTGAAGTTTTAGTTGGCGCAGTAAGACAACTAAAAGAGAGCAGGAGAATCCAAATTAGAAAGACAGAAGTCAAAGTATCACTATTTGTAGATAATATGATAGTATATATAAACGACCCTTAAAAAATTCTACGGGCGGGGGGGTGGGCCAAGATGGTGGCGACCTACACTGATGCATTTTGAATGCGGGGAAAAAAAGAGCCATAAAAAACACAGAGTTATTGGGCACTGTGCAAAAACCGGAGGGGCTAGACCCCCCCCCGAACACTCACAGCTCCCAAGGGACTGTTAAAAGTCCCAGGGCAAGGCTCTCCCCATCTCTCACAGCCACTAAACCCGGATTCGGGAACTCCCATTTGGAGAGGCGCCTGGTAAGATCGATCCCAACTTACAGCAGGCAGAATCAGGGTCCACTTGGCCATAGATCGCTGGCCTATTGGGCTCCCCACACATCAGGTTGAACTTATACCCACTTAGAAAAGGTTGCGAGATAGTGTAAGCCTTAGCAAGGAACAAACAGGGGGCTCAGCGGGT
>CAJQZJ010032273.1:813102-908242 GCA_907164525.1 Lophiomys imhausi | reverse complement strand
AAGAAGAAGAAGAAGAAGAAGAAGAAGAAGAAGAAGAAGAAGAAGAAAACACTCCCAAGAGGAGCAGAAAGCAGGAAATCATCAAATTTAGGGCTGAAATCAACAACTTAGAAACAAAAAGAACAATACAAAGAATCAATGAAACCAAGAGTTAGTTCTTTGAGAAAATCACCAGTATAGACAAATCCTTACCCAAACTAGCTAAAAGGCAGAGGGAAAATACCCAAGTCATCAAAATCAGAAATGAAGAGGGAGAAATAACAACAGACATCAAGGAAATCCAAAGAATCTTTAGGTCTTACTTTAAAACCCTGACTCCACAAAATTTGAAAACTGAAGTGAAATGGACAACTTTCTTGATAGATTCCACCTGCCAAAGTTGAATCAAGATCAGATTAAGAAATTAAACACTCCTGGACATTGGGAATGTATGTTAAGCCATATAACTCTTATAATTGTGGCCTATTTATTTCTGTTGTTTTGTATTGTATTTATAGTTATAAGAAAAAGAACCATTTTTTGGACTGAAAGGGAGAGTTGTTGGGGGGAAAAAGAAATATCTTAAACTAAAAAAAAAAAAAAAGAAGGGAAGAGGATGGGGGGGTTGAGGGGGAGGAGGGTGGAAGGGTGGGACTGGAGGGGGGAGTAGGAGGGGATTTTGATTGAGATGTAACTTGAAGAAATAAAAAATAAATTATTAAAAAAATTGAAAAAAAAATTAAACACTCCGATAACCCCCAAGGAAATAGAAGCCATCATTAAAAGTCTCCCGCCCAAAAAAAGGCCAGGGCCAGATGGGTTCAGCACAGAATTCTACCAGACCTTCAAAGAAGAGCTAATACCAATACTTTTCAAACTCTTCCACAAAATAGAAACAGAAATAACACTCCAAAACTCATTCTATGAGTCCACAGTCACCCTGATACCTAAACCACACAAAGCCTCAACAAAGAGACTTTCAGACCAATTTCCCTCATGAATATAGTGCTAAAATACTCAATAAAATACTTTCAAACTGAATCCAAGAACACATCAAAAGTATCATACACCATGATCAAGTAGGCTTCATCCCAGGAATGCTGGGGTGGCTCAACATGTGAAAATCGATCAACATAATCCACCATATAAACAAGCTGGAAGAAAAAAAAAACACATGATCATCTCTTTAGATGCTTAAAATGCATTTGAGAAAATCCAACACTCCTTCATGTTAAAAAGTCTTAGAAAGAACTGGAATATAATGTCCATACCTAGAAATTATTAAGGCAATATACAGCAGGCCAGTGGCCAACATCAAATTAAATGGAGAAAAACTTAAAGCATTTCTCCTAAAATCAGAGACAAGGCAAGGCTGCCTACTCTCCCCATATCTCTGCAGCATAGTACTTGAAGTTCTAGCAAGAGGAATAAGACAACTAAAGAAGATCAAGGGGATACAAATCGGAAAGGAAGAAATCAAATTATCTCTGTTCATAGATGACATGATAGTATACGTAAGTGACCCCAAAAATTCCATCAGAGAACTCCTACAGCTGATAGACTCTCTCAAGAAGGTGGCTGGATACAAAATTAACTCAAAAAAAATAGATAGCCCTTCTGTACACAAAAGATAAATGGGCCAAGAATGAAATTAGGGAAACAACATCCTTCACAATAGCCACAAATAATATAAAATAACTGGGGTGATTCTAACCAAGCAAGTGAAAGACCTGTATGACAAGAACTTCATGTCCTTGAAGAAAGAAATTGAAGAGGATAGTAGAAGATGGAAAGATCTCCTATGTTCATGGATAGGTAGGACCAACATAATAAAAATGGCCATCCAACCAAAAGCAATATACAGATTCAATGAAATTCCTATCAAAATACCAACACAATTCTTTACAGACCTTGAAAGAGTAACTCTCAATGTCATATGGAAAACCAAAAACCCAGAATAGCTAAATTAATCCTGTACAATAAAACAACTTCTGGAGGTATCACCGACCCTGATTTCAAGCTATATTTCAGAGCAACAGTAATAAAAACAGCATGGTACTGGTATAGAAACAGACAAGTTGATCAATGTTATCGACTTGAAGACCCAGAAATAAAACAACACACCTATGGTCACTTAATTTTTTACAAAGAATCCAAAGCCATACGATAGAAAAAGGACATCATCTTTTTGGTGCTGGTCCAACTGGATGTCAACATGTAAAATGATGCAAATAGAGCCATATTTATCACCATGTCCAAGTGGATCAAAGACCTTAACATAAAACTGACATACTAAATCCAACAGAAGAGAAAGTGGGGGAAAGCCTCAAAATCATTGGCACAAGTGACAACTTCCTGTACAGAACACCAATAGCTCAGGACCTGAGACCAACAAATAATAAATGGGACATCATGAAACTGAAAAGCTTCTGTAAGGCAAAAGACACTGTCACTAGAACAAAACAACAGCCTACTGATTGGGAAAAGATCTTCACCAACCCCACATCTCACAGAGTGCTAATATCCAAAATTTATAAAGAACTCACTAAATTAAATACCAACAAACCAAGAAACCCAATGAAAAAATGGGGTACAGAGCTAAACTGAGAATTCACAAAAGAGGAATCTAGAATGGCTGAGTCACTTGAAGAAATGCTCAACATGCCTAATCATCAGAGAAATGCAACTCAAGATGTCTCTGAGACTCCATCTCACTCCTGTCAGAAGGGCTAAGATCAAAAACTCAAAAGACAGAATATGCTGACAAGGTTGTGGAGAAAGGGGAAAACTCCCACATTGCTGGTGGGAGTGAAAACTTGTACAACCACTATGGAAATCAGTCTGGTGATATATTAGAAAACTTGGATTAGCTCTACCTCAAGACCCAGTCATACCACTCCTGGGCATATATCCAAATGATTCCTCACCAATCCATAAGTACATCTCCTCAACTATGTTCATAGCAGCTTTATTTGTAGTAGCTAGAAACTGGAAACAACACAGATGTCCTTCAACCAAAGAATGGATTAAAAAAAAAAAACTGTGGTACATTTACATAATGGAATACTACTCAGCTATCAGAATCAAGGAAATCATGCAATTTTCCACCAAATGGATGGAACTGAAAAGCTCATCATGAGTGAGCTAACTCAGACTCAGAAAGATACATATAGCATATATTCACTTATAACTGTATTTTAGCCATATACTACAGGATAACCATCCTACAATCAATAGACCCAAAAGAGCAGGAACATGGGCTTGGTTACCTGTTACTGGGACATTCCACCCTAGTGACACTGCCATGTATGCCTCCTGTGCAAGAGGCTCTTAGACCTCATGTGACTAACGAACTGAGGGGACTGATGCACAGAGGCACCCCACACTGGAGGAATGGGATGGGTGGGAGAGGGTTTAGAGGGTATGAGCATGAGACCAGGAAGGTGTGGGGGGAGGGGGTAGTAATGGAGATGTAACTTGAAGCAATAAATAAATGGTTTTTTAAAAATGAAAACAAAAACAAAAAAAAACACATGGTCTGGCAACAGATCAGTTGATCAAAAGAATCTAATCAAAGACTCAGAAGTAAATCCATGAGTCTATGGAAATTTGATTTTTGACAAATAAATCAAAATTAAAACTATGGAAACAAGAAACCATCTTCAATAAACCATGCTGCTCTAACTGGATGTCTGCATGAAGAATAATGCAAATAGATCCATGCCTGTCACCCTGCACAAAACTCAAGTCCTAGTGGATCAAAGACCTCAATATAAAGCTAGATACACTAAATGTGATAAAAGAGAAAGTGGGGAATAGCTCTGTATCCATTGGCAAAGAAGGCAAATTCCTGAACAGAACTCTAATCTAAACACAAAACCTTTCACCTACAATTTGCCCTCCTTACAAGATATAAAGGGGTAAAGATGAAGCAGAACTGAGGGAATGGCCAACAAATGACTGGTCCAGCTGGAGAGCCCTGTCATGAAAGGGAGCCCACCCCTGGCACTGACAGAAGGGCAAGGAACCAGAGGTTGAACAGGCCAAAGACCTACCATAGAACCAAACATGACTGACAAATAAATAAGTAAGTAAGTAAGAAAATAAATAAGTTAATGACATGATTCCTAATGATATTCTGCTATACTCACAGATAGAACAGGAGCCTAGCATAATGATCATCAGAGAGCTTTTACCCTGCAACTGATGAAAGCAGATGCAGAAAACCACAGCTAAACATTAAGAAAAGCTTGGATCTGCTTATCCAAGCTTTTCTTAATGTTTAGCTGTGGTTACCCTAATATAAGAGATAGATAGGGCCTCTTCAAAAACCTCAAGAGATCTGCAAAATATGGCATTCAAAGATGTTTTCGTAACTTTAGATTTTTTTATATCAAGACATATCAACTCCTGACAGCACCCTCTATTCTCCTCCAAGTAGAAGATGAGCATTGAAGAATCTCCAGTGGGAGATGATTGAATTAGTGGCAAGCCTATCTCTTGGTTGGAAAAGCCCCTTGCTCCAACTGCAGACAGAATGCTGTCCAAAAAGGACAAAACCTGGAAGCAGGTAAGTCGACAGCCTAGCTCTGCCAAGACAGGGTAGGTAAGTCCTTCATAATCTCTGCTCTACAATCAATGTCTGTCAGAGAAATGGGGCCAAACGACTGAAGATCGATGCGGTAATGTATGGAGAGAAAATGTGAACTGTCCAGGCAGCCAGTGGTATGTCATTTCTTAGTTTTGGAAGCTGCAGGCCCTGTACTTCCTATAAAATCAGATATATTTATCCCTCTCAGGTCTCTGAGGTGGTTGAAGAACAGATAGCTAGAGTCTCATAATTAAATTTTGAGGTGTTTAGGAGTCAAGAGAGTGTTATAGATCTAAGAAGGTGCTTTTAAAATTGTGTTGCAAGTTAGTATGAGTGTTGAGTCAGACATAGAACTTTAAACTCATGGAGATGGTTAGATACTAGAATGTTAAAGTCAGGTACCAAATACATATGGACTGGACATTGGGAATGTACGCTAAGCCATATAACCCTCATAACTGTGGCCTAATTACCTCTGTTGTTTTGTATTGTATTTATTATTATAAGAGAAAGAGCCATTTGTTGGACTGAAAGGGGAAACTATAGGGGGAAATAAGATATACCTTATACTTAAAAGAAAAAAAAAGGGAAGAGGATGGGGGATGAGGGTGGGAGGGTGGGACTGGAGGGGGGAATAGGGAGGGGACTGCGATTGAGATGTAACTTGAAGAAATAAAAAAGAAAGAAAAAAAAACAAAAAGAAAAGCTTGGAGAATCATGTGGAAGAGGAAGAAGAAAGATTGTAGGAACCAGAGGAATTAAGGACACCACAAGAAAACCTACAAAAATCAACTAACCTGGGCCCATAGGGTTTCATAGAAACTGAACTTCCTCCCAACCAGGGAGCCTGCATAGGACTGACCTCAGCCCTCTGTACATATATTACATTTGTGTAGCTTGGTCTTTAAGTGAGACTCCTAACAGCAGAAGGAAGGGCTGTCTCTGACTCTGATGCCTTCTTTTGGGACCCTTTCGCCCTGCTGGGCTGCCTCATCTAGCCTCAATAAGAGAAGATGCAACTAGTCTTAACATTTACCAGGGTTGGGTAATAGCCATTGAAGACCTCCCCTTTTCTGAAGAGACACAGAAGAAGAGTGGATGGGGAGAAGGAGGTCTAGGAGGAGTGGAGGAAGGGAAAACTGCAATCTAGGTATAAAGTAAATTAATTAGTATAAATCAATCAATCAAAGAGTTACTCTATGGGCCTGAGGACAGGAAACAATCATGAGTCTGGAAGACTGAAATCAATTTTCCACAGCCCCAGGATAAGAGACAACAATAGAGCAGTAGGCCTGGATGCTGACAGACCCAAAATTCCTGTCTACAGAGGCTGAGCTCTAGGAAAGAAGTGTTCAAAAGAAGGTGGTGCTTTCCTCAGTGCCAGAAGTTGACCTCATCTTCTGATAATAACTTGGGGATGAGAGTCCTGAAACTGAGAATTTCCAGCATATCAGATTCTGCTTCTTGGAAGTGTGGGGCTGTAGAAACAGAACTTTGACCTCTGACCTCTAACTCTTCAGTGATCTACATTATATTCACAACTACTTCTCTGCAGATGGCTGATGAATGCCTATTGACTTTTGAAAGTATAAAGGTTCTGGTCTGCCTGTATATATCTCAGTGCTGTGTACTGAATAATTCCCAATGTACTTGAAAAATAAATAGATATTGCCAGACTGATTTCCACAGTGGTTGTACAAGTTTGCAGCATTCTCACCAGCAGTGGAGGAGTGTTCCCCTTTCAGTCTGGCAATATCTTAGAAAACTTGAAATAGCTCTACCTCAAGATCCAGCTATACAACTCCTGGGTATACATCCAAACGTTTCCTCACCAAACTATAAGGACATCTCCTCAACTATGTTTATAGCAAGCAGCTTTATTAGTAATGGCTAGAAACTGGAAACAACCCAGATGTCCCTCAACTGACAAAGGGATAAAAAAGCTGTGGTACATTTACATAATGGAATACTACTCAGCTATCAGAAACAAGGAAATCATGCAATTTTCTGCCAAGTAGATGGAACTAGAAAAGCTCATCCTCAGTGAGCTAACCCAGGCCCAGAAAGATGCACATGGCATCTATTCACTTATAACTATATTTGCCATATAGTACAGGATAACTATATTACAACCAACAGATGGAAAGGAACAGGAGCACGGACCTTGTTACCTGTTAGTGGGACAATTTGCCCTAGTGGAGCTGCCATGTAGGCCCCCAGTGCAAGAGGAAGCTATTAGCCCTCATATGACTGCTGAACTGAAGAGGGCTGATATGTACGGCACCCCACACCAGAGGAGTAGGATAGGTGGGAAAAGTAGGAGAGGGTGGGAAGTTAAGACCAGGAGGGATGGAGAGAGGGGACTATGATGGAGATGTAACTTGAAGTAATAAATAAACATTTTTTAAAAGAAAGAAAAATAAATAGCTAGAATGAGAGGACTTACAAACTAGAGTTTTAGGAAGGTAGGAGAACCTGTTTAACTCACAGACTGCAAGATTTAATGTGGCCAGCAGGGACCTCTGGTATGCAAAGAAATCAGATTATCATGAAAGTACAATTTTTTCAGGACCTTTGGGAAACAGAAGAGGTAACTCTAAGAGGAAGGTTTATATTTACTGAAGCTTATATTAAAATAAATATGAGATATCAAGAAAGTAACTTAATAATGCTTCTCAAACTTCTTCAAAACAAAGGTAAGCAGTAAACAGAAGGGAATAAAGATCAAGTTGAAATCAATGAAACAAAAACTAAAAGAACAGTACAAAGAATCAATAAAACAAAGAGCTGATCTTTGAAAAAGGAAAAAAATGTTTTTGCAAAACTTTAGTGAAACTGGTAAGAGGAAAGAGAGAAGACTCAAATTCATAAAAGACAGGTAAAAATAGAGGTTAACCCATATATCACCTTCCACAAAACTTAAGTCCAGGTGGATCAAAGACCTTAACATAAAGCTGGACACTCTAAATTTAATAGAAGAGAAAGTGGGGAGAAGCCTCGAACTCATAGACACAGGTGACAACTTCCTGAACAGAAAACCAACAGCTCAGACTCTAAGACCAACAATCAATAAATGGGACCTTATGAAACTGAAAAGCTATTATAAGGAAAAGGACACTGTCATTAGAACAAAACAGCAGCCTAAAGACTGGGAACAGATCTTTACCAATCCCACATCCGACAGAGGCTAATATCCAAATTTATAAAGAACTCAAGAAATTAAACACCAAGAAACCAAATAACCCAATCAAAAAATGGGGTACAGAATTCACAAAAGATAAATCTCTAATGACTGAGAGATATTTAAAGAAGTGCTCAGCATCCTTAATCATCAAAGAAATTCAACTTAAGATGACTCTGAGATTCCATCTCACACATGTCAGAATGGCTAAGATCAAAAACTCAAATGACATTACATGCTGGCGAGGTTATGAAGAAAGGGGAACATTCCTCCATTGCTGGTGAGAGTGCAAACTTGTACAGACACTATGGAAATCAGTCTGGTGATATCTCAGAAAACTTGGAATAGCTCCATCTCAAGGCCCAGCCATTCCACTCCTGGGCATACATCCAGAAGATTCCTCACCAAACCACAAGGACATCTCCTCAACTATGTTCATAGCAGCTTTAATTGTAATAGCTAGAAACTTGAGACAATCCAGATGTCCCTCAACCAAAGAATGGATAAAAAATAAATTAAAAATTTAAGAAAAATCCTCTGATACATCTACACAATGGAATACTACTCAGCTATCAGAAACAAGGAAATCATGCAATTTGCTGCCAAATGGATGAAAGTAAAAAGTTCATCCTGAGTGAGCTAACCCAGACTCAGGAAGATACACATGCCATCTATTCACTTATAACTGGATTTTAGTCATATAGTACAGGATAACTATCCTACACCCAACAGACCAAAAGGAATAGGAGCATGAACTTTGTTACCTGTTAGTCAGACAATTTGTCCTAGTGGAGCTGCCATGTAGGCCTCAGTGCAAGAGGAAGCTCTTAGCCCTCATGTAACTGATGAGCTGAGGGGGCTGAGATGTGGAGGCACCCCACATCACAGGAGTAAGATAGGTAGGAGAGGGGGTAGAGGGTGGAAGGGAGGAACCGAGAAGGATGGAGGGAAGGGGCTGTCATGGAGATGTAACTTGAAGTAATAAATAAACCTAATGAAAAGTAGAGGTTACAATAAATACTAACAAAACACAAAGGACCAGTAAGTAATGCTTTGAAAACTTATGTTCCAAAATATTGGAAAATGAAGAAGAAATGATAAATTCCTAAATATATATTATCAACCAAAGTTACATTAAGTGACTATAAACAAATTAACTTGCTCTACAATGTGCAATGAGGATAAAACAAAACTAGTTTCCCAACAAAGAAAAACTCAAGATCACAGGGACTCACTGTCAAGATCTCCCAAATTTTAAAGAATTAACTCAAATACCCATAAAATTGTTAACTGGAGAAATGGAAAGAACACAATCAGACTCCCTGGATGAGGCTAGATTTAAACTGACACCAAAATCTGCTTTAAAAAAAACAACAACAAACAAACAACAGAAAAAAAACTATAGAGTATTTTCCCTTATAAATGTAGATACAAATTTTCTCAATAAAATATTTGCAAACCAAATTCAAGAACATCTTAGGAAAATCACACACTGAGATTAAATCAGTTTCATTTGAGAAATGTGGAATGGCTCAACATGTGCAAACCAATGAGTGCAACACGCCAACATATAAGTAGAATCAAGGACAAAAATTACATGTTCATCTCAACTTATAGAGAAAGGGTCTTGAATAAAGTTTAACAGCCCTCTAAGATGAAAAGCCCTGAAGTAACTAGGCATAGAAGGAGCATACCTCCATATAATAAAAGCAATATACAACAAATCTATAGATAATATCATATTATTTTTCAAAAAAATAAGGACATTTTCTCTAAAATCATGAGACAAATATATTCTTTCTCTTATTCAATATTGCATTTGAAAACTTAGCTAGAGAAATAAAACAAAATTCAAAAAATAAAAAACACACAAGTAGGAAAGAAAGAAACAAATTACCACTATTTTCAGGTGATACAATTTGATTCTGGAACAAAATATCCTAAAGACTTCACAAGAAAACTCTTGTATATCAGCATACAAACCAACAAACTAAAATCAGTAGTTTTCCTATAAACCAATAATAAACTTGTTGAAAAATAAATGGGAAAAGTAGTCTGTCCGAAATAGATTCAGAAAACAATAAAATACCAAGAGTAAATCCAATCAAGAAAATGAAAGATTAAAAGTCTTCTGTAACAAAAATCTTAAATTAGTAATGAAATTCAAGAAACTATTATACAATAGAAAGATTACCCATATTCATGGGTAGGTAGAATTAATATTGTAAAATTTATGTATGTAGATGTGTATATGTTCATGAGTGTGTGTGCAGGTGTCTGTGCATGTGTGCAATGGATAAGTGTGGACACCAGAGGTCAATGTAAGATGTTTTTCTCAATTTATCTCCACATCATTTTTTGAGTCAGAGGCTTTCACTGAACCTTAGCAAAGATTAGCAAAGGAAAAAGCAAATTCAGCTAGACTGGCTGTGCAACACGCCCCGGGGATCCTTTAGTATTTGCTGCCTAAGGTCTTGGACTACAGGTACATGCTCCTGCACCCACCTTTTACTTGTATACCAGGAATCAAACTCTGATCTTCATGATTCCAAGGCAACCTTGGCTACATTACTAAAAGCAATGTACAGATTCCACATGATTCCCAGGGAAATTCCAACAATATTCTTCACAGTAGTAGAAAAGACAATCCTAAAGTTCTTAGGGAATCACAAAAGACAGAAATATCTTAAACAACCGTACAATGAGACAAGAAACAATGGTAGGGAATGAAGAATTCTCGTGTATTGCTGGTGGGGACAAAAACCAGTTCAGCTACTATAAAAAAAAATACTATGAAGATTCATCAGAAGCCTTAAACTTGAATTTTCATATGCATTCCAACTACACTACTCCTGGGTATACACCTAAAAGGAAACACACTACAGAGACACTTGTACATCCATATTTATTGTGCACAGTTTGCAATGGCCAAAATACAGAATTCACCTACAAGTTCATCAATATACAAACGGACTCTTCAAAGAAGATACATATACACAATGCAATTTTACTCTGCTGTAATAAAGTCATGCATTTGCAGGAAAGTGGATAGAACTGGGGCTCAGTCAGCTAGTTGAAATAGGCAAAACTCAGAAAGTAGATAAGACATTTTCTCCTCACATGTGCACTATGTACATGTGTACAGATGATACTCACATGCATTCATACACATTAACACACACATACCACAAATTTTACAATATTAATTCTGCTATTCCATTAGCATGGGATATCTTTCCCATATTCTAATATGTTCTCAAATTTCTTCAGTGTTTTAAAGTTTTTGTTGTAAAGATCTTCATCTTTTCGCTTGTGTTAATTCTTGGATAATTTGCTGTTTCATGAAGCTATGTGAATGGAATTTTTTCTGACTGTTTTTCACCATGCGAATGTGTAAGTGTGTGTGTGTGTCTCTCTCTCTGTGTGTGTGTGTGTGTGTGTGTGATAAAAGGAGCCATGAGGGGGAAGAAATGATTGTAAATGTAATAAGAAGGCAGGACCAGAAAGAGTGGTGGCAGAAAAAAGACAAAATATCATGCATTTTCTCTCATATGAGGAATGTATATTTAATTGTATACATATACAGTATAGCTTAGGCAAAAGTTAAAATATTTCAGAGGAAGAAGCAGATCAGTAAGAGGTGAAGGAGAATGATGGAGAATGGTAGTAGGATGGCAAATAGGGAGGAAGAACAAGGATGTATGTTATGGAAATGTCATAATGAAAGCCCCATTATTCTACATACTAATTAAAATATAAAAGATATGTCAAAATATAAAGAAAAGATATGGAGAAAGAGGTTGTTAAGAAGAGTAATTTTTCTGACTCTTTAGAAAAAAATCCATACTATCAATTTTTTAAGAAGATGTGTTCATTTTCTTATAACTATAAATACAATACAAAACAACAGAAATAAATAGGCCACAGTTATAAGAGTTATATGGCTTAGCATACATTCCCAATGTCCAGTCCATATGTATTTGGCACCTGACTTTAACATTCTATTATCTAACCATCTCCATGAGTTTAAAGTTCTATATCTAACTCAGCTTTCATACTAACTTGCCTCATAATTATAAGAAAAAGAACCATTTTTTGGACTGAAAGGGAGAGCTGTTGGGGGGAAAAAAGAAATACCTTAAACTAAAAAAAAAAAAAAAAGAAGGGAAGAGGATGGGGGGGTTGAAGGGGAGGAGGGTGGGAGGGTGGGACTGGAGGGAGGAGTAGGGAGGGGATTGTGATTGAGATGTAACTTGAAGAAATAAAAACTAAATTATTTTAAAAAATCACAACTTACAGATCTTTCCTATATTTGGGGAGGGAATAACTAACTCGTGAGTTGTTGCAATAACAAGAAACCCATCTGGCTCCATTTGTCTTTATATCACTGTTCTTAATTGTTAGCTTTCTTTGAGGTTTTGCCTTTTGATTTCACCAATGTCCAGAGAGTATATTAATATTTTCTCTATTATGCTGTGTTTAAGAATTTTGATCAGTTTGTTTTCTGTGCATACCTAGATTAAAAAGTTAGTTTTTGAGTCATTTAAAAAAAAAAAGATGTGTTCAGACAATGTTTACCTTTAATATCATGCTACAGAAATACTTGTACAAATGAGCAAAATAATTGTATCGTAGGGTTTCTATTTCTATGAAAACAAATACCATAATCAAAAGCAATTTTGGAAGAAAAGAATGTTTTTATCTTACAGCTTAGAATCTATCATCCACAGAAGTCAGGGCAGAAAATAAAGCAGAAACATGGCAGCAGAAACTGAATCAGAGGCAATGGAGGAGTGCTACTTACTGGCTTGCTCTTTCTAACTTGCTCAACCTGCTTGCTTGCTTTCAGGCTGATTGGTTGGCTGGCTGGCTGGCCGGCTGGCTTGCTTCCTTCTTTCCATCCTTCCTAACTTTCTTCTTTCCTTCCTTCCTCCTTTTCTTTCTTTCTTTTTTTTTCTTTTATTTATTTATTCTTCTCTCATACAATACATCCTGACTGCAGTTTCTCCACCCTCTATTCCTTCCAATCTCCCCTATCTCCCCTCTCTCCCAGATCTCATGCTCTTCCGTTTCTTTCAGAAAAGAGAAACCTCACAGAGATATCAACCCAAAGGGCATAACAAGATGCAATAAGACTAGGCATAGAACCTCATATAAAGGCTGAGTGAGGCAACCCAGGAGGAGAAAAGGGGTCCCAAGAGCAGGTGAAAGAGTCATAAACTCCCATTGTTAGGAGTCCCACAAAAACACCAAGATCAAAATCCTAACACATATATGCAGAGGACCTAGTATAGGCCCATGTAGGCTCCATGATTCCTGCTTAGGTCTCTGTGAGCCCTGCTTAGTTGATGCTGTGGGCCGTGTTCTTGTGGTGTCATTGACTCCTGTGGCTCCTACCATTTCTCCTCCTGCTCATCCACAGGATTCCCTGAACTCCAAGGGGAAGAACCTGAGGGAGATCAAACTTGAGCTCTCTCTCTCTCTCTCTCTCTCTCTCTCTCTCTCTCTCACTATCTCTCTCTCTCTTTACTTCATGTCACCCTTCTTTCTTATAATGTTCAGGGCAACCTGCTGGGGTGGGGACCATCCACAATTGACAGGGTCCTCCCCCACATCAATCATTAGTCAAGAAGGGGAAGAGACTACAAGCTGTTAAATGGCCTTGTTAAATGGGGTTTGGAGGTTAGACCCAGGGACTTCCTTCTTTTCCTTTTCTGTATCCTTCTTTCTCTCCTATGTAGGAGTGCACGGACTTGAGAAAAATGACACATAGACATAGTATGGGAAGGACCAAGAAGAAGGGACAGATTATTGAATATGCCCTTATACCTTTGTATATTGATACAAAATTAGTATTATATTTGGCTAAAGTGGTATTGACCATTGTTTATTGTGCAAAATTAATATTGTATTGGACTACATCGGTTTTTATCTTTGTATATTGGTACAAAATTAAGATTATAGTTGGCCACAATGGTATTGACCCTTGTATATTGACGTAATATTAAGATTGTATTGGGCTACATAGGCATTGATCTTTGTATATTGATACAAAATTAAGAGTATATTTAGCCACATTGGAATAGATCTTTGTATATTGATACAAAATTAAAGGTAAAGCTTCCTAATGGTATTGTACCTAGAGATACTGAACAATGAAATGTGAAGCTCTGGCCTCTTGATACCAACCATCTTAAACTGTTTAGGATAGTTAAGAAATGCAAACTCCTAGTCATGCAAGCATGTCACTTTGTTAGCTACTATGACAGTCTATCACAGATATTCTCTAAACTACCCAGTAATTAAGTTGTTAAGAGACAAGCAACATATGCTTATCTAAATACAAGATATAGGGCATCTTCAAAAACCCCAAGAGATCTGCAGAATAGGGCATTCAAAGATGTTGTCTTAAATTAAGATTTTTTTTTGATATCAAGACATATCAGCTCCTGACAGCACCCCCTATTCTACTCCAAGTAGAAGATAAGCATCAAAGAATCTCCAGTGTGAGATGGTTGAATTAGTGGCAAGCCTTTCTCTTGGCATGAAAAAACCCCTTGCACCAACTGCAGACAGACTGCTGTCCAAAAAGGACAAAACTTGTTAGCAGGGAAGTCGACAGCCTAACTCTGCCAAGACAGGGTAGGTAAGTCCTTCATAATCCCTGCTCTACAACAAATGTCTGTCATAGAAACAGGACCAAAAGACTGAAGACTGATGCTGGAATGTATGGAGAGAAAATGGGAACTGTCCAGGCAGCCACTGGTATGTCATTTTTTTAGTTTTGGAAGCTGGAGACCCTGCACGTCCTATATAATCAGATATATTTATCCCTCTCAGGTCTCTGAGGTGGTTGAAGAATAGACAGCTAGAGTCTCATAGTTAAATTTTGAGTTGTTTGAGAATCAAGAGGGCGTTCTGGATCTAAGAAGATGTTTTTAATAGTGATGCAAGTTAGTATGAAAGCTGAGTCAGATATAGAACTTTAAACTCATAGAGATGGTTAGATGGTAGAATGTTAAAGCCAGGGGCCAAATATGTGTGAACTGGACATTGGGAACGTATACTGGGCCATTTAACTCTCATAAATGTGGCATATTTATTTCTGTTGCTTTGTATAATATTTACTGTTATAAGAGAAGGAACCATTTGTTGGACTGAAAGGGGAAGCTGTTGGGGGAAGAGGGTGGAAGGGTGGGACAGGAAGGGGGAGTAGGGAAGGGATTGTGACTGGGATGTAACTTGAAGAAATAAAAAAATAAAGTATTAAAAAAAAAAAAGAAAATGCCACACAGGCTAGCTCATAGGACAATGTGGTGACATTTTCTCAATGAGCTTTATTCCTCCCACATGATTTTAGCTGGTGTCAAGCTGACATAAATCTCGTCAACACAATTGACCCCTTCTCAGCTTGACATATAAACATAGCACAGTCCCACAGACTTTAAAATTTTAAGCATTTTAAAAGTCAGTATCTTTGAAGTATCCAAAGTCTCTCTAAAATAAAAAAAAACTCTATAATTCCAAAGTCTTTCTAAAATTCCAATGTCTCTTAATTGGATGATTCCATAAAATTAAAAATAAATAATTTATTTTAAGAAAGAAGAACCAGGACACTGTCACAATCAGAGTAAAACTAAAATTCAACAGTGTTAAAAAGTTCAGTGAATACCATCCAAGATTCACTGACATTCCTTTGGGCTCCAAAGGGGCTTGTCAGGCTCACTTCTCCAGCTCTACTATCTGAAGCACATGCAACTTGTTTCCTGGGCTCAGGCCAGCTCCACTCCACATCTGCTGCTGTTCTTAGTGGTCACCTCAGGATGCTGGCCTCTCTAAAGCACAGGGGTCTCATTACAACAGTCTGCACCTTCACCAACAACCTCTCCTGGGCTCTCCTCAGGGACTCTAATCCTGCCACGTGAGCCAAGCCTCAGCCTCTCTTCATAACTCATTAAATCCTGGGGTTTTTGCTGCTTCTGAAACTATACCCGCACTGGTGCCAACCCTTAGATACTTTCTATGATTCTTCATGCCCTTAAAACCAGTTCCATCTGGGAGACTCTTACACTTTACCCAACTTGACTGAAAGCACAAAGGTCCTTGTCCAGACTACAGCTTCTGTGTATTGACCCTGAGGAAACATTTCTCACAAGATTTGTCCTCAGTGGTGTTGGTCTCTTTGTAATCACAGCTGATTCTTCAACTCCAGTTGAGCAGCATTCATTGGCCCAGGAAAGCAAAGGTTTGAATTTAGTGGTTTTTAATTTGAGATATCACTTAAACAGCCCTTCTCAATTTTACAAGCCGGGCCACCATCGTGTGCACTGCTCTTGGCATTTTATCTTCCAAGCTCCAAGAGAAAAATTCACTGAGCTCTAAGCACTAAGTGGATTTTCTTTCTTTCTTTTTGTTTACTTTATTTTTTATTTTTTCAAGTTACATCTCAATCGCAATCCCCTCCCTACTCCCCCCACCAGTCCCACCCTCCTACACTCAACTCCCCATCCTCTTCCCTTTTTTTTTTTTTAAGTTTAAGGTATATCTTATTTCCCCCTACAATTTCCCCTTTCAGTCCAACAAATGGCTCTTTCTCTTATAATAATAAATGCAATACAAAACAACAGAGGTAATTAGGCCACAGCTATGAGGGTTATATGGCTTAGCGTATATTCCCAATGTCCAGTCCATATGTATTTGGCACCTGACTTTAACATTCTACTATCTAACCATCTCCATGAGTTTAAAGGTCTATATCTAACTCAACATTCATACTAACTTGCAACACAATTTTAAAAGCACCTTCTTAGATCTATAACACTCTCTTGACTCCTAAACAACTCAAAAATTTGAATTATGAGACTCTAGCTATCTATTCTTCAACCACCTCAGAGACCTGAGAGGGATAAATATATCTGATTTTATAGGAAGTACAGGGCCTGCAGCTTCCAAAACTAAGAAATGACATACCAGAGGCTGCCTGGACAGTTCCCATTTTCTCTCCATATATTACAGCATCGATCTTCAGTCATTTGGCGCCATTTCTCTGACAGACATTGATTGTAGAGCAGGGGTTATGAAGGACTTGCCTACCCTGTCTTGGCAGAGCTAGGCTGTTGACTTACCTGCTTCCAAGTTTTGTCCTTTTTGGACAGCATTCTGTCTACAGTTGGAGCAAGGGGCTTTTCCTACCAAGAGATAGGCTTGCGACTAATTCAATCATCACCCACTGGAGATTCTTCAATGCTCATCTTCTACTTGGGGTAGAATAGGGGGTGCTGTCAGGGGTTGATATGTTTCGATATAAAAACAAATCTAAAGTTAAGAAAACATCTTTGAATGCCATATTCTGAAGATCTCTTGAGGTTTTTGAAGAGGCCCTATCTATCTCTTATATTAGGATAAGCAGATGTTGCTTGTCTCTTAGCAGCTTTATTTCTGATTAGCTTAGAAAATAACTATAATAGACTGTCATAGTACCTAACAAAATGACCGGCTTGCATGACTATTAGTTTGCATTTCTTAATTATCCTAAACAGTTTATGACAATTAGTAGCGGAAAGCCGAGCTTCACATTTCATTTTTTTTTCTTTACCCCCTAACTCTTCCATCCCATTTCTCTGGGGTGGGATGTCCCTATATAACAGTCCCTGATCTCAGTTCAGAGGTCGTATGAGGGCCAAGAGCCTCCTCACTCATTGGGGGTCTGCAAGGCAGTACCACCAGTGAAAAAGTGTTTCATTGCCCAGGAGAGAGAACTAAAAAACGAACAAACAAATAAGCAGACAAACAGATAAAAAAGAATGAAAAATAGAGAAAAAAATAAATAAAAACAAAAATAAAATAAAAAAATAAAAAATAAAAAGTCTATGCCATGTTCCCTTTGGTGTGTTAGTTGTAGTATCAATATCCTCTACCATATAGCTAAAATCCTACTATAAGTGAATAGATGCCATATGCATCCTTCTGAGTCTGGGTTAGCTCACTCAGGATGAGCTTTTCTAGTTCCATCCATTTGGCTGCAAATTACATAATTTCATTGTTCCTGATAGCTGAATAATATTCCATTGTGTAGATGTACCACAGTTTTTTAACCCATTCTTCGGTTGAGGGACATTTGGGTTATTTTCAGTTTCTAGCTATTACAAATAAGGCTGCTATGAACATAAATGAGGAAACTTCCTTATGATTCTGTGAGGAGACATTTGGGTGCATACCCAGAAGTGGTATGGCTGGGTCCTGAGGCAAATCTATTCCAAGTTTTCTAAGATATCACCATACTGAATTCCATAGTGGTTGCACAAGCCTGCACTCCCACCAGCAATGGAGGAGGGTTCCCCTTTCTCCACACCCTGGCCAACAATGTGCTGTGATTTGAGCTTTTGATCTTAGCCATTCTGACAGGTGTGAGATGGAATCTCACAGTCTTCTTGAGTTGCATTTCTCTGATGATTAAGGATGTTGAGCATTTCTTCAAGTGTCTCTCAGCCATTAGAGATTCCTCCTTTGTGAATTCTCTATTTAGCTCTGTCCCCCATTTTTTGATTGGATTATTTGGTTTCTTGGCATTTAATTTCTTGAGTTCTTTGTAGATTTTGAATATTAGCCCTCTGTCAGATGTGGGATTGGTGAAGATTTTCTCCCAGTCTGTAGGCTGCCATTTTGTTCGAATGACAGTGTCTTTTGCCTTACAGAAGCTTTTCAGTTTCATGAGATCGCATTTATTGATTGTTGATCTCAGGTCCTGAGCTGTTGGTGTTCTGTTCAGGAAGTTGTCACCTGTGACAATGAGTTCAAGGGTTTTCCCACTTTTTCTTCTACAAGATTTAGTATGACCAGCCTTACATTAAGGTCTTTGATCCACTTGGACTTACGTTTTGTACAAAGTGATGCCTTGAGTTCCTACGTTCAATAGTCCTGTTGTGATAAGAAAATTCTGTTTTCTACAAGGTGACAAGTATGGATCTAACTTAATTTTTTTACAAGTGGACATCAAGTTGGACCAGCACCATTTGTTGAAGATGCTGTCCTGCTTCTGTTGTGCTGTTTTGGCTTCTTTGTCAAAAATTAGGTGGCCATAAGTTTGTGGGTCTATTTCTGGATTTTCAGTTCGATTCCATTGATCTACTGGTATATTTCTATACCAATACCATGCTGTTTTTACTACTATTGCTCTGTAGTACAGCTTGATATCTGGGATGGTGATACCTCCAGAGGTTGTTTTTTTTTTTTTTTTTTGTACAGGATTGATTTAGCTATTCTGGGTTTTTTGTTGTTCCATATGAAATTGAGAATAGCTCTTTCCAAGTCTATAAAGAGTTGTGTTGGTATTTTGATAGGAATTGCATTGAATTGGTTTTGGTAGGATAGCCATTTTTATTATGTTGATCTTACCTATCCATGAGCATGGGAGATCTTTCCATCTTCTAAAGGCCTCTTGCATTTCTTTCTTCAAGATCTTTAAGTTCTTGTTGTAAAGTTCCTTTACTTGCTTGGTTAGAGTTACCCCCAGGTATTTTATATTGTTTGTGGCTACTGTGAAGGGGGTTGTTTCCCTTATTTCTTTCTCAGCCCATTTTTTGTTGTATAAAGAAGGGCTTCTGATTTTTTTAAATTAATTTTGTATCCAGCCACCTCGCTGAAGGTGTTTATCAGCTGTAAGAGTTCTCTGGTGGAATTTTTGGGGTCGCTTATGCATACTATCATATCATCTGCAAATAGGGATAATTTGACTTCTTCTTTTCCAATATTTATCCCCTTGATCTCCTTTAGTTGTCTTATTGCTCTAGTAAGAACTTCAAGTACTATATTGAAGAGATATGGTGAAAGTGGACATCCTTGTCTTGTCCCTGAATTTAGAGGAAATGCTTCAAGTTTCTCTACATTTAATTTGATGTTGGCCACTGGCTTGCTCTATATTGCCTTTATTATTTCTAGGTATGGTCATTGTATGCCCGTTCTCTCCAGAACTTTTAGCATGAAGCGGTGTTGGATTTTGTCAAATGCTTTTTCTGCATCTAGCAAGATTATCATGTGATTTTTTTTCTTTCATCTTGTTTATATGGTGAGTTACGTTGATAGACTTTCGTATGTTGAGCCATCCCTGCATTCCTGGGATGAAGCCTACTTGATCATGGTGTATGATACTTTTGATGTATTCTGCAATTCCGTTTGCTAGTATTTTATTAAGTATTTTTGCATCTATGTTCATGAGGGAGATTGGTCTGAAGTTTTCTTTCTTTGTTGGGTCTTTGTGTGGTTTAGGAATCAGAGTGACTGTGGCCTCATAGAATTAGTTTGGCAATGTTCTTTCTGATTGTATTTGGTGAAAGTGTTTGAAGAGTATTGGTGTTAGCTCCTCTTTGAAGGTCCGGTAGAATTCCATACTAAAGCCATCTGGCCCTGGGCTTTTTTTGGTTGGGAGATTTTTAATGACTGTTTCTATTTCCTTATGGGTTATAGGGCTGTTTAATATGTTAATCTGATCTTGATTTAGCTTCGGTAGGTGGGATCTATCAAGAAAATTGTTCATTTCACTTAAGTTTTCAAATTTGGTGGAGTATAGATTTTTAAAGTAGGATCCAAATATTCTCTGGATTTCCTCAATGTCTCTTGTTATTTCTCCCTTTTCTTTTCTGATTTTGTTGATTTGGGTTTTTTCCTTGTGCCTTTTAGTTATTTTAGCTAAGGGTCTGTCTATTTTGTTGATTTTCTCGAAGATCCAACTCTTGGTTTCATTGATTCTTTGTATAGTTCTTTTTGTTTCTAAGTTGTTGGTTTCAGCCCTAAGTTTGAGGATCTCCTGCCTTCTGCTCCTCTTAGGAGTGTTTGCTTCTTTTTTTTCCAATTCACCCAGTTTTGCTGTTAATTCGCTAATATGACCTGTCACAATTTTCTTTTTGAAGGCACTTAGTGCTATGAACTTTCCTCGTAGCACAGCTTTCATTGTGTCCCATAGGTTTGGGTATGTTGTGTCTTCATTTTCGTTTGATTTTAAGAAGTCTTTGATTTCCTTCTTTATTTCTTCCCTGACCCAGTGGTCCTCTAGTAAAGAGTTGTTGAAGTTCCATGTGAGTTTAGACTTTCTGTTGATTCTTTTGCTATTGAAGTCCAGCTTTGTTCCATAGTGGTCTGATAAGATACCAGGGGTTATTTCAATTTTCTTTATCTGTTGAAGCTATCTTTGCATCCAACTATATGGTCGATTTTGGAGAAGGTTCCGTGAGGTGCTGAGAAGAACGTGTATTCTTTTGTGTTTGGGCAAAATGTTCTGTAGATATCTGTTAGGTCCATTTGGTTCATGATCTCTCTTAGACTCATTATTTCTCTGTTTGGCTTCTGTCTTGATGATCTGTCCATAGTTGTGAGTGGGGTGTTGAAGTCTCCCACTACTAAAGTGTTTGGATCGATGCACAATTTAAGTTTTAGAAGTGTTTCTTTTATAAATGTAGGTGCCTTTGTATTTGGGGCATAGATGTCCAATATTGAGATGCCCTCTTGATGAATATTCCCTTTAATGAGTATGCAATGCCCTTCTCTGTCTTTTTTTATTAACTTCAGTTGGAAGTCTATTTTGTTTGATATTAGGATGGCTACTCCAGCTTGCTTCCTGGGTCCATTTGCTTAGAAAACCTTTTCCCAAACCTTTACTCTGTGATAGTGTCTATCTTCAATAGTGAGATGTGTTTCTTTTATGCAGCAAAAAGATGGGTCTTGTTTACGGATCCAGTCTGTAAGCCTGTGCCTTTTTATTGACGAGTTGAGTCCATTGATGTTGATGGATATTAATGACCAGGGGTTGTTATTTCCCATTATTTTGGTATAGCTGGTCATCTTGTGTTTCTTTTTGTTTAGTTGCTGTGGAGATTTCTATTTCCTCTGTTTCCTTGGGTGTAGTTATCTTCTCTGGGTTGGAATTTTCCTTCTAGGATCTTCTGTAGGTCTGTGTTTGTGGGTAGATATTGTTTAAATTTGATTTTGTCATGGAATATCTTATTTTCTCCATCTATGTTCATAGAGAGTTTTGCTGGGTATAGTAGTCTGGCTGGGCACCTATGTTCTCTCAGGGCTTGTAGGACATCCGTCCACGCCCTTCTAGCTTTTAAAGTTTCTGAGGAGAAATCATGTGTAGTTCTGATGGGTCTGCCATTGTACGTGACTTGGCCTTTTTCTCTTACAGCTTTTAATATCCTTTCTTTATTCTCTACATTTGGAGTTTCAATTATTATGTGGCAAGAGGAGTTTCTTTTCTGATCTAATCTGTTTGGTGTTCTGTAAGCCTCTTGGATTTTTACTGGCATCTCTTTCTTTAGGTTTGGGAAGTTTTCTTCTATGATTTTGTTGAAGATATTTCCTGGACCATGGAGTCGGGAGTCTTCTCTTTCCTCTATGCCTATAATTCTTAGGTTCCATCTTTTCATTGATTCCTTGATTTCTTGGATGTTGTGGGTGAGAGATTTTTTAGCTTTCTCATTTTCTTTGGATGTTGTATTGATTTCTTCCATCGAATCTTCCATGCCTGAGATCCTGACTTCCATCTCTTGATCCTATTTTTGGTACTCAAATCCATATTTCCTGCTCTCTTCCCTTGATTCTCCATTTCTATTTTTAACTCTGACTGTGTTTTCTTTATTGTTTCCATTTCCATTTTCATGCCTTGAGTGATTTTATTTGTTTTGTACATTTCCTGCTCCAATTTGCTTGTCCTTGCCTTGAAGTCTTCCATTGCCCTCTCTTTTTCTTGTTCAAGTTGAGCCACCTTGTTTTGAAGTTCTCTAATGGTGTTATCCATTGCTTTTGTTTGTGCAATTGTGGCTTTTTGAATTCCTTCATAGATTTAAGTTCTTCTTGAAGGGACTCTATCACTTTCCATAATGTAGAATTGTCCCCATTTTCATGTGTTTCAGCTGTGGTGAGGTATTCTGGGCTGGATGAAATAGCATTGCTTTCTTTTGTTGGAGTCATTCCACTCTGATTTTTTTTTGGGGGGGGGGGGGTCTGGGGCCTCTGGCCATTTGGAAGTTTTTAGCTGTTTTCTGGACTTGGGTCCAAAGGGGGCACTTTGGTGTAGGAGTCGAATTGCCTTACTCCACCCCTGTAAGGTGAGTCATTCAGCCCCGCCTCCTAGGTGGAGACCTAACTAATCCAGGGGGTGGAGCTGTATGTATACATGTAAGCTCTGGTTCCCCACCGAAAGGGCCAGTACTAGCAAAAAAAATCCAATAATAATTGTAAATACCTCACAGTTTGCCCAGGGTTGGCTCCTGTGGCAGGTAAATCTGCCTCCATCCCCTATAGCCTTGCTGCTCCCATGGCCCAGGTCTGGAAACTGGCAAGTGACATCAAGGTCGACTAAATTCCCGTATACCGCAGTGGATCGCAATCTGCAGTCTGTCGGGTACTCTGCAGCCAAGCCATGCGCACTTCCACGGGGCCTCAACCCTTCGCCAGATCCTGGGGTGGCCAAGTAGGCTGGAGAGTATCCCTGTGTGGGGTCTGAATCAGCCCGCTGGGTATTAGATTGGGACTTACCCAGTGTGTCTCTCTTGGTGGGGAAGGGGGGATCCCAATTCCCAGATTCAGCGGATTCCGTGCGTATCTGAGATTGGGAGGGAGCGTCCTGCCCAGGGATTTTTAGTGGTCCCTGGGTAGTTGGGTGAGACCCAGGGGGGTCGAGTCTCTCAGATTTGTTTGTACAGCATCTTGTAACACTTGCTGTTTTGCGACTGTTTTCCCCGAGATTAAAATGCATCTGCGCAGGCTGCCGCCATCTTGGATCTCCACTCAGTGGATTTTCTATCCCAAAGTTCCAAATGTCACCACAATCCTTCAAAAAACACATGATGATATCTGTCACAGCATGAGAGGGAACCTGTAGGGGTCAAGGCAGGGAAGCAAACTGTGAAGAGATAAGAAAGAAAGCCTAGGTCAGATTGGTATCATCAACCTGGATCAGACTTGAGGAATCTTATGTCAGGTGATTCATTACCAGCATATTAAAAACACAGTAAAATTTGGGGGGGGGGGGTCTGGTGTAATTTCTTGTCCAGTGCACAAGAAAATGTAATTACATCAAAATTCAACTCAGGGTATATGTTATTTCCTCCAAGAAGATGGGTTCCAGAGAAAGAATACCCATATTAGCTTAAGAGCCTAGGGAAGGTTCTGCATGGTCTCAGTTATACAGATATTTAAGAGAACATTTGGTCTATTAGCCACCTCTGGTCCTAGTTGTTGGACTTGGTGTCTGGCTGTAAGGGTCACTTATATTACTGGCCACCTCTACTTCTGGTTGTAGGAGCTTGACAATACCTGGCCCAGCAGATGCAGTAGATCATCAAACTGTTAATCGCCTCCAATTCCCATATTTCTGGATGGAAGAACAGGTTTTTCATCTTTCCCACTGGAAAGACAATCCTGTGTGCTTAACATTCCTGGATTCACTGCATGTCTGTCTGTGCTCCCAAAAACAGCTATCTCCCACAACCTGGTACTAATTTCTGTCATAGTGAGGACTTCTATTGCTGTGTTAAAATACTATGACTGAAAGCAATTTGGAGAGGGTGAAGTTAGAGCATCAGCCAGGGAGGACAAAGAAGTAAGCTTAAGTCACCATCTAATACAGGGGCCATAGAAAAGTGCCGAATACAGGGTTTCCCACAGGCTAGTCTGATGGGGACATTTCCTCAATTGAGGTTACCTATTCCCAAATGACTCTAACTTGTGTCAATTTCACATAAAACTAACAAGCACAAATCGAGGGTTTTTTCTATCTTTATTTGTAATAATAAGTCATAAGAAATGTCCTCCCATATAATTGTCTAAGTATATATACTTGAGTGATTAAAGGAATAAGGTAAAAAGAGTAGTAGGAAAGCTAAATAAGATATTTATCCTCATTCTTCAAAGAAAAGTCCAGAACATGTTTCTGGAGATTTTGAGCAGAGCCTATCAACAGTCTTTCCCTCTTCTGAGTTTTCAAGAAATGGGAAACTAAGAAAAGAAAACTAGAGAAAATGATGCTGTCTTCTTGTTGTATTACTAACAAGATAGCAGAGTGTCTTCTATAACAGAATATTTCAACTAGAAAGGAAGCAGAAAATGTGAATTCAAAAATCAATAAAGATACTTGTAAATGTGGGAAAATAGTAAAAGACAGAAGGGGAGGGTTGTGGTTGGGACAGAATGAACTGATCTGGGATGAGTGGCTTAGAATGACCTCATGGAAATATCTCTTCCAGAGCTGACTTTAGGGTCTGAGCCTTAACTCAATGGCACAGTAGACATTGGTGGTAAAACATCATCAATAAAGGAGAAAAATTGGAAAACTGATAGCCATGAGGATCTTTGGAAACTCCATAAGACACCTGAGCTTAGATGGGGATTTGGATATTCTTCTATGTACAGCATCATGGTTTGAATCCCTTGCCCAGGCTTGATGTGGTCAAATTTCACACCTTAAAGTGACCTTTTGTCTGCTGGGTGAGAAGTGTAAGGAGGAAAAAGACAGGAATGACTAAAAGGCAGAAAGCCACACTTTGCAGGTTCTACACTGTGGAGGCATGGGATGAAGGTGGCTTCTTCTGGTGTGCCTGGAAATGTAAAACGTAGCCTTCTGAGAAGAACAAAGGTTATTTTCCATAGTCTAAGTTACCTACTGCCATTTTTGTCTCAGCAGAGGAATGCGAAAGTTTCACCAGTAGGAAATAGGGAAAGTCTTTGTCAAGACTAGGGGTTTTGGGCATGGAGAAATTGAAGGTGTGAAAACTAGGAACAAAATAACCTATGGGGTGGGTTATGGGTATCCATTAGCTTTCTCGAGATGGTCATATGAAAGAGTAAAAATCACAGAAGATGATGCCTCAGGTTCTCATTGATGAAGGCCAATTAATGTTTGAAGCTGTGGGACAACTTCCTAGATTGTTACTAAAGACAATCACCTAATTTTCTTCCAGTCTAACATAGCAGAGTCTTGCTGGACTATCCATTTATAGGCAACATGATGAGTTTTGTGAGCAGGTTGCTCATGGTTCTGTACTTATGTGTGATGTGTGATCCAGTCATGTCTGTTTGCAGCTCTGGCCCCGCAGATAGGGTGGTTTAGGAGGGAAAACATTTACATCATTTGTCTACAATCTATACAGGACTTGTTAACAAATTGGAAAAATAAATGGCAAGCATTTCCACCTTAGCAAAAGAACAGAGGGATTTGTTCTAAAGGTTGTAGTATGCTTACTGTGATGTAGATGAAGTCAAGGACTGCAGTCCACAGGTCCAACATTGTACTGTGCATACAACTCGGTAAGTCTCCAAACCTGAAGTATGCAAGTATAATCTTCTCTGATGGACTAGCCAAAGCACTCAAGCTGGAAAAAAAGAAGCTGGAGACATGTTTTCTTGCCTGACAAGCGGTGACATTTTCCCTGAAATAACAATATCTGACTTTCACACAACACTTCTATTTACCAGGCAAATGACCCAGTGACTTTACCCAAAATATTAAAACTTACAATCATCTGGGGCTGGATAGATAGCTCAGCGGTTAAGAGTACTGTCTGCTCTTCTAGTGGTTCTGAGTTCAGTTCCCAGCAACCACATGGGTGGCTCACAACCATCTGGGATCTGATGCCCTCTTCTGGCATGCAGGTATGGGCATGCATGTACTGCAGATATGAGTGCTCACTCATATACATTAAATAGATAGATAGACAGACAGATAGATAGATAGATAAAGTTATATACATGTGTAGTTGTTATAGAACCTGTTAAATTACAGTGTTTTTTTAGTGTTTATTCACTACTTCAAGCCACATCTCCATCACAATACCCCCTCCACCCCTCCCAGTCCCACCGGCCCACCCTTTCATCCTACTCCTCCAGAGTGGGGTGTCCCCACACATCAGTCCCCCACCCCAGTTCAGCAGTCACATGAGCGCCAAGAGCCTCCTCATATACTGGGGGCCTACAAGGCAGCACCACTAGGGCAAAGTGTCTCATTGACAGGAAACAAAAACTATGTTCCTGTTCCCTTTGGTGCATTGGTTGTAGGATAGTTATCCTGTACTATATGGCTAAAATCCAATTATTACTGAATAGATGCCATGTGCATCCTTCTGAGTCTGAGTTAGCTCACTCAGGATGAGCTTCTCTAGTTCCATCCATTTGACTGCAAATTGCATGATTGTGTTGTTTCTGATGGCTGAGTAGTATTCCATTGTGTAGATGTACCACAGGTTTGTTTGTTTGGTTGTTTTTTGTTTTTTTTTTATCCATTTCTCGGTTGAGGGACATCTTGGTTGTTTCCAGTTTCTAGCTATTACAAATAAGGCTGCTATGAACATAGATGAGAAAATATCCTTGTGGTTTGGTGCAGGATCCTTTGGATGTATACCCAGAAGTAGTATGGCTGGGTCTTGAGGTAGAGCTATTCCAAGTTTTCTAAGATATTGCCAGACTGATTTCCATAGTGATTGTACAAGATTGCACTCCCACCAGCAATAGAGGAGTGTTCCTCTTTCTACACAACCTCGCCAGCATGTGCTGTCATTTGAGTTTTTGATCTTAGCCATTCTGAAAAGTGTGAGATAGAATCTCAGAGTCGCCTTGAGTTGCATTTCTCTGATGATTAAGTATGTTGAGCATTTTTTCAAGTGTCTTTTGGCCATTAGAGATTCCTCTTTTGTGAATTCTCTGTTTAGCTCTGTACTCCAATTTTTTGATTTGATTATTTTGTTTCTTGGTGTTTAATTTCTTGAGTTCGTTATAAATTTTGGATATTAGCTCTCTGTCTGATGTGGGGTTGGTAAATATCTTTTCCCAATCTGTAGGTTGCCGTTTTCATCTAATGACAGTATCCTTTGCCTTACAGAAGTTTTTCAGTTTCATGAGGTCCATTTATTTTTCATTGGTCTTAGGGCTTGAAATATTGATGTTCTGTTCAGGAAGTTGTCACCTGTGCCAATGAGTTCAAGACTTTTCCCCACTTTCTCTTCTATTAGACTTAGTGTGTCTGGTTTTGCACAAGCTGATAAGTATGGATCTAATTTCATTCTTTTACATGTTGACATCCAGTTAGACCAGCACCATTTATTGAAGATGCTGTCCCTTTTCCATTATATGGTTTATATACATGTGTAGTTGTTGTAGAACCTGAGTTAAATTATAGACTTGCAAAGCATTTTATAAATTGCAGTGTTTTCATCTGTTCTTCTCTCTGCTAGAAATACATGGCTTTCTCTCTCACCTCACTTAGGTCTTTCTTTAAATTTGAGGACATTTAGATGTTGTTCCTTATTATCCTGTATAAGACGTCACCCCAGCACTGCCTATCAACTGTCTGAAACAGCACCTAAAGAATGAACAGGAACTGTGCAGTCTTTTTCTACTACTTTTCATACCTTGACAAGATATAGATTTAATTGTTATTATATTATTTTTATATTATTACATTAATGATGATTGATATTATTATTATCTTTTTCCCTGCAGTAAAACAATATTATTATTTAGCCCACTGTTATACAGCCAGTTTGTATATTGTCTGGCAGAATTAGATAGTCAATATACAGTTGAACAGATGATTATGTCCATATCAGTTTTAATCTGGATTTTTTTTTTGCCTTTCCTATCAGCAAAGTTCCTAGTAAAATATCCATCTGCCTGCACTCTTTCTAAAGAGGTGACCAGGCACCAAAGTAGCTATAGAAATTAGTGCAATCACACAAGACTTTTCTGCTTCCCCAAAGGATGATGTAATTCCATTTCAATTTTTAAAATATTGTAACAGAATGTATATGTAATGTGTCCTCAAAAGGACAAATTTATTAGATTTATTTCAAAAGAAAATTCTCCTATACTCCATATCACTATGTCAGATTGACTTGTAACAACACAAAGTAACCAGCAGATAAATACAAACCTTATATATTAAAACTGTTCATGGCTTGAAAGAAATCCCGAGCCATTGACTACCCAGCAACAGTATCCTCCAGTTTAGGTTGCAGCTCCTTTTGTCTTGCCTTCCTGGTTTTAAATTCTTCAGGTAATACTACCTCAATACAGTTCTTGGATATGAATACTCTTTTGGGGGTTTGAAATTTTGATTCAACTAACAGTAACTTGTGAATATTTCCTATGTAATTTGACATATTTGTGTGTGTGCACAACTATTTAAATGTTCTCTAAAATATTTTTTAAATACTACAGATTAAATCCAGGTGCTCGTGGGCCTGGAGAGATGGCTCAGTGGTTAAGAGCACTGGCTGCTCTTCCACAGGTCCTGAGTTCAATTCCCAGCAGCCATATGTTGGCTTCCAACCATCCATAATGAAATCTGGTGCCCTCCTCTGGCCTGCAGGCATACCTGCAGACAGAACACTATATATATAATAAATAAACCCAGGTGCTCTTGTGTGCTGAATAACACTCCCACACATTTCAGTTTGTTGTTTTGAGATAGAGTCTAGATAAGTGGCCCAAACTGACTTTGAATTCTCTTGTCTGTAGTCAAATACTCTACTCCTGAGCTATGCCACCAATCATCAACTTTGAATTCTCTCTATCCCAGATAGGCCTTGAACATCTGACTCTCCTGCATTCACCTAATGGGCAACTGAGACTGCAATCCTGTATCCCAAGCCTATGTCTCCCAAACTCCTTTTCACCTGGTACATCAGTTACTTCCTATTGAGGGGCATATATTTTTATTGTATTTTGTCCTTATTGTTTATTATTCTTTCTGTCCCTTAGAATTCCAAATTTCCAATTTTAATTATTATAGTCACAAATATTCTTTAAATTTTATATACTTCAAAAACAGATTTTTCAAAAATCTTTAGGCAATTTTTCTTAGTTACATTTCTCTTTCACTTAGAACTCACAGTTATCACATAAGCATCTCATACTATTTCAGAATACCTGAAGAAAGTTATTATTTGATTGTATGTAAACATACAAATAAATACATAAATATATGCTTAAATGTTTCAGAACAGAACTTGATCTAGAACCTGGTGCTTCCTAACAAACAACATGAATAGCAGCAAATTTATCACTATTCTGTTGAAACTCTTCAGTAAGGCTATATTTCCAAACATTCATTGAAAAGCTTTATTCTGTGAAATTTACCGAGAACTGTGTTCTGTGAAAATATTAACCCTCTTAGAATACTGATTAAAAGCCTAATGCTCAAAATTGAAATGCGTGAAAAGTCAGAATGATTCTACCAACTCAGAAAAAAAAAAAAAAATCCTTTCCAGTCACAGAAGTAAACAGCAACAGAAAAGCAAATGCATCTCAAATCAGTAATTTCTTTATTTTCCTCTCATAAACTACATCTCGACCACAGTCCCCCTTCCTCCCCTCACCCCAGTCTCTTCCCACACCTCCCCTCTCCCTCAGATACACACCCCCATGTCCCCTTAGAAAAAAAGAAGATCTCCAAGGGACAGCAACCAGACAGGGCCAAACAAGCTTCAAGAAGACAAGCACATACCGTCACATCAGTGTTACTATCCATTGAATGAATAAGTGCATCATCCCAAGCCCCACTGTGTGTAGGCGCACTTATATGGTTTTTTTCTCTTTTTTTTAATTTTATTTTTTAGAATTACTTTTTTTAAAATATTTATTTATTACTTCAGGTTACATCTCCAACACAGTGCCCTCTTTCCACCCTTCCCAGTACTGCCCTCCCACCCTATACCCCCATCCCTTTCACCCCACTCCTCTGGAGTGGAGTGTCCCTACATAACAGTCCCCTGCCCCATCAGTAGTCATATGAGGGCCAAGAACCTCCTCATACACTAGGGGCCTACAAGGCAGCACCACTAGCGCAAAGTGTCTCATTGAGAGGTAACAAATCTATGTATCTGTTCCCTTTGGTGCATTGGTTGTAGTATAGTTATCCTGTACTATATAGCTAAAAGCCAATTATAAGTGAATAGATGCCATGTGCATCCTTCTGAGTCTGGGTTAGCTCACTCAGGATCAACTTCTCTAGTTCCATACATTTGGCTGCAAATTGCATGATTTCATTGTTTCTGATGGCTGAGTAGTATTCCATTGTGTACATGTACCACAGGTTTTTGTTTTGTTTTGTTTTGTTTTGTTTTGTTTTGTTTTGTTTATCCATTCCCCGGTTGAGAGACATCTGGGTCGTTTCCATTTTCTAGCTATTACAAATAAGGCTGCTATGAACATAGATGAGGAAATGTCCTTGTGATTTGGTGAGTAATCATTTGGATGTATACCCAGAAGTGGTATGGCTGAGTCTTGAGGTAGAGCTATTTCAAGTTTTCTGAGATATCTCCAGACTGACCTCCATAGTGGTTGAACAAGCCTGAACTCCCACCAGCAATGGAGGAGGGTTCCCCTTTCTCCACACCCTCACCAGCATGTGCTGTCATATGAGCTTTTGATCTTAGCCATTCTGACAGGTGTGAGATGGAATCTCAGAGTTGTCTTAAGTTGCATTTCTCTGATGATTAAGGATGCTGAGCATTTTTTCAAGTGTCTCTCAGCCATTAGGGATTCCTCCTTTGTGAATTCTCTGTTTAGCTTTGTTCCCCATTTTTATTGGATTACTTGGTTTCTTGGCATTTAATTTCTTGGGTTCTTTGTAAGTTTTAGATTTACTCATTTTATTTTATGTGCCTGAGTGTTTTGCCTGCATGTATGTCTGTGCCCACAGAGGTCAGAATAGAGCATTGGATCCTCTAGAACTGGAGTTCTGGATGGTTGTTAGCCACCATATGGGTACTGGGCATCAAGCCTGGGTCCTCTGCAAGAGCAATAAGTGCCCTTAACCACTGAGCCACCACTCCAGCCCCTGTGTTTATTGAAGGAATACTTTTAAACTATTTATTTGTTATAGCAATAACTCTACCTCCCTTCCAACCCACTGACCCGAGGTAAGAGAAAAATGATATTAATAGAGACAGGGAGTGTAAACCTCTTTAGGGGCAGCCCTCAGGGGCAACTCCAATCCTTGCCACCAGGATTTCAGTAGTACAACCCAACAGCAAATAGCAGAGCAGGTACCAGCTATTTGCAGGAGCACAACCAAACAGTAAAACAGAAAACACAGAAGGGTCATGAACCAGCAGCAATCCTAGAGAGCTCCAGCAGGGACAGCAGCAGCAACATCAGCTCCTGTATAGGCAGCAGCAGCTGCTGGACCCCTGCTTGGAGAGTCTGTTTTCTCAGCAGACCTGGGCCATGATTTATAGTAATGAATTTGAATGTTCTCTGGAATGATTCTTGCTACAAATATCTCCAAGCAAAATGAAGTGATGAGAAGTAAAGCCAAGCAAAAAGCCCCTCTGTGTTTCTGGGGCTTCTAGTTATAGCCTCTCAGAATCCATACAAGGATGTTTTTCCAGTTGGCAAACACCATGCCTCCCTGCACAAGGTATTTTCCTGTTGACTAAGATCACATGCTCTCTAAGGAGTCTGTTTATCAAAGTATACTTTCCAGTTAGCAAAAGCCATGTTCCCTGTATAGCTGACAAAACATCAGGTTGTTTTTCATGCCCTTCTCACATGTCTGTTCTTCAGTGGAGGACAAAGCACCCCCACATCCCAAGCTTGAGACCAAAACAAAAAATACATTCATTCAACACAACTGTGGTTTTGAAGAAACCAAAACTTCCACCACAGCTTACTTTCAAACATCAACTATATAATGAACAAGTTCCCAACAATTTCCCAATGAATGAAAAATCAAATGTGTTAGCCTTTGCCCACTTAATGTTGTAGGGGTTAGATAAATTAGATTTAGAAAATATATAGGAGTTTCTGATACTGTCTCTTAATTCGGGGCCTGAAGAGCATTATCAGCATGAAGTCAGGAAAAACAGGAAAGACTTAATAGACTGAAAAATAAGGTTGAAGTCAGGAAAAACAGGAAAGACTCAATAGACTTGAAGAAACAAAGTATCTGGCCTGACATTGTTTTCAGCTGCTAAGTGGGCGGAGCCCAAATTAAGCTGAAACAGAGTTCCTCCTATTTAAGGACAGTGCATGGAACCCAGAAAGTGAAGAGGCCCCTGATGCTAGAGAGCTCCAAGAGTCCTGCTGAAAAAAAGGGCTGGCCATTGATGGCCAGCTCTCTCCCTGAAGCAGAAAGAAGCCGGTGAGCAAAGAAAGCCTGAACAAGACACCAAAAGGCCAAGGACTGGACCCTGTGGCTCAGCTTTTGCCTGGAGGGGTTTGATCTGTCCGATCAGTGGCCTAGGGGAAATTGTGCCTGGCTTTAAGGACTGAGGCAGAGCAGCTGAGTTCCTGATTCAAAAGAAGTAAGTTGGCCTGCAGACGGCTGGGGTCTCCCACAGAGAAGAAAGCATGAAGCCTTATTTAAGGTGAGACTGCAATAACCAACTTACCCTGACGAACCTGCATCTGAGAGATCCAGAAAAAGGACTGCTAAGTGCGTTAAAGAATCTACAACAAAGACTGTTCCTGATGACTGAGGACCTGCCCCAGAGACTGTATCATTCTAAAAGGTTATGAAAGTAGTTGTTATAATTATCAGTAGGTTTAGTGGATAGGTTAAAGGGGTTGTAGGAATTTATAGGATTAATAGTTAAGAAATTGTTGGTGTTTGTTATAAGTGATTTTAGTAATAAATAAATAAGTGTTAAATAATAATTTAAAAGATCGGTTACATAATGTTATATTAAAAATATGAATAATTTATGGATATCTGAAAAACCCTTGGCTTTATTGAAATTATCAAGATGCATGGATAATTATAAACAATGAATATTTTTATCATGTGAGTTTTACTACTTTTTGTAAAACTTTTTAAGGATTCTTTGTGAGTTTCATATCATGCACCCCAGTCCCACTCATTTGCCCCCCATCTACCATCCCCTCATATCTGCCCTTGGAACTTCCAATCTCCCACCAAAATAAAACAAACAAATAAATAATAACAATAAACCAAAAATAAAGCATAGAAAACATTTCATTGTGGAAGCTGTAGGATGTCACTGTGTCCCACAGCATATCCCTCTGTCCACACATCTTCCCTTGCAAATGTTCATTGCAATGAGTCATTGGACTGGTTCGAGATCTCTAGCTTCTGTGACACCATTAATACTGAATCCTCATTGGGACTCCTTCCTGTTATCCTGTTATTGTCCTGTGTCATGAGATCCTGCAGCTTTGGAACAGCAAGACTGGCCCTTTCACACATCCCAACCATTCGCAGATGATTTAGATTTTGGGGTGGGCCAACTCGGATCTAGACCTAGGTGATAGCTGAGCTGTCAGCCCTTCTGCTCTCCTTTATCTGCACCACCAAAGCAAGCTCTCCAGCTCTGTTCTGGTTAGGCCACACAATGTTGCCATTGGCAGGAGGCAGGGTCAGCTCTCCCTCTGGCTCTCTTACCCTCAGGGCCAGCTCACCTGCACCCGTGCCTCCACAGCCAGCTCCAGCCCAGTCAAAGTTCAGGACCCATTCTCCCAAGTGCCACTGCTTGTGAGGGACTGGACCACCTCTTCTGCTCTCATACTCTTAGGATTGGCTCACCCATGTGTTCACCATCAGGGCCAATACTCCACTGTATCACCCAGGAGAGCTGTAGGGTCCTCTCTCCCAATTGCTACAGCCAGTGAGGAGGCAGGGTTAGCTCTTCTGCTCTCATGACCCAGGGTCAGTTCTCCCAGCTACTGCAGATGGCTAATGTGAAAGGAGGAGGGCATCAGCCCTGCACTCATACCACCAAATGACAGATGAGCAGCAGGGCCAGCTCTCCCTCACTATATCCTTAGGGTTGGCTCACCCACTCCCCCTAGACCAGGGCTAGCACTGTTGTGCTCCCCAGGCAGGCACAGGGCCGCTCTCCTGAGTACTGCAGGTAGTGAGTTCACATGAAGTGAATTCCGGAGCTCTAGTTCTTGGTGCTGGCTCACCTGCACCCCACCTCCTCCCACCCTTACCCTGGCCACCAAGGTGAGCTCTGCTGTGCTGTCCAGGAGAGGAACAGGGGCCACTCTCATGAGTGCTACAGCTGGTGAGGGTCAGCGCTAGTTTTCCCAAGCTCATGAGCCTGTGAACAACTTTCCAGAATGCTGGAAGTGGCTAAGGGGCAGATGGGAATAGGGAGCGGTCACTTTTTTGCCAGTGCCACACAACACCAGACAATGGCAGGGCCAGCTCTCCCATACTCATGCCCTGGTGGTTGGCTCACCCACATCGCTGCCACCACACCCCTCCACTGTGCTGCCTGGGCAAGGTGCAGAGCCTGCTCTCAGGGAGTGCCGCATCAGGTGAAAGATGGGGCCAGCTCTCCTGAGTGCTCTATCCAGTGAGGGGCTGGCCAGTTATGCACAGACCCTGGACTTCCAAATGGTATCTGTCGGCTGCTCAGACAAGGGATATCCCCATGTTCTCTAGTGGTAATATAAGCTATGGACATGGACACCGACCCCTGCTGCTGCATAGCCGCGGTCGCAGATATGGCCCTCCGAAGCAGCTTGGGCTAGGACCTCATCACAGACTCAGGTGTCAGGGCTGGCCATTCATAACAGGCTACTCCTCTCCACCCTCTACTCTCCAGTTCCATTTCTCTTCATAATTCTCTCCCATCTGAACACCACATACTCACACATTGTGGTGGCTCCCATTGCTGGTTAACCACATGGCTGGCTGGTAGGCTCCTGGGTGACATCCTCCATCTGTGCTACATGACATGGCAGCAAGTAGGTGTCTATGACCCGCATGTGCATGGTGGCCCACAGACCTTTGTCTGTCTTCCTCCTCCTGCCCTGCACTGCCTTGATTTGATTTGATTTGAGAAGTACTAGGCATAAGACAACTTCTGCCACCAAGTCAGGTATCAAGCTAGGATGAACAAAGGACTGCCATCTGCTCTGCCCCTGATTGATATAGGAACAACACCACTAGTAAGGTGTCTCTTTGCCCATTGCCTGAGGGGTGACTTGTACTGTTTTAAATATATTTACTCCATGCTTAAAGGCTCTGAGCATGATAAAATGAACAAATTTTAACAGTATAATCCACACAGGGCTTCAGCAGATTAAAGTTTGTTTTCCATTCTCCTATCAATGCTCCCCATCCAAAGCAAAAATTTGCTTCTTCACACCTGTCTTCAAGTTGATTTCATTTGGTAAGTTGGGCTTAGCATTACCTAATAATTTTTATTTTAATAAATTAGAGAATTATGATTGTTTCAGTAATGGTGCATTTTTGTTAATACTTGCTTTTTATGTAAAAACCTCAGATTCTCAGAACTCATTTTAGGGGTTAAAGCATAGTTCAGTTGGTAGAACACCTGCACGCATACATGAAGCCCTTGGTTGCGTCCCCAGCATAAACCAAATGAGTATGAGGCCAAGCCCTGCCCCTATAGGATACCTAAGACTCTGTCTCTCTCTCTCTCTCTCTCTCTCTCTCTCTCTCTCTCTCAACAAACAAATAAAATAGATAAAACATCTTGTTCAGTTTTTACCTATATTATATTCTGGGTGTTCCTTCAAACCCAATTAAATATCAAGCATTCATCTACATATCAAATGAGAAAATATTTCTTGAAAGGTTCCTACATACTAGGACCTAAAATTAGAGGAATGAGCCTTTAATCCCAGCACCCAGAAGGCAAAGGCAGGTGGAACTCTGTGAGTTCAAGGCCAGCCTGGTCTACATAGTGACTCCAGGACAGCCAAGACTCAGTTACACACAGAAACCCTGTCTTGAAAAAACAAAAAAAAAAGAGAAAGAGAGAGAGAGGAATGAATTCTATTGTTTCTAATCACAAGAATTACTTATGGAGGAGGCAAGTAATGACAGCAAAGTAGGGCAAATACCATAACAGTGGCAGGAAATAAAGGATGTTTTTACCTTGTTTAGAAGAATTTAAGAAGATTTTTCCTAGAGAAAATAGCATTTAATGCATGAGGGTAGGAATTCACAGGAGAGAAATAGTATGGTCAGGGCACAGAAATGTGAGGACAAAAAAGACAAATTTTATGAAAGGGTGGTAGAGAATATAACTGGAAAAAACTCAATTAAATTATCTTATTAAAGATTCCTGGTAAGATACTCAACAAAACACCAAGGAGAAGCTTGCATTCTAAGATCTATTTCCTCTATAATATTAGTCTAGATTTATTAAAAGTTAATTATATATATAGCATAATATAATCTCCCTGCCTCAATAAGCTATTTGTAAAGTGATTAATCAGCTTTTAATTGACTTTTATAATTAATTTACAAGGTCACATTAAAAAAATGTACTAAGACTTTGCAGCCCCCTGTAGTCCTTATAATAACTGTAAGTCTAGTACCATCTATGAATGAATCACTCTTGTAGTTTGTGAGCTATTTTCTTTTACAAGCTATTTTCTGAGGGCCAGTACATAGCTTAGTTATCATTTGTCTTGATAAAAATGTCTTTTTTTTTTTAATTTAGTGCTTTTGTGCCAGTACATACCACAGACCTTGTGACACGTGTGAATGTCAAAGGACACCTTGTCAAATTAGCTCTTTCCTTCAGCCATGTGGATTTTAGGAATTAAAATGAGGTTGGTTGAATTCATGCCATCACGCTCTGCTGAGCCAACAAAATATCTTATGGATAAATTAGTTAAAACATTATTAATGGATATACTAAATAAAGTTCATAAAAAAAAGATCATTCATTTTACAATTGCATAAGTCACTCAGTATAATCTCAATAAACAGATCCTCTTTGGGAGAAAGAAAAGCATAAAGATAATTGTAAGAAGCTAGCTAATTTATTGGGCCACTTTTAATTTCAAATTCTTTTATATATAACATTTAGTAGTTATGCTAAAAGTAAAATATTTACAAATGTCAGTATCATAATGGTATCCATAAACCAAACATCTCTAATTTTTAGAATTGATGGTTGAGGGGATGATGAGGTGGCTCAGCAAGTAAGGGCAGCTACAGTGCCAACATGAGGACAGAGTTCAATCTCCATAAACTACAGAAAGGAGAAAGTACAGAACCAAATTCATGATCTGTCCTTTGACCTCCACACATACACCTTGTAACATGCATGCCTTCACTCATTTGTTATGCCCTCCAACACAAGATGATGATAATGATGACATTCTATAAAGATAATTGTCCTGGGGTCTACTAGGTTTATTGAAAATTTAAGTAGGTAACATATTGGAAATGTTAATGGCTTATTAACTAGTCTCACTGTCTTGGGAAAGGATACTTCTTCTGAGCAACAAAAGTCCTACTAGCTTTGGCCATGTAGCCAGATTTCCAAAGCCTGCCAACTTCTAAGAGTGGTGTTATAAACACAGACGTGCTTTCTTGAAGAGAATGTGCCAGTTTGCAATCACCCTTAAATCACCTCCAGCATCTGCCAACTATTCTGTTTCTGGGAGTATTATGAATTTTAGTATGCTCTTCCCAAGGGCAGGTGTAACACACAAAATGCAGAGTTCACTGCTTTCCTCTTGAGTAGATGGCTAAAATCAGTTGGCCAACCCCCTTCCCACAGATCCAATATGACAATACCACAGAGTTGCTAGAGTCCTGAAGGGTTTTCTAACTGCTTCTAATTTAAAAAAAAAAAAAAAAAGCACAACAGAGAAGGAGTTTGAAGAGAAACACCAGAACTCAAAAGATAAAAATAGCAAGGTAGACCCTGATGTACATACTAATGAGAATAAATCACAAGAACTATATAAAATTCATCAACGAATTAGGCACCCACATTTGAAACAGCAATTCTCATTGCAAATTAACTGTGTAGGATGAAGTATCGGAGACAGTTTACAAATCAGATAGATTCAAAGAGTGTTCCTACTGGGACTTGGCTTAGAATAAATCCTCACTGAGTGCCCTGAAATTCCAAGTTTAAATAATCAATTGCTATTGATTTTTCACTTTTGTTCTGCCAGCGTTTGGTTATTCCCCAGGTCACATAGCCTTGCCATTTGAGCCAAAGTCAATAAAGAATTTATTTATTCATTAGACTCTGTAGAAGTGGAACCTAAGGCTGAAAACATGTATTAAGATTTTGTATGGTAAATATCATTTTGTGGAGTTTTAATGTGCATCACAAATTTGTATTAAGGACACTATCAAGGTAAGCTTAAATCTTGTAAGAGAGTACTTTTGAGTTATCTACTTGCATTACTGCAGAAGAAAATAACTTTAAAAGAATCTAACAACATTTTGGGTCCTTGTAGCAGGATTATGAATATTAATTTGCTCATTAATAATTAAAAAGTTGCAGTGCTTTCTTTATAATTCTTAGGAGCACAGTAAAGCATTGTAATTTGACTGCTACTAGCCAGAGCTCATTGCTCGATGAACTACTAGTAAGCATATAGAAGCACAGATTACTGTTGCAATCTCAAAGTCCAATACTCCCAAGTCAACTAAGTTCTGCAATTAATACTTACAAAATCAGCATAGCTAAACAGAAAAACTTTCTTTCTTATCACATTTACTTATACATATATATATGTATATATATATATATATATGAGGCACAAGGTTAATTGATCAAAATTTTGTAATTGTGGAGAATTGGAATGTTGTAGATCTAGAGACAAATTATCTTGGACCAGCTGGGCAGTGGTGGAATTTGCCTTTAATTCCAGCACTCAGGAGGCAGAAGTACCAGATGTCTGAGTTCAAGGTCAGTCTGATCTTCACAGTGAGTTCCAGGACAGCCAGGGCTACACATAGAAACCCTATCTCAACAAAACAAAACAAAACAAAACAAAACAAAAAAATTCTTGGGCTGTCTTTAGTCTGCTTAAAACTTACTTATTGTCCTACCCCTGTACCTGATCTAAGATCATATCACTGTCTGCTAAAATTTTTCAAATGTGTTATTAGCAAACCAATACTTTCCACCAACCCAAAAGTTAAGAATGTCATCAGGTAGCATCTGCAAACTATAGCAGAGTTTTTCCAATTTTCCTGTAAGCTGCCTTTTGGATATCCCTTCTGGTGTATTTGAGGGGTGTCTCTATAGGACACTTTCATTTTGTAACCACTTCCACATTGGAATATGTTATTTCTTCCAAGGTCATGATCATGCATATTTGTGTCAAAGTGAACTCTCCTGTACACTTTCAAGTGATAACTGTGTTTACACCAGCCAACTTGGTCCCCCAACATGGGCAGTAGAAGACAATCTACCCTTGTCCATATTGTATGGGCTTGTTGTGCCTCATGGCTTCCTTACCGACTGGTTATTGGTGAGTTATTTCTGGGACACAGATCTCCCTTAGTTTGGTCAGTGATCCATCAGCTTATTTTGAGTTTTTTGTTGGGTACCTTTATCTGTTTCCTAGGATTTGTTTGTTTCTGGATTATTTGGCCAGGGCCTTTGGTCCCTAGCACTCTACCTTTCAATCTTGCCACTCCTTGGCTAGCTCATTCTAGGTCAAGTGTAGTGTCCTGCTTAGTGAAACATTCCCTCTGTTAGTATAAGATTCTATGAGTGCTTGATCATAGGGATACTTAACTTCAGAGGCACTAGTTTCCTCCAACCCAACAGGGTGATGTCAGAACTCCTCAGCATGTGCAATTGCACTATGGGGCTACCCAAGACAACATACCCTATTTCTAGGTGGGAAGAAACCTTACTGGCAAAGTTAGTAATGTAAATGGACTGGCTGATCATGTATATTAAGCTTTCTTATGCTCCCAAACGTGGGCAAGATAAACCTAATACATAGTAGGAAGAATAAAGCTGAGAATGAGACACAAAGGAGCAACTCCCACGAGCAGTACATACTTTTAATCCAAAACACAAATCATTCCAGCCAGCAGAGGAGGTTGTAGATTTCAGGAAAGACAGAGACACTAAAATGGGAAATAGAAATTTAAGATAGAAGAACTATGTGGAGCAAAATAGCCACTGGTAGTTCATCTCATTTTATGTTTGGTAGTTATGGTAGCTTAATGTGTAAGGCTTTAATAAAAGCCTTTATTATATTACTTTATTAATTTATTTACATATTTATTATATTTGTTTATCTATTTATTACATATAATTTATTTTAATATAAATATTATATTTATTTATATATTTATTGTATTATTTTAAAAGCTTTAATAAAAATAAAAATACAATTTTTTTCTTTTTTATTGAAAAACATTTTATTTAGTGAATTTCACATCATGCATTCTGTTCCCTCCAATCTCCCACCTTCCCCCAGACCCACCTTCCACCCTTGCAATCTGTCCCAGCATAAAAAATAATAGCTCATTGTGGAAGCTGCAGTGTATCTTAGTATGTCCCACAATATTCCCCTTTGTCTACACATTCTGCTTGCAAATGTTCATTATAATGACTCCTTGGTCTGGTATGGAGCCCCACGTTTCTGCTAATCTGTCAATACTGGAACCTCACTGGAACTCCTCTCAGATATGCTGGTAACTGTCCTGTGTCATGGAGATCCTGTACTTTTGGGTTTTGGAACTGACCTCTTCTTGCACTCCAGCAGTTCATCCATGGAGTAGATGTTCAGGTGGGCCAACTCAAAGCCCTGGTTCTGGCCATGCAACCCCTATTTGCATTGCCAGTTCTTCTATAAAAAGGTGCAGGGTCTGCTCTCCTGCTCTTTTGATCCCATCTGGGCCAGATCTCCGGTCAGCCAATGGTGGTGAGGGCAAAAGGGAGAGGAGGGCATCTCTCCCTAGCCAACAACACCACCTAGCAGACAGAAGGCAGGGATGGCTCTCCCACATTCACTCCCTCAGTGCTGGCTCACCCAAATCCCCACATCCAGGGCCAGGCAGAGTTCTTCTAGTTTCTGGTTTGTTTCCTGTCCTGGAAGCCCATCTGGTGCTTACCTGGTACTGGTTTGGTAGTCATCTCAGGCTACCCCATGGTGCCAAAGTGGTGTTGGTATCCAGCTTGCTATTTTTTTTTTCCAGGAATGATAGGCTAGTCTTCATTCAGATGTTCATAGGTCAGAACACTGAATGTAAATATCACCTCTCTCCTCTCTGCCACCTACTGATGCACATGTGACATAGCAGTCACATCTGTAATACCTCTAGGGGCAGGAAAAAATACAACTTTTATGTATGCTAAACTATAAGTTCAAGTCAACAAAACTAAAGATCATAAACATCCTACTTTAATTGGAATTTAAAAGCATGTAAGGAAAGAAATAATTATATTGCTGATTTCAAAAAAGAAAGAAACAAAAAAAGGAAATTGTAGCAAAAAATGTTAAAGAATAAGAAAGCATAGGGCTGACAAGATGGTTCTAAGGTTAAGAGGGTGTGTTGCTCTTGCAGAGGATCAGAGTTAGGTTCTCAGCACATGTTAGGTGCTAGGCAGCAACTGCTTGCAATATGAGTTCCAAGAAATTTGACTACTTTTTCTGCTCTCTGTGGACACTTGTACACATGTGCACTACTTAAACACAAATGTACACAAACAATTATAAATAAAGAATAAATCAATGTTGAAAAGAAATTTAGAGGTTGTGTTAGAACTAACCTCACATTAGAAGCTGTCCTTCTTTAGTCTTGACTTTTCTTACTTCTTTAATACCTGCCTCCTACTCTTTTTTCTTAGTAATTTCTAAGCAGAACAAAATTCTATATGGAATCCAAAGACTGTTAGGATGTCTTTAAAAATAGTTCCTGTAAGGAGAAGGGATCTTAATGCTGTCTATATTCCCTTCACAAAACTGGACTGAAAACATTTTAGGGATTCCTGAGTCATATCAGGATATTCTGGGATTTGCTAAAAAAGTTTCAGATCATTTTATCTACCTACAAAGCAGAGTTCCCTCACTTCTATTAATTAATTGTATATTTCTGTTTAGGTTGTTTGTTTTATTGGTTGTTGTGTTGTTTGCTTGTTTGGTTTTTTGTTTGTTTGGTTGTTGTTCTGTTGTTGTTTGTTTGCTTGTTTTTAGGCATTTCTACTTGTAAGCATATCTCCCTCTCTGCTGTTTAGTTTTTTTATAGAGAAAGATATTACCTTAAGTTTAAGTCCATTTAACAAGCTTCACCTTCTGACCCTTTGCTATCATTTAATGAAGTCTTGTCTGAGAGAGAGAGAGAGAGAGAGAGAGAGAGAGAGAGAGAGAGGTCCCTGCTAAAAGCCATACCTTTGGAAGTTCAAGGTTAGGATTAAGACTTGCTTAGTGCTATGGAAAAACAACTGCATCAATAACTTGCATTTTAAAGCTTGCAAAATTGGGAGCTAGAGCAATGACTCTCCAATGAAGAGCATGAGCTGCTCTTCCAGGGGAACCAAGTTTGTTTCACAGAACCCACATTGGGCAGCTCCTAACTACCTGTAGCTCCAAGTCCAAGAGATCTGACACTCACATCTGGCCTGAGAAGGCATTGCAGTCACATATGAAAATGCCAACTAGACAGACACACACACACGACCCACTGTCAAACATTAGGCAGAAATTGGGGAATCTTGTGAAGGAAGGGGGGGGGATGATTGAGGAAGCCAGAGGGGTCAAGGACACCACAAGAAAACCTACAGAATCAAATAGCATAGGCTAGTAGAGGATCACAGAAACTAAATCACCAACCAGAGTGTATGCATGGGGCTGACCTAGGCCCTCTACACATATGTAACATGTGCAATTGAGTATTCATTTGGGACTCCTAACAACAGGAGCAGGGGCTGTCTCTGACTCCTTTGCCGGTCTTTTGATCCCTTTCCCCTAACTGGACTGCTTCATCTATTCTCAATAGGAGAAGATCCACCTGGTCTTACTGGGGGGAAATGCTAATTATAATAAAATGCATTTTTGAGTGAAATAATGAATTAAAAATTCTTTTAAAACTTACAAATAATACACCTAAATGAAAGTTCTGAGCCCTTTGTGTAATTTTTTCCTATTCATGCATCACCATATATGTACTCTGTATGTGTATGTTTATAACTGTACACATTCATGGTACTAAATAACCTACAAATTAGTGCTCACATAAATTGAAATTGTGGACTTAGTTCATATTCCTTTTATTCTTCATGTAACAGGAATTTGAGAGCAACAGGCCCAGCAATGGCAGTTTCAAAGGCTAAATGTGGCCACCTCTCAGTATTCCATTTAAAGAGATGAGTAATGTACAAGAGCAAAGAAGGAAAAGTTGATCAATATGGCCACATGATGCGGAATGCATAATATGGACACGGTTCTGTATGTCCACCTTCAGGTACTGTCATAAGCTGGGAATTTAAACGTATAATTGGAAAAAGGGACAAGGGATTCATTTAATTTATAGAGTCCTATTCAAGGAATGGCCTCCTTAGTCACTCGGTCAGTTTTAATCTTGTACATTAATCACAAACATTCCTTATTACTAGAGGATACAAGCTAGTTCTCAGGAGCTGATCCTTGTTGCTACATGCTGTGGTTTTGCCTTCATGAAAACCTTCCTCATATAAGGGATGCTCTGTCCTAGCTTTTGTTGTTCTTAGAAACCAGGGTGGATGCAAGTTTGGGACCCACCTTGATAATGCATAAAATGAGTTGGGACAATGCTGGAACAAGTACTTTGGGGAGTGGCCAACCAATGTCTGGTTTAACTTGAGGTCTATCCCATTAGAGGGAGTCAATGCCCAACACTGCCTGAATGTCCAGGAACTGGAGAATGGATATCCCAGAGATGAAGGATAGAATCAAACATGACTGGTAAAAAAAAAAAAAAAAGTGATGACTAATGATATTCTGCTATATTCATAGATCAGTGTCCATTCCTCATTAGAGAGACTTCCTATGACAGCTGATGAGAGAGAGTTCAGAGACTTGTTGGGGTAATGTTAATCATTCTAAATGTTAATTGGTTCTGTTTGCTGTCTGTTACTTACATTGACTCTGATTGGTTAAATAAAATACTGAGGCCTGAGATTGGGCAAAGACAGAGAAAGGTGGGACTTCCTGAGATTGGAACAGGAAGCCTGCACTTTAGACAGAGGATGAATTCATTCCAGCAGGGAGCAGCAGGAAGGAGGATGCACACCATGGGTTAGAAAAAAGAACCTCATTCCACATGGCCAGGAACATCGGCTAGAGTGGAGAATGGCAGTCCAAGGGGACGTATGTATATATGGTGTCATATTTGGGTAATAGAATTACAAGCTAGCTTAAATGGGCTAGGATTGCACAATTCAGGCGGAGACTTATTAAAATCCATGTGGTCTCTGTGTGGTCTTTTATAATGGCTGGTTAAGGATTAGCTGCTGCCAAACCAATTAAATATAATATAAATACTGTTAAACAATTTAATTAATTATTTCTACAAGTGGCACCCAACGTAATTAATTTTTTTTTTTTTTTTTTTTACAGATACCCACAACTAGGCATTATGTGGAGAAAGGGTCTAAATTGGAGGTCACCATTGGGTCGCTCCTTTAGGAGATCTGGGAACCCTGAAGAAAACATGGAGGAAAGACTATAGGAGTTAGAGGATATGGACAACACTAGAAGAACATGGCCCATCCAATCAACTAAGCAGGGCTCACATGGTCCCACAGAGACTGAAGGAACAAGCATGCAGTCGGCATGGTTCCACACTGGGTCCGGCATATATGTTACAACTATTAGCTCAGTGTTTTTATGGGGCTCTTAACAGTGGATGTGGGCATATCTCTGACTCTTTTGCCTGCTCTTGAGACTCTTCCTCCTATTGGGTTGCCTTGCCCACCCTCGATACTAGGGAACTGTCTTATCTTATTGTATCATGTTTTGTCCTGTTTGGTTGTCGTCTTTTGGAGGCCTGCTCTTTTCTGAAGAGAAAACAGAAGTGGAGTGTATCTGGGGAGAGGGGAGGAGGGTGGTAACTGGGAGAAATGAAGGGAGGGAAAACTGTGGTCAAGATGTATTGTATGAGAGAAGAATCTGTTTTCAATTTTTAAAAATTGAGAAAAAAATCCAATCATTCTTAAAATTAGAACTAGTCACTCTACATGAGGTTATAGCTATCAAATCAAACTATCCAGGAAAAAAATACAAGCAATAATAAATTATTTTAAAAGTTCCAAATATGAAATAAAATATTTTATAGAATTCAAATGGCTGTACATGCTTAGAAAATATAGTAAGTCTAGTCAAAGGGCATTACTTTTGTTAGTGGTGATGGTGGTTAAAATATTTCCCTTGTCTTGTACTGTTACTCCTGGAAGACATATGATGTCTTTGGTTGATTTAATTTTGGTGACAGAACTCCTATTTATGTTACATGTAAATAGCATAACAGTACAGTGGATAGAAAAAGAAAAAACCAAACCCAGATATGATCACTAATAGTGTTAGTACGATCCAGAGGCTACTTTCTTAATAGCTTTACTAACTACTTCACACTCTTGAAGACTGCTGTCCTGCTTAGTCAGCCTCATTCTTATCAAACTCCAGGAACAAGACTATCTGGAACTATAATATATAAACTGGTTACCTTCTCCATGCACAAAATGAAACTACTGTCCAAGTGGGGAAACTGTAAGCTGAAGTTCCCAAAACAAAGCCATGCCTATGTGAATTAGACAAACTTACTAACTAGAACTTTGTAAATTCAGAGGTTGGAGAGATGGCTCAGCAGTTAAGAGCAGTTTCTGCTCTTCCAGAGGACCTTGGTTTGATTCCCAGCATCCACATGGCTGCTCGCAAGTATCTTTAACTCTCCAGTTCCAGGGAATCCAATGCCCTCTTCTGGTCTCCACAGGCACCATGTATACTAGTGGTGCACAGACATACATGTAGGCAAAACAAATAAAAATGTAAAGGTTAGCTGGGCATGGTGATACACTCCTTTAATCCCAGCACTGGGGAGGCAAAGGCAGGTGGATATCTGTGAGTTCAAGGCCAGCCTGGTCTACAAAGTGAGTCCAGAGCAGCCAAGGATACACAGAGAAACCCTGTCTTGAAAAACAAAAAACAAAGTAAAGGTTTATTTTGAGGATCATGTATTCAGTTTATACCTGTAAATCTTTCTGGGATAGGGTTTTAGTATCTAACCTTAGAGACATCCCTACTGTTTTGCTTTTTGTTTTTTCTAATATATATATAAAAGTAGTATATATATTTATCTAATTATATATATATATAATTTATTATGTATACAGGGTTCTGTCTGAATGTATGCCTGCAGGCCAGAAGAGGGCACCAGATCTCATTATAGATGGTTTTGAGCCAACATGTGGTTGCTGGGAATTGAACTCAGGACCTCAGTGGTCTTAACCTCTGAGTCATCTCTCCAGCCCCCCAGCCTGAGTTCTAATCTTAGAATAATGTTTTTGAATGGTAGTTTCATTTCATCTTTTGGCTTCTGTTACTTCAACAATAAAAACAGAAGAAATGCCCAACATAAGGATAGAAAACTAAACAGAGGAGAACATTTCTAAAATTATAAAAGCAGTCCACAAAGACTCTATTGAAACATAGAAGCTACAGGAAGTTTATAGAAGCAAACGTGGCAGAGTCATATACTAATAACAGTAAGAGTAGGGATGTCAATAAGAACACTGTATACATAATAAATAATATATATATATATATATATATATATATATATTATAGAAAAAAAAACAAAAAACAAAACAGTAGGGATGTCTCTAAGGTTATATACTAACACCCAACCCCAGAAAGGTTTGCAGGTATAAACTGAATACATGATCCTCAAAATAAACCTTTACTTTACACGTGTGTGTGTGTGTGTGTGTGTGTGTGTGTGTGTGTGTGTGTGTGTATAAAGAACTCTCAGGCTGGATAGTAAGTGTTTTGCTTCGCTTGCATATGGCTCTGGATTAGATCCCCAGTACTTCCCACACGAAAAGATTAGAGCTCAAACCTCATTTGTCCTACTTGGGTTACTCATGAAACATGATTTCCCTTGTAAGCACATTCATTTCAAACACAGTAACATATTTTAGTACCCCTGTATTCGATTTCTATGAATTAAGTCATAAATGTTAATTTAATAACTAAAAAATGCTAAATCATAAGAACATGATTTTCCTTCTCCTAAAACTGACATATTAATGTAAAATTAGATTTTCTAGAATTGACCAAACATCTTATATTTTTATTTTTAGAAAATTTAAGTTGGCATGTTTGGAAAACAGATAAAACAATTAAATTGCCAATTGTTCCTTTTTATTGTCAATATTGGAACTCAACATGTGAGTTTCCCAAGCTAAAGACCCCTCATCCAAGACACAGTCTTTTTAACAAGTTTAGATTATTATGGAATTTGTTCTTTTTCATAACAAGTAATTTATTTATATATTAAGACTGACATTATGAATCACAAGATATTTTTACCAAATAAAAAATTAAATGATTGAATATCTCAACATTTCATTTTACAGATACAAAATGCAGATTTTTAAAGATAGACTCAACAGTGTTTTTTGTAACTCTAAATGGTATTTTCTTTTTGATTTTTCAAAACATGCAAAAAAATTAAGTGTGGGTTTGTGTGGCACACAAGTGAACACAATTAAGGAGACCCTCATTGTTGTCTTCTGAATAGACTTGTCACAGAACTATTCACAGCTTTGTCTAGTGACAGTGGAATATCAAAAAGATACTGAATACTATTGAAAAAAATCTATTGTGCCTCTGAGATCTAATCTTTGTCTGAATATAATTGCCTTATTAAAAGATTTGCAAGCTTACTCTTTCTGTGATTCTAAAATAAGCCAAGAAAAACCATGCTGCAAAATTGCAACTGCAGTCCTCATGATATGACAGCAGCATGTAAGTCAAACTGAAATTACAACCCACTGCACAGATTCCCAGCAATGGTATGGATGCTTCTAGTCCTACTAGTCCTACAATTATCCCTGGTGGTATAAGTGGCATTACGAAGACTTTCTTCCCATGAACTTAGCTTAGAATGCCTGAGGAATTGCTTATGTTAATATGAACATCTCACTTAGATTGCAATTTATATTATGTGGCAGTGTCTGCTTCTTAGTACCTGTTCATTATAGCTAAGAGATTCAAGATGAGCACTTTTGTCTTCCCCACTCCCCTCACCCCCAAATACCTTGCCTGCCTGGTGGGGAGAACAGATTCATCATTCAGTAGGAGAAATCATTGTGCATCCTAATGGTAGTATCCCTTACCGATTATAAGCTTTGGAAAATGGGAACCTTCTGTCATTCCTGTTGCTTTCCCTTTCAATCAACTCCTTTACTGAACATATTGCAATGTTTTACTTTTATGGTTTTGTGAAAGGCAATGCTTCCTGCTTTCTCCTTCCCTCACACAAAATGTAACAGTAAGATATGGTGCCAAGCACTAATTCACCTGAGTTGGGAACTAAAGTTATTATTTCCAGAGGAGACACAAGTAACAACCAATTTAATTTTTCCATAATTATTTTATTTAGGAAACAGTAGAAAGTTCATAATAATTCCTCCAATGACAGTGGGTTTGGGTAGAAAAAGACAATGGGATTGGCTGTTAAATCCAGTTGTGTTTTAACAATGTGTAAGTTGTGTGAACTTTTTGTTCTTCTTCCAAGACTGGTGGATTTGGGGCATTATATGCAAAATGTTATATGTGCAAATTCGGCAAAGGTTTCCTGTAAGTATATTCTTTTCGTTTCAATAACATGAAAACAGTCTATTCAGACAGGGTGAATTTATATCAATTTGTCTGTCAAAATGGAAGTATAACTTTGGTCCACTCAGAAGCTATGGCTTATTTCCATGGCCACCATCAATTCTCAAGTTAATGCTGAAATTGCATTTGATAGCATTGTGAAAATACAAGCATTTGGCATGTCAATTACATAAGATGGGACTCATTCAAATTGCTACTGAAATTCCAAGAATGAAAACTTGTTTCTAAACCTAAGCTTTTCCTTATAAAGCCTATTGTTGATTTTAATGTTATTCAACATTATAACTACATAATTGTCTTTAAAAGAGCAATTTTACTCAAATTCTAGGTACTAGAATGAAAGTCACACACATTTGCCAATAATTGGCATGTCTGTGGCCTCTGTCACAGTTAGCACTTCTAAGAAGGCCATTTCATGGTACTTTTTCCTTCTTTATTCTTCAGTTCCTTTCCAAGTCTTGTATTTTTGTAGCTGACAGGGGAAGATAAGAGGTTACAAAAATAAATAAATAAATAAGTTGCATTGAGCTACACAATAAGTGTCTATCCAGTTAATGTCTTTGAACACTGAGGTAAATGCTGCCTGGAAATATTATTAACCCAAGTCTGTCAAGTGAATACACATTGTACAAGTGATACAAAATTAATGAGATAAAATATAGCAGCTCTAATCTTATACAGTTCTAACATAGTCCTCTAGCTCAGCTAGAAGAATGTAAGGAAGAGGAACATCTGTCTTATTCTATTCTCTCCACCTACCCTTTCAGGATGATGCAGCCAAATGCATCACTCAGTGCTCTAAGGTTTCAGATCAGCTTGGGCAGAGCTGTGATCATGAAAGAAGGAGCTATTGATATTTATAGCAAGAAGAGAAAATTGTACAAAATCTGTTTCATTTAAAACTACAATATTTTGGTGCTACATATGTTTTCTCCTAATCTCCAATATCTGTTTCCAGGACAGAATATGCTTTCTCAAGAGAAACTGTGGAAAGTGTTTCATGGAGATAATGCAAATCACTTCACATGAGGACATGACTGTTCCTGGAGACATACCTTTGTAGCTAAAAGAGGACTGTAAATTCAAAATAATATTATTTACTATTTATATAAAATTACATATATCCATAAATATATGTGGCTGTGTTTATTATATATTTTGTAGATATAAATATGTTAAAATGTTAAATGAAGTTTTGCAAGTTGGTCTGACAATGTTTCCCACAAGAGACATAGATTACCTAACAAAAACCCTAGTACCAGTCATAAGAAACATTCTTTCATGTTATTGATCAAGGTAGTCCAAGAGACTTCCCAAACAATATAGGCTATTACTATTGCTATTGTCATTACCTTTGGTCACAGCCCAGAGATTGAAGGTAAGCCTCTATTGTTTAAGACTTCACTCATTTCAGACAAAGGAGTTGGAAGATTCAAACAAACTGGATCTAACCTGAAAATTTCCTCCCTGAGATCTAGTTTTCATAATATTAGAAAATGATCTGCAAGCTGTCACAGAGGTGAGAAATCAGTAGTCCTACTGAGCTGATGTCTATGAAGCATAATAATGACAAGCATGGCAAGATATTTCCAATGGTACAATAGTGGCGTTCACATCTTGGCAGTGAACAACAGCTGTCTGTTTGGATCCGAGGCCCACTCAACAAGAAGGACATCATGTCTGGTACTCAAAATATAGCCAACTACCTGAGGTACGGAGGTCATGTGTCTTAGAGGAGAACCAACTGCCAGCACTTTACTACACCAGAATAATCCTAAGTGCATTATAATACAGTAATGGACACAGTTATGAAAGAATATATAAAGCTAATTGTTTTTCTCTTTCTACTTCTGTCATGAATTTTTTTGTTTTTAGCAGTGGAAAAGTTCATAAAATATATTCAATACTAAAAATATAAAATTTAATGTGAAGCCCCATAGCTTCTGTTCCAAATTCCTGTTTATTGAGTTATATAGACTTTAGACTGGTTAATATTGATATATGCTGCTTTCATTTATTTGCAAGTTTTTTTTAATTTTTAATCCAAAAGAATGAATACTAAAACTTACCCTTACACTCGCATATAAATATAGCTTTTACCCCTCATCAAAGAAGCTTCTCGTTGTAGCAAACACCATTACAGAAAACCACAACTGATCCAAATGCACAGATCAACTAATTGTGGAGTGCTTAGCCTCAACTGATACATCTACCACACAACTCCTATACCTAAGGATCAGGGACATAACAGAAAAGATAACAGGAAGATTGTAAGAAGCAGAGAATCAGGAAGTATGGGGTAAGAGTCTGTCTCCTAGAAGTAATAGGGAAACTACGTCCACAATTCCTCAACAGTATGGCTGCCTAAACAAGACCTGAACAAAAACAACACCAATAGACATTCAGAAGACATGCCAACATGGATGGGAAAAATTTCATAGGGCCCCATCCACAGACAATTCAGTGGCAAATAATCATGAGCAACAGTAAACAGACTCAGAAGCTTATATGTAGGAGGTTAGATAAATTAGATTTAGAAAATATATAGGGGTTTCTGATACTGTCTCTTAATTCAGGGCATGAAGAGCATTATCAGCATGTGGACTAAAAACAGGAAACAAACAGGAGACTTAATAGACTGAAAAACAAGGTTGAAGTCAGGAAAAACAGGAAAGACTCAATAGACTGAAAAACAAGGTTGAAGTCAGGAAAACAGGAAAGACTTAATGGACTTGAAGAAACAAAGTATCTGGCCTGACATTGTTTTCAGCTGCTAAGTGGGCACAGCCCAAATTAAGCTGAAACAGAGTTCCTCCTATTTAAGGACAGTGCATGGAGCCCAAAAAGAGAAGAGGCCCCTGATGCTAGAGAGCTCCAAGAGTCCTGCTGAAAAAAGGGCTGGCCATTGATGGCCAGCTCTCTCCCTGAAGCAGAAAGAAGCCGGTAAGCAAAGAAAGCCTGAGCAAGACACCAAAAGGCCAAGGACTGGGACTCTGTGGCTCAGCTTTTGACTGGAGGGGTTTGATCTGTCCGAACAGTGGCCTAAAGGAAACTGTGCCTGGCTTTAAGGACTGAGGCAGAGCAGCTGAGTTCCTGATTCAAAAGAAGTAAGTTGGCCTGCAGACGGCTGGGGTCTCCCACAGAGAAGAAAGCATGAAGCCTTATTTAAGGTGAGACTGTAATAACCAACTTACCCTGATGAACCTGCATCTGAGAGATCCAGAAAAAGGACTGCTAAGTGCGTTAAAGAATCTACAACAAAGACTGTTCCTGACGACTGAGGACCTGCCCCAGAGACTGTATCATTCTAAAAGGTTAGAAAAATAATTATCAATAGGTTTAGTGGATAGGTTAAAGGGGTTGTAGGAATTTATAGGATTAATAGTTAAGAAATTGTTGGTGTTTGTTATAAGTGAATTTAGTAATAAATAAATAAGTGATAAATAATAATTTAAAAGATCGGTTACACTTATACTTATATATTTATGCATTTATATGTGTGCACAAATAATAACCAAAGAAAAAGAGGCCAAGGATTTGAAAGGGAATTGGAGTTGGAGTATGAGAGGGCTTGTAGAGAAGGGACATGGGAAGGACTAGAAGGAAGAAAAGAAATGGAGAAAATTTATTTAGTTATTTTTAAATTAATATAATTGTTTAAAAAGAGAAGGCTGTAAAAATTTAGTCTTTGAAGATCTTAAATTTTTCATCTTGAGGATAAAGATGCTGGAATTGATCATTTCTGTAGTCTGCTCAGTCATCAGAAATAAGGAAATCATGCAATTTGCTGCCAAATGGATGGAACTAGAAAACCTCATCCTGAGTGAGGTTTCATATTTAGAATTTTCTTTCATGAACCTGAAGAACTGAATTAAGAAAGGGGAAAAACAGCAAATGTTATTTCTTAATCTTAAAAGGTTAGTTACATTAAACATAAGATGGTTCCGTTTCTCTTCTCTTAAATATGAAATATTTAATGGGAACTTCAGAGCTGCCATATAAAGTTGGTTTTTGACTACTGAGAAGGAGAAAATCATTTCTTTTACTAAAGTATATGAGCCAAAATTTAAAAATACATTGTAAGAGATATAAATATTGTCATAAACCTATCAAGCTTTTAATATTTCAGAGGATGAAAACTGACAAGATAATTACACATGATTTTTATTTTAATCTCTTCAAAATGACACTGACACCTCTCCCCTTTTGGGTTTACTTCCTTTGGGTCTATTATACCTTCAGTGATTATTTTCTCTTCCCATTTCTGAGATAAATTATTCTATCTTTAATATTTTAATATTCCTTCCTTGCCATGTTATATAGGTGCCATATAAGCAAAATCAGCAAGGTAAAAGTTTTATTTGAAGGAGGTTTCGGAAGAAGATACGTGTGTCTTATAAATTAACTCCCTTTAAAAGATCACTTCAGGAGGCTGGAGAGATGGCTCAGCGGTTAAGAACACTGACTGTTCTTCCAAAGGACCTTGGTTCAAATCCCAGCACCCACATGGCAGTGCACAGCTGTCTGTAATTCCCAGGCATGATGGTGCATGCCTTTAAGCACTCAGGAGGCAGAGGCAGGTGGTGGATTTCTTCGAGTTGAAGGCCAGCCTGGTCTACAAAGTGAGCCTAGGACAGCCAGAGCTACACAGAGAAACCCTGTCTCAAAAAAACAAAACAAAACAAAACAAAACAAACCCCACCCCAAAAAAGAGAGAGAGAGAGATCAGCTCAATCTTATAGTCATCCTAAATTTTTCCACTCATTGACATTTCTCTTCTTTTAGTATTAATCTTATGCAATAAAAGCCTAACTGTCCTCAGAATTTGTTCAGGAGACGGTGTTGCTGAACACTGTCCTGGGAGTGTGATAGACGTTACCATTTTATTCAAAGCTGCTGTGACCACTCAAAAGAGACTCTCAAGGTCCAGCAGGTTGACTTTCCCTCAAAGGAAGGGCAGGGAAGTTATTAGACCTTCACTTTTGATTCTGGTCACGCCTTCCTGCTCTTTCATGACTTGTGCAATTCTGTCCAGTTGCACATGGACTCAGCCTCAAAGTCTCGGGGTCTTGAAATAATCTTTTCAACATTTCATTATTGTAAAAGTCAACATGACTGAAGGTGTACTGTTGACAAATTCTAATTTACATCTAATGATAATGCCCATATAATAGCTAACGTGTGCACAGAAAGTGTATATATTTTAAAATCAAAATCTGTAAAGTGTAAGTTGCTCACTACAATGTCTTTTTTAAAAATCTATTCCTCTTTGAAATCCTGAGACATGCTTTTTTCAATACTCTGTGATGAGTCACATTTACTCTGTCATTGTTTTACCAGAACCAAGACTGCTGAATTAAGCATTCATATGAGCTGAAATACAAAGCAGATAGTTAGGGAAATTCTGTCTCACTTTAAGCTTTCTCCAGACATCAAATATTCTCTGACACACTTTATAATGTATGTTGATGTTGCCATAAAAATCTAATAATTTTATGTTCTCAGAAATCAATTTGAATTAAATATGAATACCACTTACATGTTCCTTAATTAACCTGATGGCACTTATAACAATATTTTTAATTTTATGCTATTTTAAATGAAAGCTGTATATAGAGTTGAGCTGAAATAACTTCTGCTATGGCTTTTCCTTTTGAATGTTTTATCATTTTCATTATAAAGTTAATGCACAGTTATATCCCAAATTTGTAAAATAGAGTAGTACAGAAATAAACTATACCCAGCATCCTAGCACATAAAAATAATCTTAAATATACTTTTGGCAATTTTCCTTCCAGCTTTTATTCTATAGATTTCTAAAAATTTATTAGTTTAGAATTTTATACATAAAATCTACCACATGCTCCCTCCCTCAAAATTCCTTCCACCATTTCCCTTCCCAACTCTACATACCTTTTTTAACCCAATGAATCCACTTAGTTCTGCTTGTGTGTAAGTGTAAGAGTATTTTTTCCACAGATTTTAAAAAGTGGTTCTATGTGCAGAGCTGAATATCCTGAACTTGACATTCAATATAACATATTTCTCATATCAAACTACACTATGCATGAATGTCATTTTAAGGATACATGAAAATTACATGGACCTAGAATAGTTAGATCATGATACCAAGTAACTACATGTTAGCATATGTCTGCTAATATCCTCATTAGATATATTTCTTACTATACCCAATTATAAAGCTTTATCAATTTAGATATGACTCTCTGATTATTAAAACATATTTAGCACCCTTACTTTTTAGCCTTATAAGTAAATAATGCTTCATTTAATAAATGTTATACATTCAGTTTTTTGTATACCTTGCTATATTATTAAGAAAGATTTCCAGAATTGAGCCACACAAAACAAAATGGGATGTACATTGCTCAAGACTAAATTTTTTTTGTGAAGTTTTGACAACTTCTGTTCTCACTCAGAATATGTAGGATTGGCTACAATGTCAACATTCAAATTTTTCTTGGTACATTCTCACATGTTTTAATTATGTCCTCAATCTTTCTACCTATTGCTAATGTCATATTTTCTTTTTTATTTTGGAAGAATATATCCTTTGTAATTATAAGCGATGGAAAAGACACCATTTAAAGAACTATCTAACACTTCTTACCAGATTCTCCGAATGTTAACATGTAATTTCATTTACCTTATTTTTCCTTTTGCTGTAGACTCAGTCATAATTTTTCTCGACATGAGAGTATGTTTGAGAATAAGTTCCATACATAATACTATTGTATTTCACAAAGTAAAAAACTATGCCTTATACTTCACACAGTTTGACAATGGAAACCCCATTTAATCTGAATCTCTGCCAATTTGGTAGATGGAAATAGCATGTTGTTTAAATTCACATTTTTCTGTTAAAAAATAGATCATGCTTCCTTATATTAAGTAAATATGTCTGATCTTTGTTACTTGTCCATTGGTGTTTGCCCATCATCAACAGCCTTTACTTACATATGTGCTTACCTCCCATTTAAGGCAAGATAAAAAGCACTTCTTAAAACAGTGAAGATCAAGTCCCTGGTCACTGTAAAGTTATAAGCAGCTTTGAGAGTAAAGGTATAATATAGTAGATAGATACGTTTTATACATACATACATACATACACACACACACACACACACACACATACACCATGAAAACTGTCTGCAGGTGAAATTTTACATAGAAGTACTATGAAGGAAACAGATAAAAGAACAATGTCTCTGGCAAAAGATGAACCACTCAAATGGCACTAAGTCCCTCCCTCCTACTTTTCACCCTCCAGGTGAAAAGCTCTACAATTAAGCAAGATGTATTAGTTATTTTTCTCATAGCTGTGTTCAAATACCTGACAAAGCGAGTTAGGAAGAAAGGGTTCATTTTGGCTTGCAGTTTAAGAGGGGATATAGTCTCCAACAAGGTGGTAAAGGTTTGATGGTAGAAGCGTGCGGTGGCCAGTCCTGCTTCCAGAGAAAATAGGAAGTCAGCCTGCTCTATGAAACCCCAAAGCCTACAGGCCAGTGATGTTCCCCTCTTTAAAGTTACATAGCTTTTAAAGCTGGCACTATAGCACCACCAGTGAGGGACCAAATGTTCAGACATTTCACATTCAAACCACAAAGCCAAGCATGACACCATAAACCTGTAACACAGACATATGGAAGGTAAGAGAATCACAAATCCAAGGACACCACTGACTGCATTCCAAGGCAGTCAGAACTACACAATTAGATCTTGTCTTGGGAATTTTAAACAACAAAAATTAAAAATTTCCAATTTATTCCCACTGGAAGCTGCTTGCATTGTTGATTTGTTTGTTTTGTTGTTTTGAGATATATTATGAAGTCCCAACTGTCCTAGAACTTGCACTGTAAATCAGATTGGCCTCAAACTCACAGATCCCCTTCCTTGCCTATGCCTCCTAAATTCTGGGATTAAAGATGTGTGCCACCATCCCTGACCTGGCCTTCCTTTTTCATAGTCAAGATAAAAACATAGTTCTCTTATCAGAATAGAATCACACAAATTTTCTTTCCAAATGAATGTTTCCATTTTGTTCACAATATTTGTAAGAATAAAGTTTATATTCAATGTTGACATTTCTGAGGGAGTCATTATATAACATTCTGCCTAACAGCAGTCATTTTTTTATGTTCCAACATCATGAATATCAATGGTGTCAACTGAAATAACCTCCTGTACATACAAAATTTTTCACATAACTACTTACGCATCTCTTCACCAAAAGTGAATAAAGAATAAGTAGATTAAGCCAGGCATGGTGACGCACGCCTTTAATCCCAGCACTGAGGGAGGCAGAGGCATGTGGATCTCTGTCAGTTCAAGGCCAGCCTGGTCTACAAAGCAGGTCCAGGACAGCCATGGCTGTTACACAGAGAAACCCTGTCTCAAAAAAACAAAACAAACAAACAAACAAAAAAAAAGAATAAGTAGATTGTATCAGCTGAAATAGCCCAGCCTTCTCCCCAAAATGGCTGAGAACTAGATACCACCTGGGAATGGGAAGAGGGGACATTCAGGTCAGTCTTAAGCCAAGTCTGTACCATTAACATCTTGTTATTGAGGATATAGTCTCACAGTCTCATCTAGGTCCACACAGCCTGTGACTTACCGTTCTTCCTGCCCTCCTGTCTATTCCTTCCTAAAATAACTTTACTATCCTATCAAGACTGTTTATTGGGGGGAATTCCTACCATGTGTTCAGACTGCACTGATTTTATTCTCTAGGAAATGCTTGCATTTTTCCTTTGGTTTCTTTGTTCCCCTGATTTCTGTTCATAATATATACACCCTTCTGGGGCCACATTGGTCTCTCTTAGAAATTCTCTTCTAATGAAGCTAAGACATCCCCTGAAGTAACTGGGTTCTGATATGCTGAAAAGCTCTTCGTCATCTTCTCAGTCTATTTGGTTTGTACCCAGATAGCACTTGAAAATCAGTTTGTATACAAACTAATTTTAAGGTTTAATTAAATATTTTTATATTATCTTCTTTATGGGTATGTGTCCTAGTCTGTGTCTCTGATGGCCAAAACCATCTTGGGGGGACATAGTTCATTTGGCTTACCCCATCAAGCGAAATGAAGTCAGGAATGGAAACAGACCACAGAGGAATGCTGCTTGCTGGCTTGCTTCCTCTGCTTGCTGGCTTGCTTCCTCTGACTCAGTCAGCTACCTTCCTTCCACAACCCAGGACCACCTTCTAGGGTTGGTACCACCCACATGGGTTGGTCTTTCAGCATCAATTAGCAATTAATAAAATGTCCTACAGATATGACCACAGGCCAGCCCAATGGAGGCAATTCCTCAATCGAAGTCCCCTCTTCACAAGAGTGCCCAGTTGACAACTGTACCTAATTATATGAAATATTTCTCATTTGCTTTCCTAATAGTAGATTTTTTTCATATTTGTACTGATAAGTCATTTACATATACATTATTTTGTGGTGAAGCAGCCTTTCTTTTGCTTGTTTTTATATGGGGTTATATGGGGCTTTGTTGTTGTTTGTAGACATGTTCATATATTCTCTTTTTTTAGGTTTTTTGACACAGGGTTTCTCTGTGTAAAAGCCCTGGCTGTCCTGGACTCACTTTGTAGACCAGGCTGACCTTGAACTTGAAGAAATCCACCTGCTTCTGCCTCCTGAGTGCTGGGATTAAAAGCATGCCCCACCACACCCGGCCCTGTTTATATATTCTTAACCTAAATTATCACATAGAGACAATATAGAGAAAGAAACCAACAAGGTGATTTCTCTCTATGACTTTCCATTTTAATGTATTATGGATGATTTTTCTAAAATCCAATTTATCATTTTTTCTTTTATGCTTAGTAATTTTTTTCTCTTAAAAAATATTTGCCGCGGGCTGGAGAGATGGCTCAGAGGTTAAGAGCACTGGCTGCTCTTCCAGAGGTCCTGAGTTCAATTCCCAGCAACCACATGGTGGCTCACAACCATCCATAGTGAAATCTGGTGCCCTCTTCTGGCCTGCAGGTATACCTGCAGACAGAACATTGTATACATAATAAAAATCTTTAAAAAAAAAAAAAATATTTGCCGGGACTGGAGAGATGGCTCAGAGGTTAAGAGCACTTGCTGTTCTTCCAAAGGTCCTGAGTTCAATTCCCAGCAACCACATGGTGGCTCACAGCCATCTACATTGAGATCTGCTGCCTGGGCATATATGTAGAGCAAATACTGTATACATAATAAATAAATAAATAAATGTTTAAAAAAAAAGAATATTTGTCTGCTAGAGAGATTGCTCAGTGGTTAAGAGCATTGCAGGTTATCTAGAGAACTGTAATTCAATTCCCAGCACCCATGTGGAATGGCTCACAGTCTCCTGTAACCCCAGCTCAGGATTCAGGATATGCCACCTTCCTCTGGTTTCCATGACCACCAGCACACATCTAAGATTCATTCACACAGCTCACATAGGCACACATATACATAAATAAAAATAATAAACATTTTTTTCAGGCAGGAGAGATGGCTCAGCGGTTAAGAGCACTGGCTGTTCTTCCAAAGGACTCAGGTTTGTGCTTGCTTTGGCAGCACATATACTAAAATTGGAACGATACAGAGAAGATTAGCATGGCCCCTGCATAAGGATGATATGCAAATTTGTAAAGCGTTCCATATTTTAAGCTGAAAGAAAAAAACCACATGGTCATCTCACTAGATACTGAAAAAGCATTTGACAAAATCCAACATCCCTTCATGCCAAAGGACCCAGGTTCAAATCCCAGCACCACATGGCAGTTCACAGCTGTCTTAATGGCTGGGTGTGGTGGTACATGCCTTTAAAAATCTATACTTTAAAAAAATGTTAACCTTCCTGAGTTTATAAAGATATGATTCTATGTTCTTTTCTAGAAGTATTATATATTTATTTTTTACACTTACATGTGTGATCCATCTGAAATTGCTTTGAAGTATATTGTAAATTTGAAAGTAAACCAACTTGCTTTTCTGTTGTTGCTTTTTGTTTTTTTGTCCTAGGTATATGTCCAGTTACTTCAATAACATTCATTGAAAAAGTTTCTCTTTCTCCCATATGGAGGACACCTTGAGACAATAAGAACCTCCAGAAACACAACCAGTGAAACCTCCTGGCAGGTCAGAGGACATGGAATGTACACAGATCAAATTAAAGCATAACAAAAGAAAGATGGAGGTGGGATGAGGTGAGTATTCTAACATGTCTAGGATGTCGACTGGGACAGAATGGAAGTCCCAGTTTGCCTGGATCTTCTTGTTGCACATCTCAGTGTCTGGATCACATCAGAATTCCCTGTTGACATTGAGCAGCTGATTCCAAGTTACCCAGTTAGGGGACGACTTTCATAGCCGTATTTGAACAGTTAGTCTGAAGTGCAAAGTCTAAGCTAACTGTGCTTCTTGGATAAAGACACTGAAGTTATACTAGATGTTATCAAAGAGTAGCCTATTTACATCTTCATGTTGGCTGAGGGTGGTGGCTCATGCTGTAATCTCAGCACTCAGGGAGAATGGGGGTTGAACCAAGTTCAAGGCTACCCTGGGCTGCATAGTGAGTTCCAGGACAGCTTGGTCTTAGAGTAAGACAATGATTCAAATGAAAACAAAGGAAACTAAATATTTAATATTTCAGTGGTTATATGACTCGTGTCTGAATGCTTATAAAGATGCCCTCTGTTGTCCTTTTAGCTTTTCTTTTATCAATAGGTTATGCCCACTCAATTCTTCCATCTGTTTTACATGCATGACACACCTCACATGTTCCAGTGCATTTACTTTATTTTAACAAGCTTTATAAGCCAAGTTGTTCTGTATTTAATTTCATCTATCCATTGTATTTGCTTTCCTTATGTTTTGATAGGACGGATCAGCATAGCCCACCATCTGTGCTTGTAAATAAATCTTACTATAACACAGCCACAGTCATTCATTTCCATGTTTATAGCTGTTATAAATGCTGAGTCAAGTAGGATTAGTAGAGACAGGATAGGTGGCAATTCAGTATTATTTACTATATGGTACTTTAAGAAAAAAGTTTCCCTAGCCCTTGTTCTTTAGAGAATTGAATGCTGAGTAAACACTTGTTGGAAATCAACTGTACATCTATGGATCCATTCCACCTTCTATTGTGTTTTGTTTCTCTGAAAGTCTACCACTGTACTGGCACCATACTGGTATGATCACAGCATCTTGAAAATAAGTCACTAAATCAAATGTGGTATGTGTCTTGCCATGGTTTACCTTTTTTATAAGATTTTGTTAATTTCTGAAGACTTTCATAGAATGTATTTCGAGTGCATTCACCCCCTTCAACTCTTCCTCATTCTGTGTAACACACTTCCTCCAACAAGGCCACACCCTTGAACCTTTCCCAAATAGTCCCAATCCCTAATGACTAAGCATCCAAATATATGAGCTTATGGGGGTCATTCTCATTTAAGTCACCACAGAAACTTATAAGGGAAAGTATTTAATGTGAGCTTAAAGTTTCAGAAGGTGAGTCCATGACCATCATTACAGGGAGTATGGTAGTAGGTAGCATGATTCTAAAGCAGTATGTGAGAGGTTACATCTGATCCACAAGTGTGGGGCATAAAGAACTGGAATTACTATGCACCCATAGGGGCCATTCCCATTCAAATCACCACAGAGGTTTCTGTGTTAACTGCCATCTATTGCAAGAAGTTTCTCTGATTAAGGCTGAGAGAGTGTCTGATCTCATTGTTTTAGCCATTCTAAATATTTATCATTTTTATATGATTTTTAGAATCAACTTGTCAATGTCTCAGAAACAGGTCTTGGGATTCTGACTGGGACAGTATTCAATCTATGGTTTGAATATATATTTGTATAGACATGCCATTCTAAAACTATAAAGCCCCTTATTATTTATTATTTATGATTTATTTATTTCCCTCACTAATGATTCCTAAGTTGTCAGCATAGAAATCATACACATTGGATTGAAAAAATGGCTCAGTGGTTAAGAGCACTGTCTGCTCTTCCAAAGGACTTGCGTTCAATTCCCAGCACCCATGGCTGCTCACAACTGTCTGTAACTCTAGTTCCAGGAGATCTGACATCCTCATGCACACAGACAGACATGCAGGTAAAACATCAATCCACAGAAAAATTAATAAATAAAATTTTAAAGAAGAAATTCTACACATATTTCATTAAATTGACTCTAAGTATTCTCTGTTTTCTGATACTTTCATAAGTAGAGTTGGCTTTCTTTTTTAAATCACATATGCTAATTCAGAAATGCAATTGATTATGATATGCTGAACTTATACTTGCTCCATTTGTTTATTAGTTCTACTGGTTGCTTTGTGGACCATGTCCTCATTAACTTTGTGTCGACTTGTTCTCAGTTTCTGACAGTAGCATTCAAATCTTTATCTTTAGCTATGGATTTATCTATTTCTCCCTTTGCTTCAATTTTGCTTCATTTGACTATTATTAGAAGTATATGTATTTATGATTTCTATGTCTTCTGGCTGAACTAACCTTTTATACTAAAACATATGCTTATCTCTGATAATTCAGTTTTGCAATTGCAATCTTCTTACCTGATGTTGGCAAAGCTACCAGAATATCAGAGTTATCATATTTTTATTTATATAGTATATATTTGCCTACCTTTACCTTTAAATTAGTTACATCTTTGTATTTAAAGAGCAACTGTCACTGACAACATAAGTTAGATCTTGTCTTTTAGCCAGTAATCTCTGAGCTTTAGTTTTTCTATCTAAAAATTAGTATCTATTTGCTACTTTTTTTTTTAGGACTCTCAATCACATTTTCCAATTTTCTTCAGGGGTTAGACAAATTTACACATGATTGATGATATATTACCAAAACGCTAAATTTTGTGGTCTTCCTTTAAAGAGTTTTGAGTGTTTTGTTTTATCTTCTTTCTGGCATAAAGTAACTTGGTAAGATCCAGACTCCAAATATCTCCCCTGTAACAAGTGGCAGCTTCCGTGGTAGCTCACTCTGACTTTCACTCTTTCTGTGTGTGTGTGTGTGTGTGTGTGTGTGTGTGTGTGTGTGTGTGTGTGTCCCTCCCTCTCTTCCTTCTCAATCTGATATTCACCTAACTATTTAGAGTTCTCCTCATGTCTAGGTCCAGTTCAGAAACTGACCTAGAATATGAGATTTTTTTTTTAGGACTCTCAATCACATTTTCCAATTTTCTTCAGGGGTAAGACAAATTTACATTGTATACTTGGCATGATGGATGATATATTACCAAAACACTAAATTTTGTGGTCTTCTTTAAAGAGTTTTGAGGGTACTACTCTCATTCTCCCATCTATGAACTCCTCTTTTATCTCTTCCATATCATTTAGCACTTGCAATTTCATTTCTTTCCTTTTATTGAAAATAGATTGTTTTCTCACATAATATATCCTAATTACAGTTTCTCCTCTCTACTCCTCCCATTTCCTTCCCACCTCCCCTCACATTTGGATCCATCCCCTTTCTGTCTCTTATTAGAAAAAACAGGCTTCTAAGAAATAATATTAAAATATAACAAAATAGTAAGATATAATAAAAACTATCACACTGAACTTAGACATGACAAGCCAAGATAAGGAAAAGATCCCAAGAGATGGCACAAAAATCAGAGACCCACTTGTTCCTACACTCAGGAATCCCATAAAAACACTGAACTTTGGAAACCGTAATATATGCACGGAGAACTTGGTGCAAAATCATGCAGGCTTGTGCATGCTGCCTACGTCTCTGTGAGTTCCTAAGAACTTTGCTCATGTTGATTTAAAGGGCCTTGGTTTCTTGGTGTCCTCCACTAGCCCTTATAGTTTCAAGCTACCATGATGGCCTCATGTTCCATCTCAGACACTCTAAGGCATTTGCTCTATTGTTTTTACTCACAGCACTTGGGAGGCAGAGGCAGGTGGATCTCTGTGAGTTCAAGGCCAGCATGATCTACAGAGTGAGTTCCAGGACAGCCAGGGCTGTTACACAGAGAAACCCTATCTCAAAAAACAAAAACAAAGCAAAACAAAACAAAAAAAGAATCAAGTTTCTTTTGAGTTTTGTTGTCACTATCATTTTTGTTTCATCTTTTAATCAAATGCCATATTCTTAAATGTATGTAGAATTTTAGTTTGATCTATAGTTTATAATTATTATGTGAAGAATGAATTCTAATACTGGATCCTTGGTTGTTTCTAGAACCAGAATTTAATAATTATGTAGAACCCACTGAAATGTAAGGCAGCATTTCCCAATGTCTATTTTATAGGACCTTATAGTAAACAACCCACAGGATATATTGCAAAATATTTCCTGCATGATACCTCCTAGATATTTACAATTCCCTATACACAGTGAAAGGACATTCCAAGTCCATAAGTAAATGAAACCATTAAACTTCAACACAGCATTTCACTGATTAGATAAATATTTAAACTGACATTTTAGTATTTTCCAGAAATATTCCATTTCTCATTTTTACTTTGTTTTTATCATTTTTGAAACTTCATATTCTAGTGTTCTATGCAACACTTGAAATGCTGCATCAAGAAAAATAGCCTATATATGGGATTTTAATTTCCTCCCTCAGAACTTCATTTCAAAAATATCTCTCTTACAGAAAACTGAAATATTACTCCTCTGAGAATATAAGTAAAAACAGTGGCAATCTTTCCTATTATCACAACACCTAGCACTAATATGAGATCACTTTTATGTCCCCATTCAACTGTACAGGTCATTCCCCAGAGGCCACCAAATGAGCAGACCAGATCTTACAGACTGAGAGCTCATTGTCACCAATGGTGCCCAGTCCAAGTACCAATCACTAGCTCTGGGTTGTTTTGCCTTCACTTTTTATCAACTATCTATAAATTATCATTCACAGGACTCCCAACTGAAAAAAACATTCATTTACTAGAGTCCCTCATAGCGTTGGGAGAAATATTTTCATTTATCAACTTATTATAAAGGATATAGCTGAATATTCAGATAGAAGAGAAACATGGCACAAAATATAGGAGAAGAGGCAAAAAGCTGTTGTGTCTTTTCCCAGTATATTCGCCTTTAAGAGTCCCTCTGTGTTCAAATACATGGAAGCAATCCACACCTTTCCTTTAGGGAGGGGCATGACTGATTATGCTGTTAGCTACTGGTAATTAACTTAGAAATTCTCCTATCAACAAGTTATAGCTGTATCTAATCCAACATATGACTTCCCCAGGTAACCAACTTCTATCCTAAAGATATCTAGACACTCACCAAGAGTTGTCTTACTAGAACAAAGATATTCCTAGCATCCCTATCATTTAGGACATTACAGGAGGTTTATGATCCCTGAATTAGAAATTGGGGACAGAGATCAATATATGTATATGTTATTATTCCAAAGCCCATAAACATATCTCATTTGTTTTCTACCTCCATGACTTTGCATAGAATGATTATATTAATCAATATATGTCTTCTCTAACCAGTAAATTTATATTTATCAATTACTTCGCCACAAAGACCAATCTTTTTTTATTGATAATACTCACACCAGCATCCCACTAAGATCTAGGAAAGCCCATAAAAACATTTTCCATAAGTAAAGCACATATTCAGAGAGCATGTAGAATAGTAATGAGACCAGAATGGCATGTGAAACAAGCCATCCTTTGTTGGTCTCTCTCTGTGACTATGAAATAAACTTTTAAAACTTTCCTGCCTAAATCAGTAACATTTGATCATATATCACAACTTTGTGAGTAAAATATCAGGCAGGATTTGCCTATCCACTTCATCTCCTCATAACACCAGTGTTACTTAGGGATGATCAGAAAATGTGAGGCTGGTCCATAGGCTTAAGTAACTTTATTTACTTCCCTTGTGACATGATGACTGTGGCTGCAAATAAGGAGCCACATGAATTTTCTCTGGCTCCTGTAGTCTGAGAGGTTCCCTGCAAGATGTCACCAGGCAGAGGTATCTGAGAGGACCAAGGGGAAACTGTTGCTTCTCTGAGAACCAAAGCCCAGAACCAGCCAGTGCTCCTTCGGTTTTATCCTATGTATCATACCTATTGACCCACATGACAGATGAGGGAATCTAAACATCACACACCACAGAAAGAATATCAAAGAATTTGTGTTCACCCTTAGTCTACTACAGCATTCTTGGATAGACATTTTGACCCAGTAGACATTTTGCAGAAAATGCTACAAAAGAAAGGTATTTCTGGTCTATTCCAGAATGAAAAAAATAGGGACAATGAACTCGCAGACACTGTTATTATCAAGAAGAAAATGGTTAGAGCTAATAAAGGCACCAAAAGTACATAAGTACATCATCAACAACTTCATGTGAAAATATTTGACAATTTAGATGAAATTAAAACATAAATTAAGCTAAAATTTACAAATAAAAATAAAATTATTGTACTATTTTAAAACTCTGTCCAAATGCTTTTGTTGTTGTTTTTAAATCTGGCCACATAGAAATCTCTAGACACAAACAGCATCATGAATGAGACAGGCAAACAAACATTTTGGGAATAAACCTTTGTGATATCAAGCCTTCCAGAGAACAGCAAGAGAAGAAATGATCCCAATTGTTAGGTCAGGATTGATGGAAATGATGATCAGCCCCTTGAAAATCTTAAACCATAGAAATTATTTCATACCAGGTGATTTCTGTAAAAATATTTTCTGGGTATGACAATGAAAAAAAAAAAGTTGGTATTTTGTTTCTATAAACCCAGGGTCTTGAACATGCTAGGCAAAATTTCTGCCACTGAACTAGGTTCCCAGCCCTGGAAACATAAGGATGTACTGTTTTCCTCTTCTTAGTGTTGCTATTAAAAATAATTTTGTTATTTCCCACTTAGATTCTTTCCATTCACATTTTTCTGGTAAGACCCCCTGCTTTGATAGAACTATTCTTTTGTGATGCAAAAGAGTACAATGGAGAGGTCAGAGAGAGGTATGGAAAGGGGAGGCCCTAACTACAATAGTCACATCTATTTCCATAACAAAATCCTGGGGAGGACAGGAATGAAAGATTTGAGCATCTGGGAAAATTGGAGGACTTTTTAAGTAACCTCCTTCAGTGAGTTCACAGGGTTAGTAAAGGCTATTTCAGAAAGTATAGTTTGCAAATTTACATTTGATTCTTATATTTGATCCAGTAATAGAAGGAATGTTTGAAATTACTTTCTAGTGATTATTGTAGTAATAACTGTTACTACAGCATTAGTCTTTGCTGATTTTCTCACACCTCAACAAATGAACAATATCAAAGCACCATAACTATCATGATCTACCACTTTACAATAAGAAAATATAACTTACTTATCTGAATATCAGCTGGGAGGGTTCATCCTTATGAAAATCTGGCTTGACTTGAATTCCAAAATATAAGACTATAAAAAAAATGAGAGCTAATCACTGAGGGTCATATATTCTTAAGGACTGCTCTGCCATCTTGGTCACTGCTGCTGCATGTATAGAATGTTTATGATATATAACCTGAAACTAGAATGTGCATTAGCATCATGCAGTCATGAGTTTAGGGGAATTTATTGACTCTGGGGAGGATTTGGGAAATAGTCTTATGTCTTCATAGTCTACTACCAAAATGAATATTGATTCTGAATTATGTTTAAATGTCTTTCTGTCAGTCATTTACAACAGTTTTATTCCAAGTGTTACCCATCCCTCTAGAATCCCCTGCCCACTTCCTCCACCTTTGTCTTGGGCAGAGCAACTTTTTCTCTTCTGATGACAAAAATAACAATAGCTATATTTCCTGTTTCAGACACAATGCTGCTTTATGGATATTACCACAGCACTCAACCATTCTTGAGTCATTAACAACTAGTATTATCATCATATCTATAAATGAACAAACGAAAAGGTCTAATCATTCTCCCATGATCACACAACTAATGATGTAGCTGACATTTAAACTAATGCAGTCTGATTGTAGGAATTATCTGGTGAACCACCATGGCATCCTGATTTCTGCTATGATCTCAACACGCTTGACAGAAATACAGTGTATTCCAAATTAATTTTTACCCAAAACCTTCCTCTCCATGAAAGGAATTCTGAGTCCAATTATTAAAGTGATAAAAATCTCTTGTCATCTCATTACATTTGCTTTTTAGTCTAAAATGTAAAAAAATTGGCATAAAACAAAGTGAGGAAAATATTACTTGATCATCTTGTTTATTCTGATAATTCAAGTTATCACTCAAATCAAGATGATCTGTCTGAGAAAATAGGGAAAGACACAGGGAAAGAGAAGAGCAGAAAGGATCCAAAATTAATGAGGGGACAGAACCACAGATCTAACTGTTAATGGCCTAAATAGATCCCCTAAACTTTTAGAGATCTCAACTCAGGTCAAGCTGTGGTACTTTGGTTTGAATGGAAATAATTTCATGATTAGTCAGTTTATGAAGTGAAGTTGGATTTCTTCTTTTGTTTTAATTTTAGGTTTTTTTTTATGTGTATGAGTATTTTTTGTGTGATAGGGTTATTTCAGCTTATACCTCTAGGTCACAATCTACCACTGAGAGAAGTCCAGGCAAGAACTCAAGGCAGGAAACTGGGGAAACTGGAGTAACATGGACAAACAGCTACCTTTTTTTGTACAGCTCAAGACTACCCTCATAGGGATAAAACAACCCAATCAGTCAACAGTCAAGTTAATTCCTCACAGACAAAGCTACAGGCCAATCTAATCTAGGTGATTCAGTTTAGATTGACTCTTCTCTGGTGACTCTAGGTCATGTCAAGTTGACAATAAAATGAATCAGCACAATTTGTGTGTGTGTGTGTGTGTGTGTGTGTGTGTGTGTGTGTGTGTGTGTGTGTGTGTGTGTGTGTGTTTAAATTTATTTATGTATTGCTTCAGGTTACATCTCCATCACAGTGTCCTCTTTCCACCCCTCCTAGTCCCGCCCTCCCACCTTCTACCCCCTAAACCTTCCATCCCACTCCACTGGAGTGGAGTGTCACTACATAACAGTCCCCCATCCCAGTTCAGCAGTTATATGAGGGCCAGGAGCCTCCTCATACACTGGGGACCTGCAAGGCAGCACCACTAGGGAAAAGTGTCTCATTGACAGGGAGAAAAAGAAAAAGTCTATGTCCATGTTCCCTTTGGTGCATTGGATGTGGTATAGATATCATGTACTATATAGCTAAAATCCTACTATAAGTGAATAGATGCCATGTGCATCCTTCTGAGTCTGGGTTAGCTCACTCAGGATGAGCTTCTCTAGTTCCATCCATTTGGCTGCAAATTGCATGATTTCATTGTTTCTGATAGCTGAGTAGTATTGCATTACGTAGATGTACCACAGTTTTTTAATCCATTCTTTGGTTGAGGGACATCTGGGTTGTTTCCAGTTTCTAGCTATTACAAATAAGGCTGCTATGAACATAGATGAGAAAACTTCCTTGTGATTTGGTGAGGAGTCATTTGGATGTATACCTAGAAGTTGTATGGCTGGGTCTTGAGATAGAGCTATTCCAAGTTTTCTAAGATGTGGCCAGACTGACCTCCATAGTGGTTGCACAAGCCTGCACTCCCACCAGCAATGGCGGAGGGTTCCCCTTTCTCCACACCCTTGCCAACATGTGCTGTCATTTGAGATTTTGATCTTAGCCATTCTGACAGGTGTGAGATGGAATCTCACAGTCATCTTGAGTTGCATTTCTCTGATGGTTAAGGATGCTGAGCATTTCTTCAAGTGTCTCTCAACCTTCAGGAATTCCTCCTTTGTGAATTCTCTGTTTAGCTCTTTTCCCTATTTTTTGATTGAATTATTTGGTTTCTTGGCATTTAATTTCTTGAGTTCTTGTAAATTTGGATATTAGCCCTCTGTCAGATGTGGGGTTGGTGAAGATTTTTTTCCCAATCTGTAGACAGCTGTTTTGTTTGAATGACAGTGTCTTTTGCCTTGCAGAAGCTTTTCAGTTTCATGAGGTCCCATATATTGATTGTTATGTGTGTTTTTGATAGACCAAAAATTATAAAATCTAGATGAAAAAGGTAAATGTCAGAGAACACATACAATCATAATTAAACCATAAGTATAGGTTGTTGAAAGGTATATATATGCATATGCATAATCAAAATATACATAAAGCATACCTATACAAATATACATACAAATCACCTAAGATATTTTTCCTTTTAATGAAAAATAGGTTTTTTCTTCATATAATATTTCCTGAGTTGTTCCCTTCCCTCTACTCTTCCCACTTTCTCTCTACCTCTGCTTTCATCAAGATCTACTTCCTTTCTGTCTCTCATTAGAAGACAAACAGGCTTCTTAAAGGACAATAATAAAATAAAATATAAAAAGATAAAACAAAAACTAAAATATCCAAATTGAACAAAACAAACAGAAGAAAAAGAGCCCAAGAGAAGACACAAGGAACAGAAACCTACTTATTCAAACATGATGGGGTGATGTTATGAATTCTAAATGTTAATGAATTGGTCCTAGAGGCCTGCTTACAATCTGTTACTTTGCTTTCTATTCATTGTCTCTGATTGGTTGAAGAAATGCTGAGGCCTGAGATTGAGCAAAGACAGAGGTAGGTAGGACTAAGGCGAATGGGTTTAGGAAACAGAGGGGATCTTGGGTAGAGAAGAAGCCTCCAGAAGAAGAAGAAGATGCCAAAAGAGCATGAAAGAGGACACACACCATGAGCTTGAGAACATTCCACATGGCCTGGAACATCGGCATAGTGTGGAGAATAATAGCCCAGGGACGTATGTATATATTGGGTCATATTTGGGAAATAGAATTAAGGGCTAGCTTAGATGGGCTAATATTGTACAATCCAGACTAAGTTTTGTTAAAATCCATCAGATGTCTGTGTGTGTCTATTTATGATGGTGGGTTAAGGATTAACACCGCTGATTCAATTAACTATAATATAAATACTATTAAATAATTTAATTAGCCATTTTCTACAAATGGCACATAATCATGGCAATTACAATCCATGCTCACAGTCTGAGTAGGCCTGGGTGAAAGGCAGTTTCCTAGCCAAAGAGCAGGGAATCAAACCCAAATGCATTTCAAAAGTATGGCTACCTTAAGAGAAGTTGCTCCCTTGCAGCCAGAGAGCTAAGACTGTCTATGTATACTAAAAAACCTGGCAGCCTTCTAGACATAGCTTGGGAGCAGAATTAATCACATAGATCAAAAATGGAGGAATCATAATGTCTCAATATATTTGAATTCCATTTGAGTTTGTTTCTCTTACCATACAAATGATTTTTATACTGACAATTGTGGGTCTGTATATGCTTTTTGAGAAAGATCAAATTAGGACAGACTTAGAGAAAATAACTTACAGATAGAATGTTAAGTTACCAGCAATGACAATGAGGGAAGGAGGGAGGCCATTCCAGATAGATAAGACAAAATTGATGGCAGCTGGAGCTCATGGCTCCCTGGCTACTAGATGCTTGTCAAAGCTATCTGTTATGAGCCCACCAATATAATGCAGTGGAAACTTGATTCCAAGGAATGATGAGGGAGCTTTAATTCCAGCATGAGATGGCACCACCAGACCAAGGCTTTGGAATGTTTTTGTTTCTTTGCTTGATTTTTGTATATATGTCTTTGATTTTCCCTATATCAGAAGGTAAAAAGGATATTTTTGTGATTTGGCAATGCTAAAACATGACAGATTTTTAAGGATTCTGGACAGATTTGGAATTATTATGCAGTTCAGAGTTGTTCTCTGAGTTACAGAGTTACTATTATCTGAGATTTAAGTAAAATATTTGAGCAGGATGATAATGGCACATGCCCTTAATCCTATCACACTGGAGGCAGAGACTGTTGGATGTCTGAATTCTAGACCAGCCTCGTCTAAGCAATGAAGTCAGATTGGGATCCCTGCTGATGAGATAAGACTGCTTGCTAAGGACAGCTTAGAACTCAAAAATGACACATTTTTTCCTTGAAGGTACTATGTAAGTTTTTGTTTAGTAATAAATAATAATGACCTTACTGATTTGATAGATACACATTAATCTTAAATTTATATAAAGAGAAAGGGGTGACAAGCCAGTCTCCTTAAGTGTGGGGTTCCCAAGGGAGAACTGGTTTCAAGAGGCATTCTGCCCCTAAAAGAAATGTTAGCCACTTCATGTGGTGGTGCACACTTTTAATCCCAGCACTTGAGAGGTAGAAGCAGGTGGATCTCTTTGAATTCAAGGCCAGCCTGGTCTGCAGAGTTAAGTCCAGGACAGTCAAGGATACATAAGAAATCCTGTCTCAAAAAACATAAGAGAGAGAGAGAGGTTAGTCAATGTAAGGATCCAGAGTTAGGCTGGGGGAGAACCATGTACCACCTGCCAACAACAGTTAACAAAAGCTAACATAAAATAGCATATCATGTTATTCTAAACCAATCTCCTCAAGAATGGGGCTCCCATGGGAGTATTGAAACTCAGACTAATACAAAATGATTTAATTAATATTATTGTTTAATAAAGGCAATTCTATTAATTAAATTCATACCTTGATCCAAAACTTGGGAGATAAGGACATAACAGGTTCCCTGTGTGTTCGAAGCCAATCTAATCTACAGAGCTCTACAAAGCAAATCAAGACCACCCAAGCTACAAAGAGAAACCCTGTCTCAATAAGGATAGATATACCCACATAGAAATTAAACCTCCAAGGAAAGGAGAAAAGGAAAGAAAAAATATAAAGGCATGCCTTTGATCCCAAAACATGGGAAACAAAGGCAGAGACAGATAGGTTCCTTGTGAATTTGAGGCCAAATCTACAAGCCAGAACTACACAGAAAAAAAAATTGTCTCAATTAATTAATAAATTTGTGTCAACTGTAGAAGAGAATACTTAAACTCCATAAAGTCTTAAGCTGAATTTTCAACTTAAAATTGATTATTTATAGCCATATATATGCAATAATAATTACAGGAAAGAAAGGCTAAGCCTTCCACTCAAACTGATAAAAATCAGATTTGACTGGAAAGGCCTCCTACAGATCTTGGCTACAAGCAAAGGAACAAATAGATAACTTATATTTGCTGACTCCACCATGTGGGAACAGTTCAGACTGGCTAAGACATATATATATAACCAATAAAAATCTTGTTGGCTACATAGAAGTCATATGACTTATTATTACGTGCCAACCTTTCATATAACATGAATGGAGACTTACAATTGTCTTTCTTCTGTTCAAACAAAGAGCAAAAAAATCTTCCTTAATTGATCTGTCTCAGGTATTTTTGTAATCACAGAACTATATTCTACTTGTGAGAAATTATATATTTTCAGAACAAAGGGACCAGCCACCAAAGAAGACAAGTAGCCCAGATTATCCAGCCTCATAGACTGCCTCAATAACTGTTTCCTCAAAAATCTACATCCAGAACAACTTCAAAATGGCTTGCAAATATAGTCCAGCCTCACAGACTGTTCCAACCGGGACTTCAGTAAAGGCCTGAACTTTCCCATCCAAAGTTCAAATTTGGACTACAAACTGCTCAGGACATTGAAATTTCTGAGCACATAGAGCCTGGACAACAAATGTTACTATTAACTTGCTTAATCATTTTTCCATCTTCTTTGGGCCCCCAAATAGTTTTCTACATTCCAATTTGGCAGAAAGTAATTTTAAGAGAGCGACACCCCATTCACAAAAGTTAGGGTAGATAATTCTTTGGTCATTTGATGGGTTATAGATGCTGTAATTTAGGGGGATTGGTTACAAGTTGTTAAATGGTCTTGTTAAGAAAGGTATAGGGAGGTTAGGACTCAGGGACTTTTCTCTTTTTCTTTTCTCTATCTCTATTTCTCTCAGGGGAGAAGACTTGAAAAGAAAAAAGAGGGGGAATATGAGTTTATAATAAATAAGAAATGATAAGATATAAGAGTAGATTATTCAATCTGCTCTGAAACATAGAACTATTGCTCTTCTCAAAATAAGGTTATCTTTTGATACATTGGTATAGAATTCTGTATATTGATATAAAAATAAGGTTAATTTTTTGATTCATTGGTATAGAATTTTATATTTTGACACACATATATGTATATTTCAAGTCTTACAAACTTATTGTGCCTATACAACTCACTTAAAAGTACATGTTTACTTACAATTCTTTTATCGGTTGCTATTGCAATCTATTTAGGAGTCTGGGTAATAAAGTTGATGGTCAGCCAGTGAAGCTCCTGGTCATGTCAAATACTAGTCTCAATTTATCACAAAATAGACTTACCAGGTTAAACAGAATATAAATGGTTATAAATATACAATCTGCCTGTTCAGATAGATAGACAGACAGATAGATGATAGATAGGTTTATAAATAAATAAATAGATCTTTTCAAAACCCTCAGAGGTGTACAGAAAATGGCATGTAAATATTTTTTGTTTTGTTTTAAGAATTATTTGACTTTAGACAGTCAGCTCCTGACAGCTTCCATTTGACTTTGAAGGAGATAATGAGCATCAAAAAACCTCCAGCAGGACATAACTCCTATTGGGCAAAAAAGTCTCTGTTCTCTCAACAGACTATATAAAATCCAAAGATGGACTGGAGCTTAAATTCAGGTAAGTCGGGGGCCTGATTCTGCAGAGACAAAATGGACAAATCTTACTTATTTCCTGATGCACAATTTAGTCTGTGAGATATGCTTGGCCAGAAGGCTAAAGATGATGCTCCAATGGTATCAAAAGACATTTGGGACTGACTAGGCAGCAAATTGTCATTTTTCTTTTTGGAAGCTGTTCTCCTGTGCTTCCTCCTCACTCAAATAATAACTTTATCCCTTTTTATGTCTTTGATTGAAGTTGAAGATATAATAGATACAAAATTTCAATTGAACTTGAGTTGTTTAGGATTTAAAAGGATATTTTCAAATCTAAATAAAATCTTTAGGTTTATAAATATAGGATACAATAGAAAATATTTAGTTTCAGAAGTTTAGACACACCAAGACAGATATATGATTTTCTTTCTTCCTCAAGATTGCCTGATACAAATAGGCTAAACATTATGTGTGTAACTTTTATATATGGTTTTCTTGATTGTTTCATATTTGTTCTTACTGTTTTTACTATATGAGTTTTTAAAAATTAGCCTTTCTATTAGACAAAAGGAGGGAATTGATGGGGTGATGTTATGTATTCTAAGTGTTAATTAACCTGTTCCCAGAGTCCTGTTTGCTGTGCCATGCCATAGTATACCAAGTGAAGCTATGTTACCTTTCTTGTTAACCATTGTCTCTGATTGGTTAAATAAATGCTAAGGGCTGAGATTGGGCAAAAAGAAAGGTAGGCAGGGCAAAGGTTTGTGGACTTCTGGGGCAGAAATAGAGCATCTTGGCTAGAAGAGAAGAAGAGAGAAGAAACCAGAGAAGGAAGAGGGAGGAGGACACATGCCATGGGTTATAGAAAAGAACCTCTTTGCATGTGGCCTGAAAAATTGGCATATCGTTGAGAATAACAGCCCAAAGAAATGTATGTATATGTGGGCTCATATTTGGGGAATAGAATTAAGGGCTAGCTTAAATGGACTAAGATTGCACAATCCAGACTAAGGTTTGTTAAAATCCATGTTTCTTTTAATTTATTTTTTATTTCTTCAAGTTACATCTCAATCACAATCCCCTCCCTACTCCCCCCTGCAGTCCCACGCTCACACCCTCTTCCCCCTCAACCCCCCATCCTCTTCCCTTTTTTTTGTTTAAGATATATCTTCTTCCCCCCAATAGCTCCCCCTTTCAGTCCAACAAATGGTTCTTTCTCTTATAACAATAAATACAATACAAAAAAACAAAAATCAATAGGACACAATTATGAGAGTTATATGGCTTAACATAGAATCCCAATGTCCAGTCCATTTGTATTTGGCACCTGACTTTAACATTCTACTATCTAACCATCTCCATGAGTTTAAAGTTCTATATATAACTCAGCTTTCATACTAACTTGCATCACAATTTAAAAAACATCTTCTTAGATCCAGAACACCCTCTTAATTCCTAAACAACTCAAAATTTAACTATGAGACTCTAGCTATGTATTCTTCAACCACCTCAGAGACCTGAGAGGGATAATTATATCTGATTATGTAGGAAGTGTAGGGCCCGCAGCTTCCAAAACTTAAGAAATAACATACCAGTGGCTGCCTGGACAGTTTCCATTTTCTCTCCATACATTACAGCATCAATCTTCAGCTATTCGACCCCGTTTCTCTGACAGACATTGATTATAAAGCAGGAATTATGAAGGACTTGCCTACCCTGTCTTGGCAGAGCTAGGCTGTCGACTTACCTGCTTCTAAGTTTTGTCCATTTTGGACAGCATTCTGTCTACAGTTGAAGCAAGGGGTTTATCTTGCCAAGAGATAGGCTTGCCACTAAGTCAACCATCTCCCACTGGAGATTCTTCGATGCTGATCTTCTACTTGGAGTAGAATAGGGGGTGCTGTCAGGAGCTGACATGTCTCGATATCAAAAAATCTTAAGAAAACATCTTTGAATGCCATATTCTGCAGATCTCTTGAGGTTTTTGAAGACCCCCCTATATATCTCTTGTATTTAGATAAGCAAATGTTGTTTGTCTCTTAGCAACTTGATTTCTGATTAGCTTAGAAAATAACTGTGAAAGACTGTCATAGTACCTAACAAAATGACAAGCTTGAATGACTATTAGTTTGCATTTCTTAATTATCCTAAACAGTTTATGACAGTTGGTAGCAAAAGGCCGAACGTTCACATTTCATTTTTAAGCATTACTAGGTACAATACCTTTAAAAAGCATTACCCTTAATTTTGTATCAATTATAAAGATCAATACAATTGTGGGGAAATGTAATCTTAATTTTGTATCAATATACAAAGATCAGTACCTATGTAGCCCAATACAATCTTAATTTTGCATCAATATACATATGGTTTTTATGTCTGTGTGCTCATTTATAATGGCAGGTTAATGATCAACACTGCCAACCTATTAATATAATCTCAATACAGGTAAATAATTTAAATATTTACTTCTACAAATGGTGCCCAAGGTAATTTAATTAATTATTTCTACACACACAATCAGGGATCCCATAAAAAAAACTAAACTGGAAGCCATAATCTATACATAGAGGACATGTGGAGACCAGTGCACACTTCTTAGCCTCTGTGAGTTCATATGTGCTTTGATGATATTGATTTAGAGATTACTTTAGAGAGTCTTGTTTTCTTGATATCCTCCTTCCCCTCTGACCTTTACATTGCTTTCGGTAGGATGCCCATTTTTGTTTTGTTGATCCTACCTATCCATGAGCATGGCGATCTTTCCATCTTCTGATATCAGCTTCAATTTCTTTCTTCAGGGACTTGAAGTGCTTGTCGTACAGGTCTTTCCCTTGCTGAGTTAGAGTTACTCCATGCAAACTTTAGTAAATTTAGTTTTCTTTGGTAAATTAGTAAGGACTCTTAAGGGTTTTTGGAGCGCAGATTAACCTGGCACATAGCAGCATATGAACCTTTTCAAAGACTGGGAAACTGAAGGAAGGCTTCTCAATACAGCCACACTTTAAATGACACTAGCTGAAGCTTTCAGCTACTGAACACTGGCCAAAACTTTTGTCCACGGAGCGGTAGAGAAAAGCCTCATTTTGAAGCCCGCGGACACTGTGTCTCTTCAAAAGACATTGAGTAGTGCCAAAGTAGGTGGACCCCACATTGGACTGAGGCCTGGGGATGGTGCCTGGGAGGGGCATGATGGCAAAGCCAAGGCTCTGAGGACATGGAGAAAGTGCTTGGTGGAGGAGCATAGCTACAAAGCCTCATAAACCATGAGAGGTCACATGAGCTGCCAAATAGTGAGAGAAAGGGAAAGACCCTGAAAGACTGTGAGACCACGCCCTATACAACCCAGAGAGCTCTACTTGAAGCTACCAGGAAAGTGCGAAGCGATGTATGCCATCTTCCCTCAGGTCATGCTAATATAGCACAAGTCCAGAGGTAATAAATAGGTAGCAGGCAAATAAAAGCCTCAGAAAGGGAGTCTGGTCACACGTCAGTCCAAGAATACCAAGAAAAGTCTCAAGGATGACAGCAGTGGGAGTGGAGTGGCCTAAAGTACACTAACCAAATGCTAGGCGAGCATGGACTGAGGAGACCATGGAGATAGGGGCTGGGGCTCTGAGGAGACTACACAGAGAGCTCTGTTAAGGAAGTCAAGGCAAGGCGACAAAGCTAAAGACTAAGCCAGATGGTATAACAGCTACCCTGAGGAGATTCAGCTAGTTTAAATGGCAGCCTAAGGTATCCAGGGACAGACTGGACTGCACACAGCAGAGCATCTGCACTCTGTATGACCGAAACTGGCCCAAGCTGAATGGGTGAGGCAAGTTGGCCACACACTTCAGTGGACAGTGGTGATACTAGGCCCAGAGAGAAAGCTGAGCCAAGCTGAAGATAAGATTGCTGTGACTGCTAGCAGACAGAAGGCTGACCACATTGCCCACATGGACGTGTGCTAGAGAATCCTAGTATCCTTTCAAAAGGGTTAAAGTAGAATTGTTTAAGTGTTCTTAGGTATTAGGTTATTGGTATTACAGGTTTAGGTATTAAGTGTTTATAGGTATTGGATACTATAGGTTGTAGGATATAGGTATTTTATTTAGTAGGTACTAATAAATATAGGATAAATAATTTTTTTTGTTTACACCCCCAGATATTTTATATTATCTGTGGCTATTGTGAAAGGTGTTGTTTCCCCGATTTCTTTTTCATCCCATTTATCTTTTGTGTAAAAGGAAGGGGCTACTGATTTTTTGAACAAATTTCTTATCCAGCTACATTGCTGAAGTTGTTTATCAGCTGTAAGAGTTCTCTGGTAGAATTTTGGGGTCACTTATGTACACTATCATATCATCTGTGAATTGGGATGCTTTGACTTCTTCCTTTCCAATTTGCATCCCCTTGATCTGCTTTAGTTGTTTTATTTCTCTAACTAGAACTTCAAGTACTATGTTGGAAGACATATGGAGAAAGTGGGCATCCTTGCCTTGTCCCTGATTTTAGTGGAAATGCTTTAAGTTTCTCTCCATTTAATTTGATGTTGGCTACCAGCTTGCTGTATATTGTCCTTATTATGTTTAGGTATGGACTTTGTATGCCTGATCTCTCCATGACTTTTAACATGAAGGGGTGTTGGATTTTGTCAAATGATTTTTAAATCTGGCATCTAATGAGATGAGCTTTTTCCTTTTTTTCAGCTTGTTTATATAGTGGATTATGTTGATGGGTTTTCATATGTTGAACCACCACTCATTAGAGGGAGGAAAGCAGGGTGTTCCACCAGGATCTGCTTAGTCCCCTAGGAATGGGGGCAGAAGGTAAAGAGAGGCTACAGAGATGGTCTGATAGAGAGATTGAGGATGAGACTAGGGGGCTTGAACTTGGAGTAAAGGAGAGAGAGGTGAATATCTGCACTTAGTCTACCTGTTTAGCTGGCCAAAGTAGACTGTAGGTGCCTAGGGAATGTCTGCTGGGGGTGGGAACTGGGAGAAAGCAATGGATGGCAGGGGGAAGAAGTGTGGAGAGGAAGATCTATGTGATCCACTGGAGCTAGAGGCAGAGGTGAAGGGAAATCACCATAGGTGGTGTGCTATAGAGATGGGGATGACATTGGGGGTGATTGGATTTGGAGGAGCTGAGGGAGAGGTGAAGATCTGCAGTTAGCCTACCTGCTTTCCTGGATGGAATAGTATGCTTGAGTATTTTATCTGCTTGTATGTATGTATACCACATGCATGCCTAATATTTGCAGAAGTTGGAAAGGGGCATCAAATTTACCAGAACTGCAGTTACGGATGGTTATAAGTCATATGGATGCTGGGAACTGCACCCAGGGCCTCTCCAAGAGCAACAGGTGCTCTTAACTGCTGAGCCACCTCTCTAGCCCCAGAATTTTTGTTAAAGATGTGTTAATATAGGCATAAGTATGAGGGTTAAGAGAGAGACACTGAAGAAGGTGAGACCCTATAGGGTATGCACTTTCCAAGGGAGACTAGGAGAAAGTAAGAAATACTGGAGTGCATATACAGGCTCCTCAAGGGAGAGAAAGCAAGTAATTGGCTTAGCATTAGCCATATGTACCATTTAGTCTACTCTCAGGTTACATCTCAACCACCAAATGATCTTACTAACCAGCTGAGCCAAGCAGCAGACATCAGCTCAAAAGGTTGCCAGAAAAACTTTTCTCTTTCTCTCAATTTCTCTGTGTGTCAGTTTCTGTCTGTGTGTGTGTGTCTCCTCTGTCTCTCTGTCTCTTTCTCTCTCGGTCTCTCTGTCTCTATCTCTCTATCTCTGTTTCTGTGTATGTGTATGCCTCCCTGTCTCTCTGTCTCTCTCTCTCTTTCTCTCTCTCTTTCTTTCATATGTGAGGTAGTTCTCTGTAGGTTCCTTGCATGGAGTTATAATCTGACAAAAATAAAACTAGAATCCACCAGGTTATACAAGGAATTCAGAGTATATCCTTTCCCTGTAAATGGGGTTTCTGGTAAGCCTCCCAGAAAATGACCAGTTTGCAGTTGAGAAGGAAGAAAGACTTTAAACCTTGTTAATTGTGCTGGAATTCTTGCTCCCCTTTTGGTAAGAAGCTTTGACTGGGTTCCACCGGGGCTGGGCTTCTTTCCTTTTCTCACAACCTGAAGATTTTCCCTATCTTTCTATTGTGCCTCAAAATGATGTGTGTATCCTAAAACAAGCTAGATTCCAGGAAACCTACCTTGGTTCCAAGTGGAAAAGCATGGAAATAATGCTGAATTCTACCTGAATATGATATGATAACTTTGATATGCTCAACTTGTTCAGCGGAGATCAAAACCAAGACATACAGAAGCATCTGTAAGTAGAACAAAGGGTGAGATGGTAGAATATTAGGAATTCACTGTTGTATGTAAGGCCAACTGAGGAGAGAAAACTAGTAATATAAGATTCAAGGAAGACATACACCAAAGGCAGGGAACTGCAAAGAGCTTAAATGTGTAAGCTGAAAATGAAAATCACACACGCATTCAAGAGTGTGTATACAGTCAGGTTTGGGGGTAAGGGACTGAGTTTGACTAATTAAGAAATGACCTTACGGGGCTGGAGAGATGGCTCAGCGGTTAAGAGCACTGCCTAGTGCTCTTCTAAAGGTCCTGAGTTCAATTCCCAGCAACCACATGGTGGCTCACAACCATCCACAATGTGATCTGGTGCCCTCTTCTGGAATGCAGGTGTACATGCAGATAGAGCACACATATGCATAAAATAAATAAAATAAATCTTAAAAAAAAAAAAAAGAAATGACCTTACTGCATAGTAGGGGCTAGCAAGTCTTAAATTTTAAATCTGTACAACAGGTTGGCAGGTTGGAAATTCAAACATGATAATGCAGAAAAGTTCAGAATGTGGGTTTTAAATGCTAAAGCAAGTTAAATCATCTAGGAAATGTGGTTAAATTGCAGATTACTGCCATGGTCATTCTCGATATTGGTGAAGAAATCTCATTTGAGCCATCATTGCAGGTGAGGCTGATGCTCAAGCACATCACACAGTGACAACTGAGGAGAGAGTGAAGCAAGTGACAGACACTTAGCACATGGTTAAAGAGAATATGCATTCCTAAACATAGCACAAGCTCCACAAGGACTCACTGTCACTCACTGAAGTGACAGAATGACCAGTTAAACCTGAACTATGTCACCCAGCAGAATGAAGATAAGCATCATAAAACAAAGCGAAATGATAGCCTAGATTTGCCAAGCAAATTTAATTTGAGAATAGCTATGTCTGAGCATACAAATGGAATCAGAACAAATGACCATTGAAAGCCAATTCAGGATATGGCCTGTACCCACTTCCTATCCTTGCATTTTCTTTCATTTGTTTCTGTTAATGAAATTGGAGTGTATCACAGAGAGACAGAACAAAGTAACTGCAATGCTAAGTGAACAGTTTGTTCTCTGAACCCACTTTTCCAAAGTGCTGTTGTGGATGATGGGGTGGGGAGAGGGGGGGGGCTGTATTCTTTTCTTTTGAGCAAATGATAGGTCCATCAGTTTGAATGCCTTATATGGAGTATAGTATCAGAGTGCAGCATACAAGGCACAGAGCTTCTGATAGAAGAGAGGAACTTAGAGCAATGTTTTAGTGGAATTACTGTAGATGATAGAGAAGCGAAGCAAACTTTCATCTTACAAAACAAAACAAAGGATAGCTGTTGTCAGGTGCTTGAAACAGCTCATTTAACTACACAAGGAGAAAAATCAAAACCTCTCTCCTTTGAAATATCATCTATTTCATAGCTGCCTTCCAAGGACCTCCACCCAGTTTCTTATTATTTAGAACCATGAATTTTTAGAACCTTCTCTTCATCAATGGCTTTCATATCAAATCCATAACTAAAGCAACCTTCCTACATAATAAACTGGCCAAATGTCTGCCAGCCTGTGGGAACCCAGGAAATGAGGCTTCTGAGAAATGCCTCATGGCTGGGAAAATGAAAGTAACTTGTGGGAGATATCTAAGATGCCCCCAATTGGAAGATGCTCGGGAGTAGTTGAAGCCCGATCATGAGTATAGTTGATTGGATGAGCAAGACTTCCGTGCTTGAGATCTGTGCTATGTGATGTAATAGGATGACCTTTAATGTGATTGGTCCACGTAGCCTCATGTGGAAACACCCCTTTGGTTCTGTATATAAACTAGGGGACAAAACATTAAAAGCAGGAAATGCTTAGACATCACCCCTGTCTCATCTCTTTGTCTTCAGAATGAAGACTGGAGAGTCAGGTGGACAGCGCACTCACCTTTTCCCTGAGAACCCCCTTATGTAGTGACCGCCCTATATGGGCCCTGCAGCACCAGCCTGTACTTTAAAAGTATTAACAATGGGAAACAGTGACCTCAAGACTCCTGTATACTTGGCAACATTTATTTGAAAGTCCACTTATTTCATGGATCCCACAATTCCTCCTTCTTCTTTCCCAAGATAATCCTCACCTACACTCCATTTTATCCCTTGCCTCCTCATCAACAGACATAGAGATCCACACGATCCACACACACAAATACACATATTTGTTATTAAGTTTAGGATAATAGTTTATTTACCATATAGAAAGTAATTAACCTACAGATTATTAGTAATTTCAATCTTTAATAAGAAGAGATTGGATTGCTAGGTATGGGGTTACATAGCTTTAACTCTAGCACTAGGGAGGCCAAGGAAGGAAAACAAAAAGTTAGAAGCCAGCCTGAGCTACACAGCAAGTTTTGTGAGGAGATTTTGAGTTGAAGAAGGATGAAAAATGGGATGGTTGAGGATAGGGCAGTAATTAATCATGTGGAAGTATCTAGTTGTAGCATCTTACTATGGAGAAGTTAAGGTCTCTAATTTTAACATAAAAGATTAACACTCTTAGCTTCATAGTGAATATTAGATTATAGAGACAGATCAATTCTCGAAGTGGCTTAGTGGTACTATTTCAAGGACGATGGGTATGAAGCTATGATTATATCCACAAATCTCTGAGCATTGGCCATAGAAAAGTCCAGGGTGGTTTGAGGTATTTGTGGCTTGGTTTAGTTGTCCAGGAATTGCGTCTTTTTTTAGTCCGAGTGAAGGGATGGCTCATGAGTGGACTACGTCTTCAGATGAGATGAGTTTTCAGATTGGAAGTTCTATAGGCAGGACACGGTTACTGACTTCTAGTAAACGAAGATCACCTGGTTTAAATTTGTCTGTCAGAACTATGTAAGAATCAAAGCAAAGATCTTTGTAGTAAGTGTATTTGTAGCTTCATTATCATTGGTGACCTATAGTTTTTATTGTGATACTTGGGTTATTGATTTCATCTATTATGTAGAGTTTCTACAAATTATCTACATAACAAATATTAGAAATAAATAAAAGAAAATAAATATGAAATACATAATAAATAAAAGAAATAAATACCTTGTCTCAAAAGACAAACAACAAAACAAACAAAAAAGGTCAAAAACCACAAACACACACACACACACACACACACACAAAAAAAAAACAAAAGGAAAGAAAGAGAAGAAAAGAGAAAAGGTAGAATGGGAAGAGAGGGAAGAAGTAGAATATTGCATAAGGAATATGTTTTCAAGTATGTATACTTGAATATACAATACTCGTATATACAAACTGTATATACTAATACTCCAGAGTTTGAAACCCAGCACCCCATCAAGCTCACAGCTACTTGTAACTACAGACCCAGAAGGATAAATCAACTCTGTATTCTTCAGGCACCAACACTCATTTGTACTTACTCACACAAAGACCTACACTCATAAGCATAATTTAAAATAATAAAATATATTTTAAAAATATGTCTGTTTTGTTTGCAGTACACACAGAAAAGACTGAGGAAAGGACCCACATAAAGCCAGGCATGATACCACACATATGTAATGATAATGCTAGTGTAGCAGAAGCCAGAGGCCTCAAACCAGACCAATGACTCATTGCATGAACATTTGCAAGCAAAGATGTGTGGACTAAAGGGTATATGTGACACACTGTGACATACCCACAGCTCTCACAGCAAAATGGGTTTTTTGGTTTTAGTTTTGGGTTTTGTTTGTTTGTTTTTGGTTTTTGGGTTTTTTGGGAGGGGTACATTCAAGGGTGGAGGGAGCATATATAGGGACAATTAGATGAATGGGATTGGGGTGCATGATGTGAAATTCACAAAGAATCAATAAAAAGCTTAAAAAATAAAAATATAATAATTACATTTGTATGTAATAATGTTTATATTTATGTAATATAACATTGTGTGTGTGTATATATATATATATATACATACAACTACATTTATTAGGAACATTATTAGGACAAAAATATTTGTACTGAATGTAACACATAAAACAGAAAGTGTTGTTTTAGTCAGTATTTATTAAAGTGTGTTCCACACTTTACTTTGTTTATGAATTGAGTTCTGATTTTGTGATACTTAATAAAAATGACTTAATCTGTAGTAATTTATCAAAAGAATGCTCTACCCTTAACTTCCAGTCAGTTGGTGTATAAATACAAAACACTGAACCCAAGAGAAAATTTCTGTTAACTTAGTTGAGAAGCTCAATAAATACTTAGTTATTTGACTGAGCTGCTCATCCAAGCTAAGGAAAATACTGAGACCCTAGTTATACCTAAACTTTAACATTTTCAGCTCATTATCTTCCAAAGATATCCTGAGGAAAGGTCTTTCCCATTTAAAAATGGATTTTAGTTAATAGAGGACAAAGCATCTACACTGGTTGTAACAAAAAGATGGCTGGTGTGGGGCAGGCATTTAATCCCAGCACTCAAGAAGCAAATGCAGGCAGATCTCTGTGAGTTCAAGGCCAGCCCGGTCTACAGAGTGAATGCCAGGACAGCCAGGGATACGCAGAGAATTCTTGCCTTTTTCAATTTTTTCAGAACCTTGTCTTGAAAAACCACAAACCAAAACAAAAAAATTAAATATTATTGAGAAAATGCTATATCATTAGGTGGGGGCCCAAGGATATTTAATTTATGAATCTTTGAACAGTGGGCTCAGTAGAAGAATATTTGCCTAGTAGGTGTGAGGCCCTGGATTTAATCCCCATAATTGCAGATTAAAGTAGACTCATTGGAAGCTCCTCTGTGCCGGCTGATACTCTAAAGTTTATGGACCCCCCAAAATTACAGATTCAAGAATAAGTTAAGATGTTCAGGCATAGTGGCACATGCCTGAAATTCTGGCATTTTAGAGCCTGAAGCAGAAAAACAGCCACAAGTTCAAAGCTATCCTGGACTATTTAACTATAGGGCAAGACCCTGACTCAGAAAAAAAGAAAATAACTTAAGATAAAATAATTTAATGTGTACATAAGGGCATACATATATAGTTGTATATTACACCGAGGTTTAAAAATAAGCAAGCTTCTTCCCCAAATGTTCTCCTACACACCTAAAAGTTTTAGTTTTCCTTTTCTTTGTTTTTTGTTTTTGTTTTTTAAAGCAAGGTCTCACTATGTATCCCTGGCGCCTTGGAACCTACGATGTAGTCAAGTCTAGCCTGAACTCACTGAGATACAATGAACTCTGCTTCCCAAATAGAATTAAAGGCATGTGCCACCACCACACTCTGCACATAAAGCTTTACTATGAAGTTAAATGGATGACGTTAGATGACCAGACTAACACATATATAATCACAATGGATTCCAAAGTTTTCTCATTCACATATTCCAAGAAATCAACCCAATTGCTAACACTGCATCAAAGATGCTGTGCTACATTTTTAGTCTCTGTAAGAGAAATAATTTAAGGAATTTAAGAAATAAATAAAGAAGAAGCCCTTACTTTGGCTCACAATTTCAGATGATTCATTCCTGAGACATCTGGAACCATGATCTGAGGTCTTAATTGAGTCAGAACTTAATGGTGAAAGAAGTTTGTGGCTCTCGGTGGCCCAAAAACAGAGTGAGAAAAAGCACACTTCAGTCTACAAGCTTCCTCCTTCATGGCCTCCCACCCTTTGGAAGAGGCTACCGACAATCATAGTGAGTCTCCCCTCCCCCTACTTAATCCTCTCTAGAAACGTCGCTGCAAGCTTACCAGTCATCCCTTTGGCATGTCGCATTCCAATCAGGTGGAGAATCATGATTAACTGTCACAGATGGGTATCTTCTCCGAGACCTGAATCATTTGCTACGCCTTTGTGATTCTAATGTCTATTATGTGCATTGCGGAGACTGACTCTGAAAGGTCCGGATAGAAAAGAAGGACAAGAACAGGCAAATCTCAAGGGGCTGTCCACCTATGCCTGTCAGCAAGCAGGACAGTTTTAAATTTAGAAGCAGAGTTGGACAAAACATCATCAGACTAGTAATTTGGGAGATAAAGAAAAGGTTTAGCCTGCAAGAAACAGGGCAATGTTCCATGATGTTAACATGAAATCTCAAAAGTTTGCCAAGAAGAAAGGCCTGGATATACGTGCCAGCCCCACTGTCTATCAAATTAGGCCATTTTTATGCCCATTATGAAAAACACTCTTTCTGGATGTTATTAGTTAAGCTTATGAGGTTAAAAGGGTATTACCATGACACATGAAGAAAGAAATTATTTTCCCCATTCTTTGTTTTATTTCTATGAATATGCTTTTCATGTTATGTATAATCAGAGAGCTTGATTTCTGAGGCAAGGCTGAAAGTTAAAAGTTCTAAGCATTGACTGATTTTTTTCTTCTTCTTCTTGAAACCATTGATAGAATATTCCAACTTTTTGTGCCTGTCCTGAAAAAAAGAAATAATTTCTGGCAGCCAGTTATAACAAAAGTCAGTTTCTTCTCAAGCAAACTAGCTCTGCTTGTTACTTTTTTTTTGTTGTTGTTGTTAAAGCTCAAAAGGATTTCACACCTAGTCACCAGTATATGCATTGTAATTAATAAACCATTACTCTCTGTGAACATTATGATTTTTCTACTATTATATATTCCTTACATTAAATTTTTAAAAAATCCCACTCCATTCAGTGCAAGTAAAATAGGCTTAACAGTGAGTAATTGCTGATCATTTTTGCCAGATATTTTTATTAGAATTACATGGTAACCACTAAAATGGGTTTGCATTTGCTTCAGGAACATTAATTTTCGGATTAAATAAAATACATGGTCTTATTTTAAATCAGGCTCATATTGTACAATAGACCAATTTTTTTAAATGAGCTACCCTACACTTAATGTCATTAGTAAACAATACTTTTAGTCGCAGAGGAATACCAGGCTCATACATTTAAAACACTCTAGCATCTTGTTATGCCAGCTGAACCCCTACACAGTGATGTAACCTAACAATAGCTATTTATGTAACCAAACGGATACAGAAACAAGCCTTGCCAGCACAGATGCTGCCTCTTGTCTAAGAAAAAGTCAAAATAGCAATTATTATTTTATATGTGAAGTCTCCTTAGCATTCTTCAGGAGTCAGAAATTGTTATCTATTTTTCCTTTTCTTTTTTTAGAATTCCATAGAAAGAATTCCAAGGGAAAACGCAAAAAGTGTTCCTAGCTCCCTTGAGCTTCATCCAAGTGTGTCATGTGACTTATCCTAAATTATGCCTGTTATGCACAGAAGAAAAATTCTAATATATTAGCATAGCTCTGCCATCAATAGGATTTATTAACCACACACAAGGCAATGTATGAAAGCACATGCTTAATTTCACTAAAGACAAAAATTGTACAATAATTTAAATTTTTTGTTTGCTTATTTTGGTTGTTGTTTTGTTTGTTTTTTCAAGATAGTTTTTCTCTGTGTAGCCCCGGCTGTCCTGGAACTCAATCTGAAGACCACATTGGCCTTGAACTAGGAAATCCACCTGTCTCTGAGTTCCATGTGCTAGGATTAAAGGTATGAGCCACCACTGCCAACATAATTTTGTTTTTATACTGTTATTTATTTGTGGAAAGGGTCTTTGTTCATGCTATGCTTTGTCTTGGGTTGTGGAGCTCTGAGGACAACTTGCAAGACATGGTTCTTTCCTTCCACATTTGGGTTCCAGGCCTCACCTCTGAAAGGTGCAACATCACACTGGGGACTGACTGGCCTAGCACAAGGCACAAGGACTCTTAGGACACAAAGCACATCTAAGCTACTAAGTACTCAACGAAAAAAGGAAATACCATAAAGAAGTTTTCCCCTTTTTCTGGTAGGGAGGCAGTTCAGAGTGCCTAAATCCTACCCTCCCCCCCCCCCAAAAAAAATTGGTATTTTACTCACAGTCTAACCGAGTTATGTAGTGAAAATTCAAAATAAAATTTGGTCAGAATAACAACTACATCAATAAACAAGGCATCTTCCCTCTCCTTTTCATCCTTGTAATTTTTTTTTCTTTCTTTAACTCCTTAACTATGGATCTGATGCAGCTTTTGGAAAAAACATGGACATAGAGAAGTATATTTTCAATGGATATATTTAAATGGGAGCTTTTCAAGATATTTCACATTTATAACTACCTCAAGGAGTGTCTCTAGTGAATAATGCACTCTCTAGAGGTTTAACTAGAATCTACACAGTATGTAAGTATTTCTCATTAAATATCTCACAACCAGTTTCCCTATAAAATGCTCAATTTTACATAAACCATATTTGCATATAAGCATAAAATCATAGTACAGTTTGCTACAGAGTGCAGATTTATCTTGTCTTATGAAAAGAAGTAAAAGGAACTATAAGCCTTTGTCCAGAACATTTAAATAATAATTCAATTGTGTGTGTGTGTATATATATATATATATATATATATATGTAAAAAGAAAATAATTAGTTTGTAGGTTCACTATGTGGTTCAATGGCAAATTAACTAATGGCATTTTACTTGTGTTCTCATATCAAAATAAATCAGCTAATAGCAATGATATCTGAGACTTATTTCAAAAGTAACTTAGGTAATAGATCATATACACTTTTTAAAATTTGCATTTATTTGTTCATGTGTATGTTTATGAGTGAGAGAGAAAGATGAGAGAAAGAGAGAGAGAGAGAGAGAGAGAGAGAGAGAGAGAGGAGGGGAAGAGGAGACAGGTATTCACTTGCCATAGAATGAATGTGGAAGTCTGAGAAAAACCTGTGGTAGGTCATTCTCTCCTTCCACCCTGTGGCCCTGGAGTTTGAACTCAGGTCACCAGCCTTGCCACCCAGTGACTTTATCTGCTTAGCTACCTTGCTGCTCAAGTAGTGTTAAGCATTCTAAATGTTGATTGGTCCTGTTTGCTGTCTGTTACTTAATTGACTCTGATTGGTTAAATAAATGCTGAGGCCTGGAGATTGGGCAAAGACAGAGGTAGGCAGGACTAGGGGTTTTCAGAGAGAGAGATAGCATCTTGGGAGGAAGAAGGCTGGAAGAAGCCAGGAGTAAACAAGGAAGACACACCTTGGGGTAGATTAAAGAAGATCCTTCCATGTAGCCTGGACCATCGGCTTAGTGTGGAGAATAATAGTCTAAAGGGACGTATGTATATATGGGGTTATATTTGGGTAATAGAGTCATGAGCTAGCTTAGATGGGCTAGGATTGCACAACCCAGGCCTAGGCTTGTTAAATTCCACCCAGTGTCAGTATGTATTCATTTATAATGGCGGGTTAAGGATTAACACTGTAGACCGCCGGGCGGTGGTGGCGCACGCCTTTAATCCCAGCACTTGGGAGGCAGAGGCAGGCGGATCTTTGTGAGTTCGAGGCCAGCCTGGTCTACCAAGCGAGTCCAGGACAGCCAGGGCTACACAGAGAAACCCTGTCTCGAAAAACCAAAAAAAAAAAAAAAAAACACTGTAGACCAATTAAAGATAATATAAATACTGGGTAAACAATTTAATTAGCCATTTTTTTCTACACCTTTCATTTCAAAATCTACATTACAATAAAAGATTGCCTTCTCATGTGCTCCTGAGAATTCTTCAGAGATGAAGCAGTTTTTGAAATACATTTCACACTTACATAGCAGAACTTAAATGCTGCTACAGAGATGGCATGTCATTTGATAAAAAGGCAGAACTGATCTTCTGATCTCTGTTCATTTGAAATATTAGAAGACACTCACTCCACAGTAGAAGAACACATTCCATTAAATTATTTCAAAACCAGGAAACAAGCATGTCTACCAACAGCTCTATCTACATGTAATTCCACATATTTTTTTCATTTTTAAACAAACACATATAATATTAGTAGAACAAATAGCTTAATTAAGACATTTAGTATAGAAAATGTAGTGAATATGTAAGGGCTTCTGAAATGCAGATTCTTGAAAAGGACATATGAAGTCATCCTCAAGCCTTGTACCCGTGGGAAACAACTGGCAGCAGTCCTGGTCAACAGATGTCCCTTGGGAGGAGGGCATAAGACTGACCAACGAGAAAACTGCCTGATGCATAATTAAAAGAGCATATATAGAGGAAAATCTGGGAAACTGGAGGGGGAGGTCCTTTTGCTTGGCCTCGCTTCTGAATGCTGCTCAGCTGCTCATCGATGTATAACTTCGGAAGATTCTTGCTGCCAAGACTTGCTGAAGATTGTGGCCTAGGTGGGCAGAGCCCAGAAAGGCTGAAAAAAACCACAGAAAGTGGCACCTGCCATGGAGACAGAGCCTTGCCGGAGGGCATGGCTGAAAAAGCCTGAGACCTGCCAGAGACCTCGGTGCCAAACAGGTGTGCACCAACTGCCTGGGTCTAAACTGCGTGGACAAAAAGGCCTGACCCCAAGTGGAGGTGCGCAAGAGGTATGTGATTAAGCTAGTAGACAATGAGGAGACTGTGACCTCAGGTAGGACCAACCCCAAGGTGGCAAGCTCAGGCTAGCAGAAGAGGCATGGCATAGGACCTGCACAGAGAAAGTTTCTAAGAACCAGGAGCTAAGGAGAGGCTCGGCAGGGTGGCCTATGGGACAGTGGGCAATGGCAGTGGTAGGCATGGACAGACAGGAGAGGTTGACCCCAAGCAGATGTGAAGCTGCCATAGCAACACCAGAGCAAGATGACCACTGAGTGACTGATGATTGCAGTGTTCCTGCAGACAGACTGCTGACCAGTAGTTGCCCGTAAGGACCTGTGACGTCTTGGTATCCTTTCTAGAGTGTTAGGGTTGGTAGGTGTGTATAGATATTAATAAATATAGTTTAAAAGTTACATCTACAGGAAATATGTTAATACTAAATTTTTATTAGCAATTCTAATTATTCTTGCTTATACAAAACAGAAATTAAAAATCATCAAAAAAAGTTATGAGGGACTTGGAGAGATAATTGCAGAGGACAGAGGTTTGTTCCCAGAACCTGCATGATGACTCCAATTCCAAGGAATCTGTCACCTTCTTCTGAACTCCACATGTACCAGGGACACATGTGGTATACAGACATATATATGCTGGCAAAACATTCATACACATAAAATAAATAAATCTAAAAAAAGTTTGATTAAAAAAAACTTTAAAAAACTATGAGACTCTCTGAAGTAAATGTTTTAAATGGCAGCAAATAGTTTGAAGTATTTGATCTGTTTAAACTTTCATGAAAAGTAATGTGAAATAGTTCATTAATGAATAATCCAAGTTATAAGAAACTTACATATGTACATAAAGCACAACTATTATCTAAATTTCACTAATCTTCCTACAACTTGAAAAGCATTTTTAATTAAATGTTTTTGGGGGACTCACTTAGAACTCTGAAGAACAGTGCTATCCAACTTCAAACCTCTCAAATATAAAGTCAAAGAAATACCACTGCCTATCTAAAATATTTTCATATACATTTACAAAGTGAAAGATCCCCCAATAAACAACTTAATGTCATATTCAGAAAAAATTGAGTATGTTCATAATGGCATGGCCATGGACCTAATGTTATAATCAAGGAAGAAGGAGAAGAAACTAAATCCAAAAGCTTTGCACTAGGAATAAAAAAGTATAGATCTGAAGTAATATGGCAGACAGCAAAGAAGAAAAGTGAAAAATAGTTTCTTGAAAAGATAAAACTAAAAGAACCCTTATCAAGATCAGTAAGAAAAAGAGGGAAAAAGATAAATGAAATATAAATTAAATATATTATAATAGATTGTTCAAGGAAAGAACGGATGGAAGGAAGGAAGGAAGGAAGATGCTAAGAGACTGTTGTGAGAATTATATAAGAACAAATTAGAGGGTAACCTAGAAGAAATGGATACATTCTCTCTCTCTCTCTCTCTCTCTCTCTCTCTCTCTCTCTCTCTCACACACACACACACAATCACCTACCAAAAAAAGAATCCAAAAGGAATAAAATGGTAGAAGTATTGGCATCTTCCTGGAATCCTAGCACAATGGAGGATCATGAGCCTCTATGAGCAACACAGTAAGACTCTGAAAGAAAAGCAGGAGAGGAAGAAAAAGAATGAAAGGAAGAGAAATAAGAGAAGGAATCGAGGAAAGAGAAAAATGGAATAGCTGAACAGGAAGGGATCAATAATTTAAAATTTCACAATAACAGAAGTCTTAGACCAGATGGCTCATGCCTGATTTCAAAGCAGAATTTATATCAAACTATCTTAACCTCTTCCCAAAAAGTGTAAGAAGGAGTACTTTCATGCTCATTTTATAAAACTAGCATCTCCAAGATACTGAAGTCAGAAAAAGAGTTTACAAGAAAAGGAAGCTGAACACCCCTGTGGCTAATGAACACAGACTCAAAAGTCCTCAGTTAAATACTAGCAAACAATTCAAATATACATTCAAAGCATTACTCAATACAATCAAATGGGACCTATTCTGGAGTTGCAATGATGGGTCACCTTAACAAATTGATCTACTTCACTGAAGGGCTCCATGTTTTGGAGGGATTTAAGTGTTACATTGGTACAGGAGACATCGACTCAGTCTCTGGCATGAATATGGCAGAAGATGTTTGCATAGTATAGATTAGGTCAGAGAAAAATTAGCCAGAACCAAAAGCAGTTAGTGATTTGTTTATACCACCCATGCCTCATCTCTTAAAAGCTTTGAATCCTTAAAAGTAGTCCCACATCAAGAGATTAAGCATTCAGAACAGAAACTAGCAAATGACATTCTAGATTCAAGTATAACATGCACATCATAAAAAGACAAACCCATATGATTATTCCAGAAAGAATATTTACAAAATTCAACAACCATTTAAGATAACTCTATGAAACAGCCAGAGAAGAAACCTTCCACAACACAATTAAGGTCATATGTAAAAATAAAATAACTAATTAATGGACTAGTAATAAAATAAAAATAGCCAATAAATAACTAATCATGAGCAAACATGATCAAAATGTATTATATGAAATTCTCACAGAATAAAAAACATTATTTTTTTTAAATTAAGATTTCCAAAAAAGTTGCTTAAGCAGAAAAGCTGAAGGATTTTTAAAATACAGTACAACACCTCACTCTGCAGCTTCCTTCAACCTTTTTGCTGGGAACTTGCATAGGTCTGTACCAGATTCTTTGTGTATGTGTTGTGCTGCTAGCTTGGTGTTTTTTGTGCAACTACTAACAGTGGGAGAAGGTCTGTCTCTGGTTCTTTTGCCTGTTCTTGGGACTCTTTTGCTCCTATCAGGTTGCCTTGTCCAACCTGGATATGAGGGCTTGTGCCTTGTCTTACTCTATCTTATTTTATCCTGATGGTTGTTGTCTCTTAGAAATCAGCTCCTTTCTGAAGGGAAATTGAAGGGGAATGGATCTGGAGGAGAGGGGAGGTAGGAGTGCTGTAGGGAGTGGAAAGGAGGAGAAACTGTGGTCATGATGTATATATAGTGTGAGAGAAGAATCTATTCGCAGTTTTTAACAAAGACATTGAATAACACAGAGATATCTCCTCTGTTATCTCTACCCACCACAACAGTGGAAATCTTAGCCAGAAATATTAAAAAGGAAAAAAAAATAAAGTGAAAAGGAAGAGGTAAATTCATCTCTGAAGACAGCAAAGTAATGTCTGCATAAAACCAGAGAACTTGGGGGGGGGCAAGAAAAAAAAGAAAAAAAAACAGAGAACTTAAACTATAACAAAAATATAAGAACTAATAAATGAATTCACTAAGGGCTCAACATATACAATTATGAAATACAGTCCATATGTATTTGGCACCTGACTTTAACATTCTACTATCTAACCATCTCCATGAGTTTAAAGTTCTATATCTAACTCAGCTTTCATA
>CAJQZJ010032273.1:583562-812702 GCA_907164525.1 Lophiomys imhausi | reverse complement strand
CCACCTCAGAGACCTGAGAGGGATAAATATATCTGATTATATAGGAACTGCAGGGCCTGCAGCTTCCAAAACTAAGAAATGAATGTTAAAGTCAGGTGCCAAATACATATGGACTGGACATTGGGAATGTATGCTAAGCCATATAACTCTTATAATTGTGGCCTATTTATTTCTGTTTTTTTGTATTGTATTTATAGTTATAAGAAAAAGAACCACTTTTTGGACTGAAAGGGAGAGCTGTTGGGGGGAAAAAAGAAATACCTTAAACTAAAAAAAAAGGGAAGAGGATGGGGGGTTGAGGAGGAGGAGGGTGGAAGGGTGGGACTGGAGGGGGGAGTAGGGAGAGGATTGTGATTGAGATGTAACTTGAAGAAATAAAAAATAAACTATTAAAAAAAAAGAATCACAGCAAAGGAATACAGCATATTGAAATATTGCCGCCTTCAACAGTGAGGTTTGACTTCTGTTGTTCTTTCTTTAAAAAGTACTTGGTTGTACTTGTTCTGAACAACAAAACATGAGGACTAAAAATATGGGGAAATGGTGTTCGTGTTGTTTAGCGCCAGGGGAAAGAATTCTCAGGAGCCCTCAGTTCTTGCTTGGTGTAGTTCACTCAGCACAGAAAGTCTAAGAATCAGAGGTTATTAGGGATTGGGGATAGGGAGAATGCCTCATGCTTACAAAATGTCACTTGTAGAGAAGGGACTGTGTTTAGGTACAATGAGTAAACATTATAGCTCCAAAAAAAAAAAAAAAACAATTATGAAATACAAAAAGCAGTAGCATTTCTATGGGCTAGCAGTGAACTATCAGGAAAAAATTAACTACATAATCTTTTTTATAATAGCAAAATAAAAAACACACAGGGATAAACTAGAGCAAAGAGGGCTGGAGAGATGGCTCAGAGGTTAAGAGCACTGGCTGTTCTTCCAAAGGTCCTGAGTTCAATTCCCAGCAACTACATGGTGGTTTGCAACCATCTACATTGAGATGTGGTGCCCGGGCACATATGTAGAGCAAATAATGTATAAATAAATAAATAAATAGATAGATAGACAGACAGACAGACAGATAGATAGATAGATAGATAGATAGATAGATAGATAAATAAGTGTTTGAAAAAAAAACTAGAGCAAAGAGGCAAAGGATTTGGACAATGAAAATTATAAAGCATTGAAGAAGAAAATTAAAAGAAAATGTGGGTAACTGGAGAGATAGCTTTTGCTCATGCACTGGAAGAATTAATATTGTTAAAATGCACAGAATATCCAAAATGTTCTATGGACTAAATGCAATCCCTATCAAATTTCCTATAAAAATTTTCAGAGATAAGAAAATAATCCTGAAATTCATATGGAAACACAGAGGGACAAAGGATAAGTAGTTTCAGATATGCAAGAGGAATGAGTCCTGGATATCAGATATGCAGCACAGTGTCTGCAGTTAATACTATTTTCTACACTTAGAAATTGATATGAGGATAATAAATAAATAAATATGAGGATAGATAATAAATGTCTCAAAAAATTATGGTGAGTGGGTGGAGTCCTGAATAAATATGTATTATGGACAAGGTACCAGAATACCTTAGACTGATGTATTTGGAATAGTAAGGCCTTACCCTGGTCCAAGTACACATGATAACAGTGATGTGTACAGAAAATACCAACCTAGATGACTGAAACAGGAGACTGACCCCCTACAGAGAGACCCCTACAGAGATTAGCTAGCCCACCTGCTTTTCAGCTGCATATAATACACACTTGTATATAATAAACACACTGAGTTTCTGGACTGCAAATGCATCTCCACCAGATGACTTAGCTCACCCAGTCACAGCTTTTCTGTTCATGTGTCTATTACAGCGTTTCTCAGCCTTTAATGCTGTGACCCATTAGTATAGTTCCTCATGTTGTGGTTGCTACTTTATAACTTTAATTTACTACTGTTATGAATCATAATGTAAATATCTGATATGCAGCGTATCTCATATGCAACCCTTAAAGGGGTCTTGACCTACAGGTTGAGAACCACTAATCTGTTGTTACTTCATTCCCCACTGTGCCATTCATGTCAGTCACACAGCTTTAAGTTAGTCAAAATAACAAATGGAATGGTGGTTACAAGAGGCCAAAGGAGGGAGCAATGTGCAGTTGTTTATGAATCTAGAATTTCATTTATACAATGCAAAAATAAAGTTCCAGAATTTTGTTTAACAACGTTTGATACTACATTTGACAGTACAAACTGTACACCTAAAATGATTAAGATGGCAAGTTTTATTTGTGTTTTTTACAACGAAAAATTAAAAACCAATTACTAAAACATTTAGCTTTTTTGAGTGTTTAAAAACATTCTAGACACTTTGGCTGAATTGGTTAATTTAAATTTTACAAAACTTCCTCACAGGGAAGTAAAGCACCTAGGGAGAAGAATTCATGCTTCTCTGAACTGTGGTTCAGGAAGGTTAACTCTTTGGCGGGTAGGAGCTAATGCAGAAAATGGAACTTGTCAAAGTGCTGAGTATAAGTAACTGAGGGCTCAGCTGTGGGTGAGTCACCTCACACTTTGAGAAAGACACAGGAGCAAGAATGTAAAAACCAGAAAAGGGGGAGAGCCATGAAATGTTCACTTCTGAACATAACTTGGCTGTCACGGACATAAACTTTAGTTACAGGCAGATGATCAAGCCATCCACAATCCCACCATGCAAGGAGAGGAGGCTCCTAAGGCTCTATCCCTATTGAGGAGCTATTGGCAGTTGATAGCTACTGAGAGAGGGATTCACTCTCCTTTCAGAATGTGGCCACTGTTGGTTGATCATCTCCCACTGGACAGCCACGTTCATACTGTGCATATACACAGTATGAATTGGACTGGGATGGGGGGAATGGCTACTAGTAACAAATGAATAAAATAAAAAGAGAACAGAAAACGGGGAGATACAGGATGGATCAGTAGAGGGAGTTGGGGGAGGTAATAGTGTGTAGATAAGATCAGTATATAACTGTAACCGAACTTTTAAATTATTATTATTTACTTATTTATTTATTACTAAATTAAATTATAACAAACAATAACAATTTCTTAACTGTTAATCCTATAAATTCCTACAACCCCTTTAACCTATCCACTAAACCTATTGATAATTATAACAACTACTTTCATAACCTTTTAGAATGATACAGTCTCTGGGGCAGGTCCTCAGTCGTCAGGAACACAGTCTTTGTTGTAGATTCTTTAATGCACTTAGCAGTCCTTTTTCTGGATCTCTCAGATGCAGGTTCGTCAGGGTAAGTTGGTTATTGCAGTCTCACCTTAAATAAGGCTTCATACTTTCTTCTCTGTGGGAGACCCCAGCCGTCTGTAGGCCAACTTACTTCTTTTGAATCAGGAACTCAGCTGCTCTGCCTCAGTCCTTAAAGCCAGGCACAATTTCCTTTAGGCCACTGTTCGGACAGATCAAACCCCTCTAGGCAAAAGCTGAGCCACAGGGTTTAGTCCTTGGCCTTTTGGTGTCTTGCTCAGGCTTTCTTTGCTCACCAGCTTCTTTCTGCTTCAGGGAAATCTGGCCATCAAATGATGGCCAGCACTTTTTTCAGCAGGACTCTTGGAGCTCTCTAGCATCAGGGGCCTCTTCCCTCTCTGGGCTCCATGCACTGTCCTTAAATAGGAGGAACTCTGTTTCAGCTTAATTTGGGCTCCGCCCACTTAGCAGCTGAAAACAATGTCAGGCCAGATACTTTGTTTCTTCAAGTCTATTGTGTCTTTCCTGTTTTTCCTGACTTCAACCTTGTTTTTCAGTCTATTAAGTCTTTCCTGTTTTTCCTGACTTCATGCTGATAATGCTCTTCAGGCCCCGAATTAAGAGACAGTATCAGAAACTCCTATATATTTTCTAAATCTAATTTATCTAACCCCTACATATAACTATACATTTTTCAAAGGATAAAAATATTATTTAAAAATCTGTAAATAAAACTATAACCTAAAATGAATTTCATGACAACTAATGCTATTATCTCTATTTTATAGAAAAAAAAACCCTAACATTCATAAAGTTTAACTTAAAACTACTAACTAGCTTTTTGACTTACAAGTCACTTGCTTATTTCTAGAATCCATGTCTCAAAATGCAAGCCTAGACTCCTTTCTCTACTCAAAACCAGTCTGAGGATAAATGGATGTTTCAGCCAGATCAAGATTATAGAAATAGCTGAACACTGGGAAAGGAGCAGGATTTTGAGGAGCATTTTTCTTGGAGAGACAAGTTTCACTGGTGTAAAGGAAGATTGAAGGATGAATCTCCTCTGAGCCCAAGAAGAAGCAGGCACAGATGAAACAAAACACGGTCATGTTTGATGGCTAGGAATATTAGTGTTGTGTACATTCATGTGAGTGTTTCGGGGCAAGTTATGTCCTTATTTTTATTGAGTATAATCAATGGTAATTGTATTGGATGCTTATACAGGCCTAGGGGCTAGGAATATGGAGGGGGAGTATTTGGTTACATAGGGTTTGATTTATTTTTTTTTACATGTAAGAATGAATGTGTTGCGTACATGTATGACTGTGCACCATATGTATGCATATGTCCATGGAAATCAGACAGGGGCTCAGATCTCCTAGAAGAGGAACTACAGACTGTTGTAAGCTGCCATATGGTTGCTGGCGATCACACCTGGGCCCTTTGGAAGAGTCCTCTTAACCACTAAGTCATCTCTCCTCCTCTTCTAATGTATGTTTTTATGGATTTATTTAAGTGTTCTAAAATTCTGATTGTTGAGGCAGCAAGATGGTTCAGGAGGTAAGCATGCTTTCAGATAAGCATGTCTGGGTTTGATGCTCAGAACCCAAATATTGGAAGAAAAACACAGACCCCTACAAGTTGACCCCTGACCTACAAAGACACACACACACCCCTGACCTACACAAACACATACACACACACACACACACACACCTGACCTACACAAACACACACACACACACACATGACCTACACAAACACACACACATACCATGGCACACTTGGGCATATAAGTAAATAAACAAATGTAGAAACTTAAAAGAAAAAGAAGAGAAATATATCCTTGAGGGATGGTGGGATAGCTCAGTAGATAAAGACCTAAATTTCATCCTTGGAATCAACATGGTGAAAGGAGAGAACTGAATTCCCCTTTGACCTTTACATACATGTTTCAGCATGCTTACACAAATGCATTACAGGAGATAGATAGATAGATGGATGGATGGGTGGGTGGGTGGATGGATGGATAGATGGATGGGTGGGTGGATGGATGGATGGATAGATGGATGGATGGATGATTGATAGATAGAGGATGAAGGTGGACAGATAGGTAGGTAGATAGATAGATGTAATAAGATTCTGATGGTTGAAAATTCCCAAGCTGTGGTAAAAGACATTTGTGCTCTTTTAATTGGTGAATTCTACAATGTTTGAATTAAATCTCAGTAAAGCAGTAATTGTGAAAATTTAAGAAGGTATCCCAAACATAGTAATTGAGATAAGTAATAGTTTAATGCAAGAACTGTAAAAATAAAAAATTGAAAAATAAGTTATGTTGAACAAAATAGCAGAACTTTAAATAGAAACAGGTTAGCTTTTGCTTGAATTGTACCTGCCTTGCTGCACAATAGAGAAATCATTTCCATACACCCCCGTTTTCAGGACAACACAGTACACTAGTCACCATTCTGTCACTGTGCCAAAACACCCGATGAAAGCTGGTTAGGAGAAAAGGATTCTTTAGCTTGTGCTTTCAGACTGTTAGGCTCATCATGGCAGAAGGATGGAGTTTAAGTGAAATTTTTTACCTCATGACAGTTGGAGAGAAACAGAGAAGAATAAGAGCCTGGGGACAATACAAGAACTTCAGATTCATACCCCTGGAACCCACTTTCTATAACCAGTCACTGCCTCCTGTTTACTCCCACTGCCCAAATAATGCCATCAAATTATGAATCGACTGATGGCACTGAGCATTGATGTATTTAGAGCCACTATGTTACAGCCACTCTCCCGAAAGTCTCTTAGCTGGCAACCAAGCTCTCGGTACATAAGTTTTGGTCAACCTGCATACACAAAGCATGATGCACATGTGTCTTTCCTACAGTGTATATTTATGTGGATTGACAAAATTATGCAAAGAGAGATTGACAGCGTGCCTTTGTGTATAGTCATTTTTTGTATAGTCATGCAGCAAAGCATGACTCTTATATATCTGTGTTGAGATGTTTTGACTTTTATTTATACAGTTCAAAATATGAGAAACTGGTGTTTGTTTTGTTTGGGGTTCTTTGATTTTTTTCTATAAATATGTACAGGTGTGTTCCTTCTCCTTGGGGTGTCAATGTTACTCATTGGGCACTTAGAAGTTTTCACTGGGAACCCCAAGAGACTTTGAACTGTCTTCTGCAGAGCAACTACTCTCCATATAATACTAAGTTTTAAGAGTAGAAAAAGAATAAATACATGAATAGTAAAACAAAAAAAATATTCTGTGTTGAGAGGGGCCAGCATTCTGCAGATTGTGGGGTGAAAGATTTGAATCCAAGGAAAAATGCAAACAGAATAGAAAGACGCACGTAGATCTCCCTTGGTCTAAGACAACTGAGAGCAACTGGCAAAGGATGAAGAGACTCACCACTGAGTCTCTTTCTAGACTCCACTGCTGGGGAAAGGTAAGGTGAAATAAAGCAGAAAGGAGCAAAGGTGCATACTGATGGAAAAACCTGGCTGCTGCTGGTTATATTTGATCAGACCTTGGAGGAGATCTCTAAAAAACCCACTAGGGGGAGTCCACCTTAAAAATATCAACTCTACTGTGCAGGAAAGGATGACTCTCAAAAGGAATAAGTACAATCTGGATATGGTGGCGTACACTTACAATTTCAGTACTCAGGAGGCTAAGGCAGGAGGATCATGAATTTCAGGCCATATTGAGCTACAGAGTTGAAACCATGTCTCTACAGGGATGGGGAGTGAGTTAGAAGTTGGGACAGTGGCCAAAAGGTCTTCTTTTTCCTCATCCTGCCAGCTATGACACTGGAGGACTTCAAAACTAGCACAGTTGGAGGAAGTGTGTGTGGTGGCAGGGGAGCAGTTCAACAGGGAAGAGGGGCTTCACATCAGACCATTTCCACTCCCTCAGTGGATCTCCAGGTTAGTTGAAGAGAAGATAAGATCGCGAAAGATTGGGTGTCAAGTCCACTTTGAATGGTTATTGTCCTGATTTGGAATAATCTGTAGCATGGGAATTCTAATTTCTGAGCTGAGTCTGTGTTGATGACAGACTATTTACTTGTGTTTTCTCAAAGGATCTAGAAGAGTCACAGAGGTATTCCCTATGGACAGAATATTCCACCTAGAGACAGAGAACAATACATCAATAAGTAAATTTTAAAGGAACAGAGGGATAAATAGATGGTATTTTTATTACATCTCATGAGTGAGAGTTACATATTGATATAAAATGAAATATTAAACACAACTTTTAAAATGTAGCAGTTGAATATGTATTTATTTGGAATTACATTCAAATACAGTAAGTATTTTAAAAATTCTAAAATTATATATACTGATGATACAATTAACATTAAAACTAAAAAGTGATCAGGAAGTATAGCTGAGTGGTAGAGTTTGCCCAGAATGAGCTAATACAATGGATTTCTCATTTTCCAGCTCAGAAAAAGCTCGCTCTCTCTCTCTCTCCTCTCTCTCTCTCTCTCTCTCTCTCTCTCTCTCTCTTTCTCTCACTGATAAACAGAAATGGGTGAGATACTTACTTTCCACTGCATTCTCATTTGTACCCTTTGCATGTTTTACTGTACACTGACCATTCAAAAAATAAACGATGATTTAGCAGGTAAAGGCTCTTTGCATCAAGTCTAAGATCTCAAAGGTCAGACTTTGAGACCCACATGATAGAAGGAGAGAATGGGTCTTTCCAATATGACCTCTTTCCTCCACAGATACATGCTATGGGATGTACGTACACATACACATACACACAAAATAAAATAATTTTAATTAAATAATTAAGAAAAAACGATTTTATCTCTACATATAAAGGTGATCTAATGAAAGTAAATTAAGAGATAAAAATGAAGTAGAAAAACAACTCCTCCCTACCACCTCACACCCCCCCCACACACACAAAAAATACATTTGGGGCAAAGTGAAAAGGATAAAAGTTGTTCAAAGAGCGTAGAAAAGCCTCGAGGGTCAGGAGATTGCTGTTGGTAGGGTGCTTATTGTATGAGGACCTTATTTAATTTTGCCAAATCCCAGATACAAAGGCAAGACATGGCAGCATGTGACTATAATTATAATGCTAAGCAGGCTAAAATAGGAAGTTCCTCAGAGTATAATGGCTATTCACTTTAATTAATGAACTTCAGGTTCAGCCTGTGGCCCTGTTGTGTAACCATTTCCTCCTAGATTGAAACATTACCAGTGAGGGGGGGGGGGGGAGCTCCTTAAGCAGGAAGGTAAACAAATCAAAATAGCTTTAGGAAGTTCCTGAAACTGACCAGATTCAGTAGGCTCCTTCCTCCAGACTAAACAAGAAAAGCTGAGAGTGTTCCTTAGGCAAAGGAAGCTGAGCTGCAAAGAAAACTTCAGACGAATAAAGCTGTAAAAAAGACTCTTCAGACCAGAGCAGCTACCAGGAAGAAAAAGAAATCGGCTAGTCTACCTGGAAGATGTTTACACCAACTAAGGCAACTGGAAAGGACATTTTCCAGCCCGTTGAGCTGCCCACAGGTTGTACTGTGTTCTCCACGTTCCCAGTTTTTCTGAGCTGTCATCCATACTGGGTGAGCTTTGATGATGTAGCTGTCTTTGAGTCATTTCCACTCCTGTAAGTAACACCAATATTGCTGCAAGTAATCCCCCAAAAAACCTCATGATTAACCAAGTTGGACTTTGGTGTTATCCATACTTGGATATATCATGGGTTCCCTATCTGGGGTGAGTATGTAAGACTGTAAAAATTAATGAGACCCTGACCTCACTTCTTCAGGAGACATTCCACAGAACTCGGTCCTTGAAAATATCTAAACTTGCATAGCTGGCTGGTTTGCTTTCACTCCCCTCTGATCCCTCATCTTCACTCCCCACTTGCATCACCACCTAACAACATACTCTTTGTTCCTTAATCCCCACCTGCAGCTGTCACTTGGCAGGCTAAAAAAGCTACTCCTTTGTGCCCCCACCTTTTTTGTAGCGCTTGTGTGTTTTAAAGGGCCTGAAAACCGTTTTGGGGTGTTCACTTCTCTACCTCTTGTATATTACAACGAACCTCTGGGACTCTGTTGGTCTCTGGACATCAGGATTTCGGGGAGCCCCCTGCGGGTTCAACTAGTAGACATGAGATATGTTGCATCTCCTAAGGAAAAGTTTTATCACACAACAGATGCTCCCTCAAAAACTAAGATAGAGAGCAACATTTGATATCCACCCACATGCACAGTAGGGAGTAAAAAATGTAGAGGAATCTAGAAACAGCATGAATATCCAAACCATAATCCTAACGTGAAAAGCAATCCACTTTACTCAGTCTATATTAATTCATATGCTAATCTCACCTACAAACACAGGGACACAAAAAAAAAAAATAAGAAAAGAATGTGCCACCAAATAATCTCGGCATTCTATGATCTAGTCCATACATAAAAACAAGTATCAAAAGTAGACTACTTTAACTTTTTTTTTTTTTTTAATTTTTTTCTCCTGACTAGTTAGTAGTGGAAACCATCACCAGGAGAAGGTGACTCAAGGGAAACAGGCCCACAGTCTCTTTAAAAAAAAAAAAAAAACAACTGAGGCCTATACTGAGAGCTAATTAGCTTAATTCCAAGAATGTTCTCAGTGAGAGTGAGCTGTATACTCTTATACTTCCTTAATAGGATCCCTCAATCCTGATAGAAGACTTTAATGAAAGGTGCAAAAAGATGTTCGAGTTTTGAAGAAGAAAGAGCAAGAAAAAAGCACTACCCTATAACCTTTGTCAGACAGCTCCTAACTACTGGCAATACCAGCTTTTGGGGAGCTCCTGAACTCAGAACTCACACACACACACACACACACACACACACACACACACACACACTTCAAAAATAAAGCAATTTCACACACACTTCAGAAATAAAACAACTTTGACTGAAACCTAAGGAAAGCATAATATGAGGAAGTGAATTAATTCTCTTCATGTGTTTCACCATTTAAATTAATTTAAGAAGAATAAAACAAAAATTCAAAGATGAGTTAAAAAGCTGAAAATGGATAAAAGGATTGTGGAGTAAAGGAATATAGGACTGGCAGAATATCATTAAAGAACTAATAACAAACTTCAAATGCCAGTACCCCCTTGAGATAACCACAGCAAGAGCAGATTTAGAAAAGAAACTCAGAACTAGAGAATGGAAAAATTTTATGCAACATAGCAGTGTCTTTGGGTGGAAAACCCAAGGGATATTTCTGATACAATGTGTTCAAAGAAATTCCTTTTAAATAAAAAAAAATTCTCTGATTGAAACATAAATTTAATCTTCATATTGAAAGGCAGTGTGCCATTCAAGGTCATTTGATTGCAAACATTCAATCCTAAGATCAGTCCTTAGTGGGCCTTCATCCTCAATAACATAAAGTGGTAGAAGCCACTGGAAAACATCTAAAAACTATTAAAGAAAAAGAAATACTATCCCATATTATAACCTCAAGAAGTATATGCAAAGTATTATTTCACAGCAGGTTTATGACCTGAGTGGAATAGGCAAATGTCTTCACACTTGAAAGAAGCCTAAAAACATACTATCCTTTCATCCCTCCTAAAAATATACCATCCTTTCATCCCTCCTAAAAACATACCATCCTTGAATCCCTCCTTCTCTGCAGCCAAACCAAACCAAACCAAAACCAGCAGACATATACTGCCTATTTGGTTAAGAAATCCAGTGGGGAGAAATATGTAAAAACTCTTGTGTGAACAATGATATTAATTTTATGTATATTTAATAACTATACAAGATATGTTGGTTATAGAAAAATACTACTAAATATATGAAAGAGGTGGAAGGAAGGAAAAGGAGGAAGCTAGGGTCTTCATTGGAATGGGGATATTATTGATGTAATATACCAAAAGATTTCAAGATTAAAATTGTGATCTCAATATCTTCATATTTTTAATAATCTTTTCTTAATGGTAGATGATTCTACTAAAAAATGATATACCTGTTATGAATACAGCATTTATTTGAAGTTTTTCAATCCATTCCAATTTATGTCAGCTTCATTTGTCTTCTTTCTACTTCAATATTTACTTATGAAAAATAGCATTATAATAGATCAATAATGGTGAAAATTTATTTTAAGTGATAAGTTTTTTATAACCTCTTAACTTTTCTGCATGACTTGAAATCATCATAATGAGCAAGGTTTATAGTTACAAATAAATAAATTTTTCATTTAAAAAATGAACAAGAAAGGTAAAAACAGACATTTAATTTTTTCAACAAACTGATTTTGAGCCTAATAAACACAGAGGTGTAATTTAATTATATCTCAGACTTAAGATTTTCCTCAGCACTCAGATAGATCTCATCTCTAAATTCCAGACAAGAGCCTCCATTTGAAAATCCTTTGATTCTGTAAACATAATTTAGCATGCAGAATAAGTCCCAGCATTTAAATTACTGACTTGGATGCTAAATCAACAACATAGATGGGATCCAGGGTTGGAGCCAGAGAAAATAATGAAGGTGTAAGACTGAAAGTTATTACATTATTATAAAAGTAAAAAAAAAAAAAAAAAGAAAGAAAGAAAGGAAAAGAAGTGTTTTAATTTTCATAAGCCTATCTTTCGTTGTTTCTTCTGCTTAGTCCCACTCATTTCATTTGAGTTGATTCCTCCTTCATGGGGAGGTGATAGGCAGCAGACTAGCATGTAACAAATGCTTTTCTTATACGTGGGTGTGTGTTGATGCCTGTAGGTAAAAGTCAGTAGCTAGAGGACACAGGCTACTGAACCACATATACTTTTAAAATGACAGGCTATTACATCCCTGAGCTCCTCAGAACCTTCAGTAAAGTATATAGATTTCCTAAGGGTACAAACACAGGTCAATTTTTGGAGTATTTTGTCTTAAGAATCTTAAGGAATAAATGCCTTTATACATACTCACTTAGCATAAGAATCATCTTCCTTGCGCTGCAAAAGTGGGAAACAAAATAATGCTCTTCCCAGAATTGTCCATCTCATAATCTCAAAAATTTGTTTATGTATTATTATATGACTAAGAGTTAGTCCGGTTTTAGGTAGAATTAAAGTTGTCAATGAGATGGCCTTGAGATTGAGATCATTGGGTTATCTGGGTGGGGCCAGTGCTATCACAAGGATCCTGTAAGTTTAGAAGGAAGGCTGCCACAGTGATACAATGAGACTCAGGCTCCTGCTTCTAGCTTCAAAGAAGGAAATGAGGACTAGCCAAGGTGCCCATTTCTAGAAGCCATGAAATGTCTTATGTAAAAATACCAGCAGGATCTTATCCCTAGTGAGAGTATGGGGATCCTATGTTTGAATGCTTAGTCCCCTGTTGATGTAATTGTTTGGGAAAAATTAGGAGGCATGGCCTGGATGGAGGACATGTGTTGCTGGGGGTGGACTTTGAGGTTTCAAAAGCCCATGCCATTCCATTTGGTTCTCTCTCTGTATGGTTATTGTCTCAGAATATCACCTCTCACCTACCGCTCCAGCACCATGCCTTCCTGCTGCCATGCTCCCCACCATGATGGGGGTCATGAACTAAGGCCCTGGAACTGTAAGAGAGCTCCCAATAAACTCTTTCTTCAATAAGTTGTCTTGGCCATAGTGTTTCTTCACCAGACTAGAAAAGTAACAGAATATATTTTAAAAGGGGATCACAGTGCATTCAGGTGACTCACAGGCCATGGTGCGAATAGTCCAACAACGGCTCTCTCCTGATGGAAAGACAAACATTCAGTAGTTGTTCAGTCCAGAAGACTAGAAATCTCAGCAGTCCTGGTCTGATGGGAGAATCCTAGGAAGTACCTAGAGAGCTGTGAGTCTTCAATGTGCATTGGAATCCCAAAGAAGTAGGTTCAAATGCCAGCACAGGAATGCCTCAGCAACAGGCTGGATGAACTTGCCATTGAGAGTGAGGACAGGCAGGCAAAAAGCAAAACCTCCTTCTTCCATGTCCTTTTATATGGCCCAATTTTAAGGTGGGTCTTTTCACCTCAAATGAGCTGTCTCAGGATTTTATTGCTGTGAAAGGACACCATAAACAAAGCAACTCTTATAAAGGAAAGCATTTAATTTGGGGCGAGCTTACAGTTTTAGAGGTTTCATGGTGGGAACCATGGAGGTGTGCCAGTAGACATGAGACAGGTGCTGGAGAAGGAGCTGAGAGTTCAACATCTTGATCTTCAGGCAGCAAGGAGAGTGTATGTAACATTAGGTATTGAGTTTGAGCTTAAGAGACCCCACAGTGACACACTTCCTCCAACAAGGCCACACCTACCCCAACAAGGCCACACCTCCTAATAATGCCGCTCCTTGTGGGCCAAGCATTCAAACACATGAGTCTATGGAGGGCCATACCTATTCAAACCACCACATGAACCAATCAAGAAAATCTTTCACAACCCTATCCAGTTGCTTGTGTTTTAGTTGATTCCAGATGTAGTGAAGTTGACAACCAAGACATCCCACCCCTTGTCTAATTCTTGTTTTTTTTAATGTTTATTTATAACTTCAGGTTACATCTCCATCACAGTACCCTCTTTCCACCCCTCCCAGTCCCGCGCTCCCACCCTCTACCCCCTATCTCTTCCATCCCACTCCTCCGAATTGGAGTGTCCCTACATAATCCCCTCCCCAGTTCAGCAGTCATATGAGGGCCAAGAGCCTCCTCATACACTGGGGGCCTACAAGGCAGCACCACTAGGGCAAAGTGTCTTATTGACAGGAAACAAAATTTATGTTCCTGTTCCCTTTGGTGCATTGGCTGTAGTATGGTTATCCTGTACTATATGGCTAAATTCCGATTATAAGTGAACAGATGCCATGTGCTTCCTTCTGAGTCTGGGTTAGCTCACTCAGGATGAGCTTCTCTAGTTCCATCCATTTGGCTGCACATTGCATGATTTTTGTTTCTGATGGCTGAGTAGTGTTCCATTGTGTAGATATACTACAGCATCCTTAATCATCAGAGAAATGCAACTCAATATGACTCTGAGATTCCATCTCACACCTGTCAGAATGGCTAAGATCAAAATCTCAAATGACAGCACATGCTGGTGAGGTTGTGGAGAAAAGGGAACACTCCTCCATTGCTGGTGCTTGTACAACCAGTATGGAAATCAGTCTAGCAATATCTTAGAAAACTTGGAATAGCCCTACCTGGAGACCCAGCCATACCACTTCTAGGTATACATCCAAATGATTCCTCACCAAATCACAAGGATGTTTCCTCATCTATGTTCATAGCAGCCTTATTTGTAATAGCTAGAAACTGGAAACAACCCAGATGTCCCTCAATCGAGGAATGGATCTAATTCTTTATGGATATTCCTTCAAAGACACACAAAGAGGTGTACACTTTACTGTTATCCTTGGCATTTCTTTTTTTTAAAAGTTATTATTTTTTTTTAATAATTTATTTTTTATTTCTTCAAGTTACATCTCAATCACAATCCCCTCCCTACTCGCCCCTCCAGTCCCACCCTTCCACCCTCCTCCCCCTCACCCCCCCCCATCCTCTTCTCTTCTTTTTTTTTTTTTTTAGATTAAGGTATTTCTTTTTCCCCCCAACAGCTCTCCCTTTTAGTCCAAAAAATGGTTCTTTTTCTTATAACTATAAATACACTACAAAACAACAGAAATAAATAGGCCACGATTATAAGAGTTATATGGCTTAGCATACATTCCCAATGTCCAGTCCATATGTATTTGGCACCTGACTTTAACATTCTACTATCTAACCATTTCCATGAGTTTAAAGTTCTATATCTAACTCAGCTTTCCAGGCAGCCACTGGTATGTCATTTTTTAGTTTTGGAAGCTGCAGGCCCTGCACTTCCTATATAATCAGATATATTTATCCCTCTCAGGTCTCTGAGGTGGTTGAAGAATAGATAGCTAGAGTCTCATAGTTAAATTTTGAGTTGTTTAGGAATCAAGAGGGTATTCTGGATCTAAGAAGATATTTTTAAAATTATGAGGCAAGTTAGTATGAAAGCTGAGTTAGATATAGAACCTTGGCATTTCTTAATCTAATCAAGCTGATAATCAAGATTAACTGTCACAGCAAGTAAATGCCACAGAAAGGAAAAAAAAAAAGGAATTCTCCAGGCAAATACATTCCTGCTTAGTATCAGGAAAGTTGAGTGAAAAGTGTCAAGCAGTAGGACAGAGGATGAATAAGGCCTATGTACAGGCATCCGAATTAGTTGTAAAAGGATCTAATTAGCAAAGAAAAAGTAGTTGGTAAGGAAACTATCTGTTTGCAAATCATGACCAACTAAAAATAGTCTAATTTGATGCTAAATTAATCCACAGATGCATCTTACCCAGTAATAGGGGTCAGAAAAATAAGATAGAGTCGAATGTGCCCACCAAAGAATGAGATCAAGCACCATGAGCAGGACCCAGGCCCATCACTATATACTTACTGCTGTCACCATCTAATTCCTCTGAGCTTTATTCAGTAGATTTTCCTGGGTGAGAAGAAATTTAAGCAGATAAACTGTTTGAAGCAGCATTAACACATTAAAAATGCATTTCTTAGCCTTCATTGCTGGTGGATTTAGGTTGTTATTCATTGTTGATTTTCCAACTCACAGTCTCAAGTATGTAGCCCAAGCTGGCTTCACATTTGTAATCCTCCTGCCTCAGCTTCTAAAGTGCTGGGATTACAAGAATTCATCACATGGCCAATTCAACTATTGTTTTGGTTTTGTTGTTTTTGATATCTACACAAAAAGACTGGATAAAATTATATGAACCTTTCAATAATAGTGTTTTATTCTAGCAAATGTTCTCATCTGACACCTTTGTTTATAAGATTTGTTTTGAGGGTGTGGTTTGAATAAAACCTTGGGTGGCTCTGTTATATGCTGCCTCCTGCCCACATTGTGATGCCAGATGGATTGCATCCATCTACTATGTTGAGCCCACTTACATAGAAAGAACTCTGAGCACCCAGCATGGCAAGAACCACAAAGCAACAGTTCACACTGCAGGAAACCAAAATCAGAGGCTGAACATAGAGGCCAGAAAGTAAAAGAGACCATAGTAAATCACAGACATGTGCTAGAAAATGGGTGCAGCATCTGGAGTGGGAGATTTCCACTGCCCACCACCTCCCTTCCCCACCACTGCCTGGGGAAGTGAGCATTGCAGCGATGGGAAGGGCACTGCAGAAGCTGCATCTAACATGCACCATCAGAGAATGTGGGAAATGGTACATCATACAGATGCCAAGCAGGACCAACTTGGAGGTAGCAGCAGAAGTCTGTTAAGGGAATCTAAAGAAGGAATCCCCAACACAATCTCTGGGGTATATGAATCACAGGCAGTCTGTGATGGAAACTGGTACATTCCCCTGTGTATCAAACTTACCAAGGGCATTAGTGAACTGTGCAAGTATCTACTCTTGAGGCTAACACTGGGGATGCTGACAAATCATCATAGTTGTTACAGACGCCAGCTCTCCTTTTGAATATACATTCAAGTGAAGATAACCCACCAGAAAGGGTAACCTGAGATAAAATGTGCAAAATAGAGTGAGAAAATGGGGGGGGCTACAAACAAGAAAACACATACACTTCAACAGATGCACAAGACATACCTAAGAAACAAAAAAAAAATATGAGACAGCATTCCATTATGACACCCCCACAAGCTCAAAGTGTCTCATCATAAGAAAACAAGGATAAAGAAATGATTGGAGAGGCAGACAAGTGTTTCAGAGCCCTATGTTTAAATTGTATCAGAGTAGACACAAATGAATCAATTCAGGACCTAAAGAAGGAAGTTACCAAAGTTGGTAAAAGAAGCAATAAATCAAAGGGGGAAAAAAACACAAAATTGACAAAAGAAACAATAAATCAGAGTTGGGGACACACACATACACACACACAGGAGGAAAGTTATCAGTGATATTGACATGCTTGAGAAGAATGAAACATGTTTTGGAACCTGGGCTGGAGAGATGGCTTAACAGTTGAGAGCACTTGGGCTTGAAGAAGCTGAGATAAAATCAAGTGCCTTAAATAATCTTTTCAATAAAATTATAAAAGTCTACAGATTTGTAGAATTTCCCACCCACAGAAAGAAATAGATGTAGAAGCACAGAAATTATTTGGTCCCCTAAGTAGACTTGACCAGGGAAGAACCTCTCCACAACATATCATATCAAGACATCAAAAATAGAAGTTGAAGAGGTGGCTCTACAGAAAGTTAAGAGCACTTGCTGCTCCCCCAGAGGCTGGGAATTTGATTCCCAGCACCTATATGATGCAACAGCCATCCTCTATTCCAGTTCTAAGAACTCAGAATCTTTCTTCTAGTCTCCACAGGAACTGCATGCTCATGGATTACAGACACAGGCAGATTCTGACAGAATACAGAACTGACAGCCAATATGTATATATAATATACATACACAAACACACACACATATATAAACACAAGAAGTATATATATATACCAGTATTCACTCTATAACGTTGTAAATACACATAAAATAAAAATTAAAATCTTAAAAATAGGTCAAAATGTAAAGAGATGAAGAGGTGGCTCAGTGGAGAAATGGTCAGAGATGGTTACTTTTGTAAAGGACCCAGATTCAATTCCTAGCATAGTGGTTTACAATCATCTGTAACTCCATTTCCAGGGAATCTAGTGCCACTTCTGGTTTCTGAGGGCACCAGGAACACACATGGTGCACATACGCACAATCGTAACAGATAAAAATAATTACACATATACAATAAAAATTTAAAAATCACACATACATATGAAGCGAAGAAACAATAATAAAAGCTATCAGGGAAAAATACCAACTACCGTACTGTCTTAGTTGCCTTGTTACTCTAGAAAACCCTGACTGATACATATAAAGAGGCAGAAATATGAGAATGACATTAGCTCTCCTAAGAGCCACCCTAAGAGCCCAGAAATCTTGGAGTCATAGGTTTGAAACCCTGAGAGTAAGTTAACTATCAACCAAAACCAACTCTACCCAGCGGTTATCTGTTTAAAATGGATGAAGAAATAAGAATGTTTCAACATGAACAGAAGCATGATGGCTCATCTTGGTTGTCAACTTGACTATCTGTGGAATAAGCTAGAACAAAAGCAGCTGGTATCACCTGTGAGGAATTTTCTTGACTGGATCATTTGAAGTGAGATGACCCTGAATCTGGGCCACACCTTCTGGTGGCAGCCACCATAAAAGGACACGGAAGAAGGAAGCTTCTGCTTTTTGCCTGCTTCATCTCACATTTACTGGTAAGTTTATATATTCTGTTCCTGAGGATTTCCTTTGCTGGTATTAGAACCTGCTTCTTGGAATTTCCAATGTCATAGACTGAAGGCCAGCTGAAACTATCTTTATCTATATCATCTATCTTCCTATCAATAGCTATATCTTTCTCATCTATCTGTATCTGTATCTACATCATCTGTCTTCCTATCTACCTATTTATATATCTATATCTATATATCATCTATCTATCTATCTACCTATATCCCACATGTGTATATATGTGTGCATATTACATATATATATGTATGTATACATATTGGCGGTTAGCTTAGTATTCTATCAGTTCTCTACCTTTAGAGAACTCTGACTAATAAAACAAGTTAAGACAATTCATGAGATCTAAGCCAGCATGGTAGAAAATTCTTAAAGGAATAATATACACAAAGGAGGAATAAAACAGTTTTATCCATGAGAACACACGAAAGACTGCATTAGATAAACACAGGTGAAGTGGAAAGGAAAGGAAGCAAACCAGAAAGCATACATTACTACCAGAATTTGTATTCATCTACCACATACACATGTAAGTAAAAATAAGTTTTAAAAAAAAGAACCAACTTAGTGCTACTTTTAAGCATTCATTTCCAAACTTGAAACAAAATTGTAAATGATAAAATAAAAAAACTTAAGTGATTAAAATAAGTATTCAAATCACTCAGCTAATTAATACTAAGGCTAAAGGTCAAATACAATTCTGTTTGATTCAGAAGTTTACTTCCTCATTTTTGACACTATTCTATCTTATTACTGTAATCACCTGGTACAAAGTGACAATACTACAAAAACATCTTTGACTAATTACTCAGTTTGTTACAGCCTAAGAACTTTAAGACAGAATGGCAAGAGAAAGGTGAAAATGGAACATCTGGTTTATTCAAAGAAATTGTAGCTGAAAGTAGCTACAAGATTGCCATGTTTGCCTAACATATGTGAAGGAATGTGGGGCTATCCAAGCAGTCACTGTGGGGAGACTCAGCTGAGCAACATTATTGTTGTTACAACACATCTAAAGACCTGCTCTAAGTCTGATCATTCTGTGTACACATATAATTGCTTTATTTTAGCAAAACAAAGGAACACTAATCCACTTCATCTATTTTTTTTTGTGATTGCTCACTTAGCTTACTTAATAAATTAGACTCTAGTCAACTTAGGTGTTTCCCAACATCAAATCTAAGCTTAGAGCACATATTTGTAAACATTACTATAATGCTACCATGCCCTAAAATTGTGATCAGGTTCTGAACATAATTGTTAAAGAGAATGTTAAGATTGGTTTGGTGCTATGGCAGTAAACTGGGGTAATCAATGACCTAAATAAACACTGACACAATCTTTCATAGTAAATAATTTTAATATTCCAGTATGAATATGCTTCAAAGTGGGTATATCTCTGCCTTCAGTGTGCTTGATTAAGAGAAAAAGCAAAACTAAGCATGGTGGTCCATACCTGTAATCCTAACATTCTGGAAGCCTAGGGTAGGAAGATCAAAAGTTCAAGACCAGCCTGAGGTATAGAGGAGAGAAAAACAAAGGGAAAGTACTTGCATTCACATTTTGATTCAATTTTAGTAAAATTAGTTTATACACATTTACTTCCTAGTTCAATCTTTCAAGCAGATCATCTAGTCCCCACTACTCACCTGGCTGTAGGTGAACTCTCAGAGATCTTTCCCCCAGATATTTTCAAAGTGGCTGACATTCCAAGTCATACAAATAGTCAAGGCAGATTGCATTTACAAGCAGAAAACCCTGCATAGTTGCAGACAAGTTTCAAGCTACAGGCTATGCAGGTAAATATGAGTAAAAATAATTTTTCCCCACATACAAAAAAAAGGCTTGTGAGGGAGGATAGGCCATCCAAACAATCTATGTCCATTTAGATATCAGATATGTAAACAGTTCATCTCTTTCCTTACCATCCTATAGAGATTTGCTTTCTTCTTCTACAAGTGCTTCATAATTGCATGATAGCTCCCCCACCTCCAAACATCAGATAACAATCCACTCAGGGAGATCAGAAGAAATGGAAGCAGTGCTGTTTGTTCTTTCATCAGGAAGGCAAAAGCATTTTCAGATTACCCTAGTAAATATGTATTTAATATGTCAGACTATGGTAAACAGCCACTACAAACTGCAAAGAAAACTGGGAAATTAAATATTCAATCTTCCCGTCACTGAATGAGAGTAAGACAAGGAAGGAGAAAGTTGAGAATTCATGTTGAGTTAGCCATACATTATAATGTCTGTCTCAACAGGCTGACGCTTTACTAGACAGTGTACTTTCACACTTTGTATCATTAAATCATCACGACTGTGGGAGTTGGTCTTTGTTCTTTTAATTTTATTAAAGTGGCAAGTGTAATCTAGAGTGGTTAAGAAAATTGCTCAAGAAACCCAGCTCACAAGCACTGCCATCCGTTTCTACAGACTCAAGAAACATTGCTATCTAACTGGGGTAGAGAAAGCAGGGCAGCATGCAAACAAGTGCTTTCCAAAGGGCTGAGCTTTGAGTTCCCCAGAGGCACCATGCAGACCTGTCTTTACATCCTTACACACTGGTCCTGTCCTTACTTGGAGACAAACAAGAACAAGGTCACTTGGGATCAACCACACTATTCCATCAGTCACTGAAGCTCTCTCGTGACTCCCAACCTTACCTTCCCCTATTGGTGGGAGATTTATAGACAGTGAATTATTCACTTAATACCTAGCCCATATGTGTTCCAGACTTGATTTGCTTTTATTGATCATAATGTAGCCCTTGATAAATGCCAAAGAAACTAGTTTGCCCTTTGTAATTCCATGCCATAGATAGAGAAGATCCTTAAATAAATCACACTAATCATGTTAGTAAAAACAGAAAACAAAACACATGGTATTAAATAACTTCTTTTCAAAGTTGTTGTAATATCACCACATAGATATTATAGAATAAACCTGATGCTTTAGGTAGAATAAAGAATTTCACAGGATTGTAGGGTTTTTTTGTTTTGTTTTGTTTTTGTTTTTGGAAGGAATTATCTGTTTTAATATATCTGTGATTTTTCTTTGGGCTCAATATCACTTTTACTTCCTGGAAAACTTTACATTCAGATGTATAGTTCTTGCAAATTCACTTCAACTAAGCTCACTCTTATGCTCACCAGCTCCTGTTAATGTCGAATGACTTCATGAACCTTAATAATCTCTAACTGTGTTAACTTCTCCCAGGTGCAACCTTAAGTTTCACAAAGTTAACACATTTAGTATATAGATTTAGAAAGGTTTCTTTTTTTTAAATGAAATTTAAAATTATTTGATAAAAATTCTAAATTCATTGTGTCTCTTTAGTCTACTAGTCAAATATCAAGAAAAAAGCCATTCTTCGAATTCCTCCCTTTATTTTCTCTCTCCCTTCACCCTCTCCCCTTGGATTTTTGAGACAGGGTCTCACTATGTAGCTCTGGCTATCCTGGAAATCATTTTGTAGACCAGGCTGGCCTAGGACTCTCAGAATTCTGCCTGTCCCTGTCTCTTGAGTGTGGAGACTAAAGGTGTACACAAACATATCTGGCAGTTTTCTCTCTCTCAATAACCAAGGTTCTATACTTAAAGGACTGGGAAGAAAGGTCAAATAGAATGAACTGATCAGACAGCATTTTCCAGGTCTTCAAAACTGTTGAAAAGTCAGCTCTAAAACGAACAACAAAAACCCCTTGTTGAGACAGCTGATGGTCAGTGGTCCAAAATTGGAGATGTTATTAGCAAATGGAGAACTTTGCTAATAACAAACCTTGCTTGTTGATTTTTTTATAGTTTCAATTAATAACATACATTCATTTCCCAGCTTCACTCTCAAGTATTTTACAAATAGATGTAAATGAACGGTACAACAATGCAAGAGGAAATGTTTGAAAACAAGAATTTTCGTATGCCTTTAAGAGAAGCAAGTTAGGGCTAGAAAGATGGCTCAGCAGTTAAGTGTACTAGCCGTTTTTGCAGAGGACTCAAGTTGGGTTTCCTGGCCTCCATGGATGGAGATAGAGTGCTCACATCCACCTGTAATTCCAGTTCTAGGGGATTAGCTCCCCTCTTCTGGTCTTTGAGTGCACCTACACACATGGGCAAATGAAAAGGACCACAAGAGCACACATACAAATACAAATTAAATCAATCTTTTTTTTTTTTTTTTTTAATGGGCAATTTTGTCAGGACCAGTGGCACAAACCTAAAGTCTAAGCACTTGGAAGGTTGAGGCAGAAGATCTGGGGTTCAGAGCTCTCGGGTTCCATAAGAACTTGCCTCAAGGACAATGAAAAGAGCAATTTACATAAAAATAATTATTTTGCTAATTTCATGTAATTCTTACTCACTTATATCTCTAAGGATTTCTTCTAGGCAAGCTTTATTAAGTTTGTGTTACTGTTAATCAATAGATTAAGTGGGCAATTTATTTTTATTCTCAATAATTACCAGTGATCTTTTTGTCCCTCCCCAACTCTCTACTTCCCTATGCCTGCCACTACATTTAATTATTGGAAATACCAAAGCCTGGCACTAGTTTCAAAGGAAATGACTGGGGGCGGGGAGGGGGAGATTTGAAAGCAATTGATATTCCAAAGCAGGATAGGCCTGGCTTTTGGAGATGGGTGCCTACCTGTAAGTCCCAGAACTTGAGAGGTAGGAAGATTTTCAACTATTCAGGGTCATCCTGATAGTAGCGCGCTCTCCCTCCCCTCCTTCGTGTCCCACCCTCCCACCCTCTTTCCCTTATTCCCCCCTCTCCTTAAAGGTGCTTTCATAGCTAGGGTAGTGAGTGGTTTCCACCTGATTACTCCTGTAATCAGGACTCTCAGACAGAAGAATCACAAGTTTGAGACCAGCCTTGGCTACACTGATTGAGTCTGAGGCTAGCCTAAACTACACAGGGACACATAGGGAGCTCTTATTTCAAATGAAAGTGGCTTTTTTTTGGTTATTGTTGTTTGTTTTTAAGGTTTATGTTGAAAGCATTCAACTGTTATTTCTCTTTCTATATAGATTTTTGAGGAGTGACATACAATTTTCAGTGATTTTTCTGTGGTCTAGAACCGGCCAAAAATCCACATATTCAAAATTTAAATGATTAATAAATAAATAACTGACATAAATAGGGGAGGGACTTCATTAGCCATACATGCCGTTTTCTCTCTGCTTCTTGCCTCTTGGCTTCTGTTAAGGCATCTATGGTAAAAAAAAAAAAACAAACAAGCAAAAAAAAAAAAAAAAACACCAAGGACATTTACATTTACTCAGAGACAGAGAAGTGGTGGCTCCCTAAACTCTAATAACCAGGAATAGATTCTCTCCATGCGGTTCTGCAGAAATTGCTCAGGGTACATTGAAGGTGCTTTCAAGCCTCATCAAGAGCATGTGGCTTCACAATAAGTTAGAAATGGAAACTACAGTGTAAAACACAACTCTATTTGTTCACACAAGGAAATCAAAGTACGATTTTCCAGTAAGTGAAAACCAGGGTCTACAAACTGGGTCCTTGGGACCATTAACAAAATTGAAAGGAAAAGAAGAAATAGTAGCTGGAGATGTTTTCCATGTGTCGGGGCAGATGGGAGGCTGCAGACTGGCCAGCCTTCGGGTCCGCACCTGGAGACAGGGCCAGCGGCACACCTGAGGGCCAGGGCGGCGCCCCTGGATGCACTCCCCGGCAGCCTGCGTGGCGTGGGTTTCTCCAGGGGGATAGGCGGACGGGGTGCAGACTTGTTGGAGTAGCTTTTGCGCACCCGCGCGTCTCCAGGGGGCCAGAGCGCCTTTGAGTTGCGTGGCGCGCAGCCAGTGGAGGCTGGCGCCTCCGGGAGGCGCGCGGAGTCGACTGAGCGCTGCGAGGACAGGTGAAAGACTGGCCGGCTAACTCCGGTAGTCTCCTCCAGCAGCACCGCCACCCCCGTGGTCCGCCCTCCTTTCAGTTTTAGGATCTTCTTAGTGTTTGGACCCGGTCGCTCTTCTTTGTGTTGCGCTGAAAATGACCGGATGGTTTTTCTACTTCTTTGAACGTTGACTGAAGAAAATGCCTTATAGGGAGTTGAATTAAGAGATTAAAAGGGAGGACACACACGGGGGGGGGGGGGGAGGAGCTGAGGGGGGGTTCTATCTCCAGGACAGACAGAATGATACATACTGTCATTAACAATTCTGACCCACCCAGACCCCACCCTTCGGTTGCATCCATCACAGTCATTACAAAGGGGCCGCGCTGTCTCGCAGCTTGCTCTGTTCCCGGGGCTCTTGGGATGGCTTAATGAGGTGCACCCAGCCGGGGCTATTGTGCAGCGCGACCAACACAGGAGCGAGACTGCAAGGATCCTAGCAGCTGCTCACAGCAGCCTGGGCTGCAGCAGCCGCTAAGCCCAGACCTCAAGTGCATGGAGGACTCTGGAAGTATTTTCCTGAAGGAACCCTCCAGGCTTTGGAAGAACGTGGCAGGGCTAGTGAACTTAGATGGGGCTTTCCTGTTTTGCACTTAAACTGGCCAGAGGCAAGTGCGGTCGCTCGGGTAATCGCGGGGGTGCTGGGGGCGGAGGTGGTGCTGGCGGTTTAAAGCCAGTCCTCGGTCTAAAGGCTGCTAGGATCAATTTCACCTCCTTCCACTCAACTCTCCCTCTTACCTTTTGTTAGCTTGGCTTTTCCACCCCCTCCTCCTCTCTGGTGTGGTCTGACCCCTGAGTCTCGCTCAGGGGTTTGATTGTGCATTTAAATGTAATTCTGATTAGTGAATGTTCTCTCCTTTTTGTTGTGATTACTAGACATACCTTAATCCTGCCTTCCCAGTTCCGCGCCCAGCAAAAGCAGTTTTGAAAAATTAAGTGCAAAAAACATGACAAAGCAGTATGAGGTTGCTGTGGTAAGTGAACTTTTAACACAAAAATTATCGTTCTTCTGGTATGGTCTGTCTGTGGGTAGTGTAAAGGGATTCACACACAAAGAGTTGGGGGCTGGGAAGGGGGGGTGACAAAACGGACAGACAAAAATCACTATTTATGATTTGTTGTTTTTTTCTCTTCCTGTCTCTTGGCAATGGTCAACAGACAAGTTCTGTGCTTTTGATACTATTGAGTTGGCAATGACCTTGATGCGTTTAAAGTGGGTGAGAGTTGACAGGCAGTAGGGGAGGTTGGGGGGGGGGCACCCAGGGAACTAGGATATTGTCTATTTTCAAAAGAACTCTGAAGCTCTGCCTCTTTAACTCACCAGAGTCTCTGGGGCATTCCGGATGATTCTTACAGAGAAAGGAACAATAGGGTCCTTCACACCCCCCTCAGTCCCCTCGCCTTAGCACCACCCCCTTTCTCAGGTAGCAACATTAGAGGGCATTAGTCTTAGATTTTAAATCCTGAAATGTGAACCAAATAATGCCTATGGAAAGTTGTGGACTTAAAAGGTTGGAGGAAGGTGCTGCTTATACCCTTCTTGCCATAGCAGCTTTCCCTGCTCCACTCCCTTTAATGGGAAAATGAACACATCCTTTCAACATTCTCTCTGAGTCGCCTTTATTTCTTTAAAATTGGAAGTATATTCCGGGGAAGAATTTTTCAGTTTTACTGTTTAATCTCGTTCATTTTCTGAGACTGGCTATCCAATGCACTATCTGTGGTGGCAAAGTTAAGAGTTCAAAGTTGGGTGAAGGGCTGAACTTCTGCTCTGAGGAATTCTAAACTCTGGCTAGATCTTCTTGTGTGGGAAATGAGTACTAGTACTCAGTAGTCTTGACCCATTATTGTTGCTGTTGTTGTTATTATTATCTTTATTGTTGCTAATTTTGTGGAGCTAAGTTGCTCTTTGACTTACCTAGGACTTTTGCCAAAGAAATGACTGAGATGCCCTATATTGGAATGAACCTGCACACTGTCAAATAAAGGGAAGCCATACATAAGAGTTTCAAATCTGAATGATAGCATAAATAAAAAGTCAGTTCAGTAAATTATGTGGGGGAAAAATCTCATAAGTTTATAATACAATATTACATGTTTGGAGTAGCAGGAATTCAATAGGGAAGTTTGCTTTTCTGTGGAGCTAGTATTGGACCACAGACAGCCAGGTAGCAGTGTTCTTAGAGCACAGCTAGCCATCAGTGTTCTATAGTCGTAATTCAGGTTGGCCTTTACTACTCCCATTTCCTTAGCTTTTTAACTATGTGATTAGCCTCAAACTATATGAGTATGACCTGGAGATTTTAAGTAAATATATTGAACTGTATGTATGTACACAATACTAAAGTAATAATCTATTATTTTCCACAGTATAGGTAATTGCAATTAAATACGTCTCCTGTTCATAGATAAAAATAGATTAGTTTGACACTTTAATTTGGAAAAATATCCTTAATTAAAATTTCTTAAACTACATTGCATCTCAAATCAGTCTTCAGCTTTACTGTGGCTTCCCACCTACACATTGAAAATACTGTTTCAAATGAAGAGAGTCACACAAAAATATGATTTAATAAAGTTAAGTAACTTAAATCATTTTTGATATTTTTCCTCAGTAATTCTGTAGTTCCATGCCAATGTTAAGGCTGCTAAATACATATGGAAATTTCTTCATAGCAGAATGTAATATTATAAATTAATTTTTTTCTAAAAAAGCAAAATAGTTAAATATATAAAAATAATATATAAATATATTTTAATAAAATATGTTCTTTTTAGGCATTATTAGCATATTAGGTACATAGAGGTCATATTCGGGTATTTTCCTCAACCTTAGTTTATCCAAATACATTTTAAAGTAGCAGAAACTTTATCATGCTCATTGGTTAAAAACTCCTTGTTTTTTAGATTTGTTTGTTTTATATTTATGAATGTTTTCCCTGCATGCATGTGTGTATACCACACCTGTGGTTTGTTCCCACAGAGGTCACAGGAGGGTTTTGGATCTTTTGGATCTGGAGTTATGGATGGATGTGAACCATCATGTGGGTGCTGGGGACTGAACCCCCAATCCTCTGCAAGAGCCACAAATGCTCTTCACTGCTGACCCATCTCTTTAGCCCCAAGAAGAAAACTGGTCATTGTTTTTAAGTTTGACAAATACTTATTGCTTCTTTTAATATGGTTATTTTGAGTTATTTACATACTAAGAAGTAGTTAAGATGTAGGAAGTAGAGATTGGGGGTGGGCAGCCAGACTCCCTCATGGTATGTCAAATACATTGAAGATTTAACTATTTGTACAATACCTAGAGCATGAAATGTACTAGGAACAAGGAAGCAAAATAGGACTGACTGGCTCAAATAATGGTATCAGTGTTATGGTGCTGGGGATTGAGCCTAAGGGCTCCTGCATTCTAGGCAAGAGTTCTACACTGCTAAGCTATTTTTCCAGCAACACCATTTTTTAAAAAAATGTATTTACTTCTGTGTGTGTGTATGTGGGTATGCAGGAGAATGATAAGGTGTACGTGTGGATGGTGAAAGGACACAGTGTATGAGTCAATTCTCTCCTTCCGCCCTGTGGCTTCTGGGGATTGAACTCAGGTAAACAGATTTGGCTGCCAGCACCTTCATCCACTGAGTCATCTCTTGGACACCAACATTAACATTTTTAAGGTACAAAAGTAATCTTTATTATTTTATTAGCACTAAATTTAATGTGTGTCTTATATATCAATTATGTAGTATAAAATAGCTGAGAACTTGCTATTTAACATTATTAGTTTATCAGTCAGGATCCAGTCATGTGGGTGAGTGCTTTGTATATATAATCTCGGTTAATGTTCAGAACTCTGAGTTGCAGATTTATGTGAACTAGATACTTACATATTTAAGTTGAGACGGGTCATAAAACATATGAGAGGATTTGAATTAAAAGCTGTCACACTCTAAACTTTTGTCCAAAATGAAACAAACTGTGAATCAAAAACAGAAAAATATGAAATAGTCTACTAGACATACAAGACACTTAAACTAAACCCACATAATCTGCACACATTCTGATTACCTGATAATTTTTGTTGTTTGAATGACAGTAACTTTTTTCAAAAAAAAAAAAAAAAAACAACAACAACTCTGAATTATTTTCAGCTACATCTTCCAGTTGATTTTTGGTGCAGTAACCTGATTTGATTGGCAGTTTTATCTCTAGGATATTAATTATGGAGAATTTGTTGTAATCTCTGTCCTGCCGACCCCTATGCCCACAAAACAACAACAAAAAAACCCCAAAAATCAAAAAAAGGGAAAAAGGAGAACACTAACTCATTTATAATGGCAAAGTATTTGAAAGTAAATTTCCACAGTTCCTACTGAAATAAAGGGAAAATAGAACTGAAAATTTAATTTTCCTTAAATTGAAGACTAAAGCTAAATAAGTGAAGTGTTTTGTTTTGCTAGTAACTTAAACAGGATTTAATTTTTAGTTAAAACGACTTGAAAATTGGATTATGATAGTATATTCTAAGGTTATTAAAGTTATAGAATCCTATATGGTTTTATAAGTAGTAGATTACTGTTTATCCTTTCTTTAGTTATTCTTCCTAAATTAGCTTTTACCTTGGCATTTTCAGTCTCCAATTATTCTGTGGTTCAGGGTTTGCCATTTTATAAACTCATTTAGTGAGCTAAAAGAGCCACAAAAGCAGAAAGTAACACAAAAATTAAAATTTTCAAATAGAACCCTATTTTATAATTTCTTTTTAGATTCTTAACCTGACCCTCGGCATCTGAAATAGTTGGATTCAAGGAAGCCTGAGCTACATGTACAACCTTGCCTCAATGTCCTCCAAAGGCCTCCATGATAAGAGACTCTAATAGACGCTGACAGAACAGTCTTTACATTTTCAAATTAAGCTTTGGTCCATAGATGTTCTGTTTCTTTGGATTTGTTGCTTATTTGGTTAGATCTGTGAAAGTGGGGTGATTTACATTTTATTAAATAATTAAGGGAAGTTGTCCTAATTTTCATATTGCCCATGTGGAAATATGTCTAAGGATGTTATTACAGCCAATGGGAATCTGTTCAGTACTTCATTTTTACTTGAAGAACAGGGAAAGCATCTGGAATAAGTCAGGTGACTTTATATAGTAAACAGGATCCTTGCTTGTTTGTGTAAATACTTATTCTGTTTCAAAGTGTGTTACATTTGTAAAGATTCATAGAACTTGCACACTAAAAAAAAAGTATGAAGGGGGCAGCAAGATGGTTCCTCTAGTAAACATGCTTGTGGTGAAGGCCTGGAGACCTGAGTTCAATTCCTGGAACTCATGTAAAGACTGATGGAGAGAACAGACCCCACGATGGTCCATTGCCCTCCATATGTGTACTCTACATACTGTGTACTTACATACACAATATAAATACCCAGATAAAGTTTTAAGCAGTTGAAGTTGGGTATACTGGCACATACTTGTAATACCAACCATTTCCAAGGCAGAAGCAGAAGGATCATAGGTTCAAGGCTAGTCTGGATGACACTGTGACACTTTGCCTAAAAAAAAAAAAAAAAAAAAAGTTTAAAATTATGCACATACACATAAAGCACTTATATTAATGATTTTGATAAGTGCAGGATTTTTATCCGTTGAATTTCCAACTCTTTTAAAGTGGAATCGTCTAGCTTTGTCATATTTAAACTATATTATGAAAATATCAATAGATGTTTTCCAAGTCAGATTATTTTTGAACTTTATGGAAGCATGATATAAAGGGGAGACTCATGAGGCTTGAATATGGATAATATTTAAAATTCAGTTCCATTACAATTTGACCCTGGAGCATGTATCTTGAAAGACTGGTCAAATTTTACCCCCAAGAACTAAATTTGGTTGTTTGTGCATAAAAACAAAACAAAACAACAAAAAACTCTTAATAAAGCTTAGTCTTTGTTTTAATGTTAAAATTTTTTCATGAATTTGTAAATTTATAATATTATTTACTAAAATAAAAACTATGTGTCTAGACAAATTTCCTTTCCACTCAATATCAAAATGCAAAATCTATCCATATAAATAACAAATACCTATAGCTGTGTATATAGAAAAGACTGTGGTTATAGAAATGCATAGCAAAAGAGGAAATTTTAATTATTAAAGCTTTTTTCAGCTTTAAGCTTAAGAGATAATAGGTACCATGAAAATGAATTTTATTAAATAATAAGACTATTTGCTATACTTAGTATTAACTAAAGACTAGGACTATTTTATTTAAGTCTATGGAAACTACTTTTTTTTCTTAACCTCTCCACTACTACATTTTCATAACTTCATACAAAGTTATAATGTCTTTAAAACAAAAGTGGGAAAAATATTAAGTATCTTTAAAGTTAGGAGAAAAAACCCCAAAACTATCTTAAAATCCTACCTTGGCGCTGGGATTCTCCTGTTCTGCATTTCAGTTATTCGTATACATTCTTTGCAGAGGAAACCATGTTAGATGAGTTGCATGTTGTGGGCTTTCAGTACCTCTGAGAAGATGAAAGTTTTTCCAGGAACTCATGAAATAATGCAAATGAGATGCTCCTACCCTTGATGGACACTGGGAAAGCTTCAAAAGGCAGTGGCCATGGTTTGAATTCCGTAAAATAGAGATTATACAGTTAATGAGACTAGAGATCATTCCCATTAAGAAGGAAGAATCCAACTTTTTCAGTGTTTCCAGAAAAGTAGTTTAAAGAGCTCATTAATATTTTAAATATTTAATACAATCTTAAAAATTATTCCTGTCCTTTGTTACAAGGTAATGAGAAATAAGATAGCTATAAAAATTTAGGCTTACACTTCTAATATTTCAGGGCTTAATCTATCAGCATTGAATCTAATTTTGTGGCACTGATTTTATTCAGTATATGTTTGACTGTTGCCTTTGAGGCCACTATATCTGAGAATACAAATGAATGAAAGACTTTGCTCTACAAATATCACTATATGCTGTCTAGTTAAATGCAATGATAGAACATCCATAGGAATGCCCTGCTGGAAAATGGGACCATATTGTCAAGCAGTGAACATCCCATCTCTGAGGTAGATACCTCATCTAATGGTTATATGCAATGGGACTGACAATGTCAAAAGTATGTACAAAGTTCCTTGAGGAAGACAGAGCGTGATTCCACCAGTATGCCTACACTTGGCGTTAACCCTGGCATTTGTGAAGCCTTCTCAGTTTGCACATGGACATTGTGGGTTTTTTTCCCACTAAAAAACAGAATACTGGGTTTTCAAATGATATGCAAAAAGGGAAGTATGCATTTCTCTTGTCTTTGCATAGATAATGCACAAATGATGAGGAAGAGCAAGCTTCCTGCATAGGATGCTGACTGTTTCAAGACTCATTTGTGTAATTCCTCAGACACAATTCCTTTGACAAATGTGCACAGCCAGGAAAGCCTTTAATATATTGATTATGTTAGTGTTTTGCTTCTGGTGGCATAATGGATTCAGCACAAGCTCCATTTTTATTCTTCTACGCTCAGCCAAAAGGGGAGGGGGAAGATCTTGCAAACTGTACAAGGGACTCATAAGCAAAAGTAATAAATGACAGAAGTGTTGAGAGAGATTGCTTGTGAACTGGGCTATGGTGAGGAAGGTGATGTAATAAAGAGTGTATGTGACAGTCATTGATCTAAGAATGTTTAAAGTAGTTTTAGTTTCTTTGTATTGTTGCATATCTGGCAGAGAGGGAGGAAGTGTGACTAATGTGAAAGTTTCCTTACTTGTGATTAATTTGTACTGTTGGTCAAGTTCAAACCATCCTGTTTATTTCTGAAGTTCGCAGATGTATGTAGTTTTACTGTAAACCCTTCTTCACTTCAGACTAGGACTTTGTGTGCATACAGTTGCTCTCGGATACTCCCATAACGCAGTGTAGACCTTCCTTCTGGGATTTTCTCCTGGCACCCATTTTTTTCAAAAATTGATTTCCCTGTGTTCATTTTTAGGAAACTCCTCTCAACATTGTTATATGTATTATTTTATAGGAAGGAAGTATGTAAAATACTCTTGAACTCATTTTACTTGTGAGCCTGAATAGCATTCAGATTAGAATGATTTCTCCAGAATTTTGTAGGCTTGCCCAATCCAGCTGTATATTTTATATGCTAATGTAAATTCTATTTTTGCTCCCCTTGGGGGTTTAAGTGATTATAATTGTTGCTCTTCAAAAGCCAAACAGATGATGATTGCTGCTTCAGGAGTGTACCAAAAGAAACCGGCTTTCATTAAACCTGCTCATCCACTTCATAATTATCTCCATTTTATCTAGCTAAGAAGCAGGAAAAAATGGCAAGTACAGTTCACTGAAGGCAGTTCAGTTATTTAAACATCGCTTTATTGAACTAGCAGGAGGTGTGAAAAGTAGGGGAATGTTTTCGTCCTAATGCTGATATGTAGCCAGTGAGTGGCTCAACTCAAGAGTTAGTTAAGCATCAAATGCCAGAGGCCACAGAGAGTGAGAGGAGTCCTCTAGTGGATACATTAAAGAGAACTGCAACGGTGGTTTTCTGCAATATCTTTTCACTTGCTCTTCTTCCAATATGTTCAAAATGAATTTATCTATTTACTACCCAGTAAGAAAGGCCCAAAATGCATTCTAAATAATAGGAAAATATTCTATACAATATGGAAATGAGAAATTGACAGATTATAAAAGGATGTCAAGTCCTGAGCATGATGTCAAGGATCTTGCAAGGAATCCTTATGACAAGCTTCCAGATCTGGCAATAGGCCAGAAAAGGCTGTCATTCAGGGATGGTGGAAGGGTCTTCCTCAGTAGGAAGACACAGTGGCTGTGAGTTATCTGCTCAGTTATCTGCTCTGCAGTCCTAGGGGTACCTAGGAGATGTGCTGCACTGGAATGACTTTTCTGACCACATATATATTACTGGCTGCTTTCCCAGTCATACAGACAGTGTCCTGAGCTCTAACCCAGGAGACAACAGAGTCTGCAGCTGATCCAGCTTCCATCTGGGAGAAAACAACTCACTGCTGGTAACAGGAAACTCTTTTCATTTTATGTCTAGGAACTGGAATATGGGCCTATCAACCCCTCTCATCTACAACTTAATCAGATCTCCTTGATCTATAACTGGTTGTCAATGCATGATGCTAAATTATATCTAGACTGCAGAGTCATTCCTAAAGCCTGAAGGTAGATTGCCCTCAGGGAATAAGTATTTTCACAGTGAGCTCCTAGATAATCTATGCAATTTGCATTCTTAAATCCAGGCAGAGCATATCAATGGCCTGTTCTCTGGAAATTCTGAATTAAAAACTGTTTGGTAGTGTAACTGCCCTGGAATTTTCCTGAATTTCTATGTAAAAGAATGCCAAGATATGTATTAGTCTGGTTAAAAGGCTTGAATCTGAGAATGTTCCAGCTGCACCCACACCTGCCTTGATAAAAATAGGTTTTCTAACTTCTCCTTCACTTTGTCCTTCTACCTCTAGTACCTGAATATCCTTCATTCTCCTTAGGCTCTATGTCTACCTTTACTATCATTGTTAAAGCCCAAAATCTACTAGGAAAATGTCTCCATTCCTTCCAAGGTGACAGGCAAGTTGCTAATCTAATAAATTAATTTTTAAACTAATCAAAAGGTGTTAAGGATAGTCTTGTGTTTAATAAAAAGTCACTGTGAATCAAAAGTAACTTATAGAAAGTTAATGTCAGGCCAGCTGTGTGTGTGTGTGTGTGTGTGTGTGTGTGTGTGTGTGTGTGTGTGTGCATATGAGTGTATGCATGTATATATTTCTTTAGTGGTTGCTTTTCTTAACTGTGTGGCACCATTACAATGAGAAGAGTGCTTACTTATCTTGAAGTAAAACAGTTATAAATGAACTAAATAAACTAACTGAACAGAAAAATATGACTCTGAAAAAATAATTTGGTAGTGTTGACTCATCTGCTTATGCTTATTAAATAAAAGTAAAGCTACAAACATAGATGGCACTAAAATATATCTTTTCTGGGAATGATTCTGTAATTTCCCAGGGTTATCTCTCATGTCTCTTCATTTGACTAGCAGGAAATGGTGCATATTTCAAACAGCCATATGATATAAATAAAACCTTAAGATATACCAATTAAATGTCCTCCAGCATCATTAATAGTATCACAGAGAACACAGCAAAATAGTTCAAGCAACAGTTTACAATCTCCACAATAAGGTACCAAGGAGGTGAAATCTATATTGATTTTTAAAATTCTATGGTTTTCCCTCTAAACCAATGTTTTATCCAAATTTTTTCTTCCTTTCCCCCTTCTTTCTTTCTTTCTCTTCCTTCCTTCCTTCTTTCCTTCCTTTCTTTAAATAAACAGTGTGTTTAGAACTCACCTCACAACTCCACCTTACTCAGTGGAATTTCCTATGGCCAAAATGAGGAGAAAGGAAATCCTGTCCCAAGTTAGAAAGAAGCAAAGATGTGTTGACCTGGGAGGCGCAGTGACAGGCACTCTTATAAATAAAGAAATTTTTTTCTTTCTTTTCTATTTCTTTTTTATTTTTTTTGAGACAGGGTTTCTCTGTGTAGCCTTGGTTGTCCTGGAACTCGCTCGATAGAGTTTTACTAGCAGGAAATGGTGCCTACTTCATACAACCATATGATATAAGTAAAACCTTAAGATATACCAATTAAATACCCTTCAGTATCAGTAATAGCATCATAGAGAGCACAGCAAAATAGTTCAAGCAGCAATTTCCACCTGCCTCTGCCTCTCAAGTGCTGGATTAAAAGTGTGCATCACTACTTGGGGGCTGAAGAGATGGCTCAGTGGTTAAGGACAGTGCTTACTTTTCCAGAGGACCTGGATTCAAATCCCAGCACCCACATGGCAGCTCAAAACTGCAACTCCAAGATCTGACTCTTCACATAGACATACATGCAGGCAAAACACCAATGCACATAAAATAAAGCTAGATAAAAATTAAAAAAAAATAAAAAGTACACCACCACATGGCCAGGGAACAAGGACTTGTTTTCATTTGAGATGCTCACCGAAGCCCTAAAATGTTGACTCTTATTTTTAATACCCACTTTACAAATGAACAAAGCTGGGACTTAGAATGTCTGGGTGACTTGGGTCATAAAGCAAGGACTTGAGAAATGCAGGACGAGAATTCAGGTCTGCTTGAACACTTAACTGCCACAACCCTGAACATGAAGACCCCTTTCAATGTACACATGACAAATGTGTGGCTCTGTTTTATAGTTGCAATTTCGCACCCAGGAGCATCAATTTTGCTGCTTTGATTATCCTAAGAATATCCAGATCATATAAGGATTGTCTCATTTTATAGCCGTAGGAGAAAGCCATTATATTCATATGAAATATGGTGTGGTCTAACAGGTGAAAGATACTTTAAAATTATAAGTAAAAAAAAATTTTTTTTTTTGTATAAAGGTAAATTCTTATCTCAGCTCCTAATTCACAAATTCAAGAAACTGCTGTAATTTCACTGCAGACCTTACTCAGATAGGAGGAAAGGCTGGAAGTACCTGAGCTTTCTTTCAGGTCAGTTCATCATGAAAATATTAGCAATTCTCTAAAAATCATTTCTTGTACATGTAGTTCCAGAGTGGACTGCACAACTTTAGAATCTTTTTCTTTCTGATTTAAGGATGACACCAATATTTTAAATAGTGATGACTCATGTCTAGGACTGAAATTTGTTTTTCATGAGTTTATACATTTTTCCCCTTGAATTGCACCAAAAATGGCTTTTTAATTGGCTTTAACTCATGGCCAATAAATTGGATGAGAATTGATTGTTGCAGTCCTGTTTGGTTTAAAATTATTCAAGACTGTGCTTCGAGTCAAGTGAGTGCATACGTGAAGGTAGCAGCACTTCGGGCCCTCTGTTATGACAAACAAGGTTTTAAAAATAGTTACAATTTGCCGGGCAGTGGTGGCGCACGCCTTTAATCCCAGCACTTGGGAGGCAGAGGCAGGCGGATCTTTGTGAGTTCGAGGCCAGCCTGGTCTACAAAGCGAGTCCAGGACAGCCAGAGATATTCAGAGAAACCCTGTCTCGAAAAACCAAAAAAAAAAAAAAAAAAAAAAAAAAAAAAAATAGTTACAATTCATATTTAAAAATTTATATAGATGTGATTTGTAAAACTTTAAGTATACTAATAGTGCACTTTAAAATATATCATATTACAAAATCATTTCTCTAACTAGAAATTTTTCTTGATATCTTTTTCCCGTGCTTAACAATACCATAGATTTAGTGTTAAATTTAGTGTTAAAATACTTAGCATCTGCTTACTGCTCTTGTTCAGAACCCTGCCATGGCGTTAGAATACTTCTAAATAGTGCAATGAAATCAGAGATAAAACAGAGACTGCGTCAGAGACACTGCCTCATCCCATAGATAGACGGCGAGCCACATTTCTATTCTCTGAAGAGTGATTTTAAAGACAAAAAAAATAAACAGTATGAAAATTGAATTAACTTGGGTGACTGTTTAGGGCATTGAAATAACAATTCACTAAATGGTACCTGTCAGCAAGCCAGTTTTTGTTCAGTCTCATTATAATTACTTACTGTATTATGGTTTTCATTTAGTTATGCACTATAGAAATAGAAGCACATCATTTTAAGGATTGTTTTTCTGGTTGGCAAAGATTTGTTTTATGAGATTCTTTACCTGTGGTGGGAAAGTGTATAATGCGTAAAAGAAATTATTAATTAATAAGGAAAGAAATTTCCCTTAGTCATAATTTAGATGGGCAGTAAATGAAAGAAATAGTTGATTTTCTTTCTCCAGTTAGTACCAGTAAATTCTAAATAGACAGGATAAGTATATGCGATGTAGTCTTAAGAAACTGGGAGAACACTTTCTTATATTGTGATTATATTACTCTGTCATATTTATTTCTTTTCTGCTTTAAATTTAAACATTTGATTTTGTCGGTAAATGTTATTTTGCTTATAAAGCTCAGGGCTGCAGGTCTGATCTCTCTCTCAGTCAAAGTCCTAAAGGACTTTATTGGACCCTACCACACTGTACATAGCAGCTGCCCCCACCTGGTGGCTATAATGGCAGAAGCTTGAGTGGCTGACTTTTTAAATTTTTTTCTTGTCAAAATCCCAAGCTATCTGTTTGTCTGCTCTGTAAGAGATAATGCTTACTTAGAATTTTTCCAAGGGCAATAATGCAGAAAATGTAGTGAGAAAATTAACCATAAATCTAATACCTTTTTGCTCAAATTAGCTTCTGTGTAATGTTGTAGTGATCATCCTCTATATAAGATTTAATAATAAAGGATTTTCTGTATTTAGAGAAAAATCCTCATATTATAATTAAACTATAAATGTATACCACCTTTTCATTGGCTTTACAGTTAGGAAGGAGACTCCTCAAAATAGAAAAACAAACAAATAAATAAATAAAACAACCCAGAAAACCTAATCGTTCTTCAAATTTTAAAACATTACCTGAGGTTGAGAACATCCTAGGACAGCTAATAGTTTTGAAAATTCTAGTAATTTCTCTGAACCACTCTTAAAAAAGCAGTTATCAATTTTGTTTCTTGTCTCTTTGTCAGCAAAGGACGAATTATCATGAATGTAAGACATGTGTATAATTGCTTTTGATATAAAATATCTTTGTTCATGTTAACTAAATATCTTTTCCTTATCATTTGTTCTCTTTCAAGTGTTACGTCACCTGTAGTTTGTGCTGTCTTTAAAGATGTTGGATTTTATATGTAAAAGGTACAGTAGGGATATTGCACTAAACAGTGCGAAAGGACTTAGGTTCTACAGACAGTGAGTTTCTGCTTATATATCTTGTACAAATTGCTTAACTTCCTCAATGTCTTCAACTGCAAAATTCTAAGAGAGCTGTGATGGTGACTGAGTTAGAAAGCCACCTCCTGTCATCATTATCACCATTGCTAACTTAGTGTGGGAATCGTGAGGTTTAAATGGAAGGGGTTGCTGAAGGGAAACAGATAGTGGGGAAAAACAAAGCTAGGACTCATGTTTCCTTTATCTTAAGCCCAGAAATTTTTGATGAGCATCACAATTTGCGTCTTATAACAGAGTTTCGTAATGACCTCCACAAGCACAAAAGGGTTTTAGGGGCATCCAAAGTGAAGCTGGTTGCAGTGACACAGGCCTTGGCTCCATTTCTCTTTCATACAGCCACCTTTGGTTCCTTGTTCCAAACATATTCTTTGTTCAGAATTCTGTCCCTTTCCCAGTTCTAAATAGACATATTTTGGCCATCAGAACACTTTTGTTTTATTAGTGTCATGCACCCCTCTTCAATACCTGCCAGTCTTTCCTTGCTCTCTGGTATTCTTTGATCTTGCCACTTCATTCCAAGACATTTTGAATTTCAGACGAACCTGAATTTATGTTGTGGGTCTCATTCCTGTGCTTTCCAGCCCCTTCCTGTTGAACAATTCCCAAATTTACAACAGTTAGTGTTATATAACTTGTCATGGTACTTTTGTATCTGTACTTCCCTCAGTTGATTTTTCAAAGCCAGCATGGTGACTTAGCATACTAAAGCAACCTGACAGTCATGCTTTCCAGCCCACTTCATACCCTCCAGCTAGTAGCCTGGTCTTCACCACAGTGCTTTACTTCTTGTCTCTGAGACATCTTCCATTTGGCCTGAACAGCACTACCCACCCCCTGCACACATGTAGTCGATTTGTATAACGATCCTTCAAATTGAGGCTGAACATTGTAATGTCTATACATATTGTCCTCTTTATACAGACCTTATGAGACTCAAACTTTCATGAATTCTTTTGATAGGATTAAAAAAGAGACATGCCTCTTTTAGTATTCATTTTGCGTCTAGGAAATATTAGTATTCCAGAAAACACCAGTGTTCTATGAGTTAAATAATGAGCATTGACATAAAAGAAAGGCTTTTCCTTTTATTGTCTGCACAAAGAATTCAGAAATATCAGCAGGAGAAAAAAATCTAACAGTAAATTGTGTCAAAATAATTCAAGGAAACGTCTATTTGTTACTCAAACAGCTTAAACAGTCTGTACATCGTTCACTTATGATATAATTTCCAATTTGTGTTTATAAAATCTGATACTTTAAACAACCATATTCTCTAATTTCTAATGTCAGGATGACAGTAATCAAAATAATGGGATTTTATTTCTATTGCAGCAGTATCCTTGGTCCCAAAATGTTACTTGGTCAAAAAAGCAGCTTTTTGCTCTAACCATAGCAATGTGAATCTCTAAGAAGAATTGGTATGAAAGAGCAATAAGCAAGCACATTACTCTGTTTATATGCATATATATTTCTTCCTGTTGCTCATTACACTTCCTCAGGAAATCTGGTAGTCACATGACTAAGCTTGACCTTGAGTGGGTCAGCCTTATCAAATTATAAGAAATCAGATACCTACTGATGGTTAAAATAAAAACGTTGCATTTGCTTTCCACTATGACCTACAACAAAGACCTCCAAAAGTTTACATTCATTCTTATCATGCTGTAAAATTTTGTTTCCTTCTAATTAATGATTCAAAGTCCACATCTGTAGCTATATCTTTATCAATCCATAGCAAAGTAAGTCAGAAGGAAACTGCAAAGCTGTAAACCATAAGACAAGTTTATTGCTCTTCTGATATTCTGGTTTATGATGCCAACTTGATATTAATTCTCCACTTTGTTTTATTCAAAACAAACAAAACCTTATTATTAAAAGATCTTCATACAGTCAGCCTTTATATTCCTTTGGATATTTGTTTGATAGATTTTTTTTTTTAAGCACAGGCAATCTAAGAAGTTGTATACTAGAATAGAAAGTCCTCATAATCCCTGCTCTACAACAAATGTCTGTCAGAGAAACAGGACCCAAAGGCTGAAGACTGATGCAGGAATGTATGGAGAGAAAATGGGAACTGTCCATGCAGTCACTGGTATGTCATTTCTTAGTTTTGGAAGCTGCAGGCCCTGCACTTCCTATATAAGCAGATATATTTATCCCTCTCAGGTCTCTGAGGTGGTTGAAGAATAGACAGCTAGAATCTTATAGTTAAATTTTGAGTTGTTTAGGAATCAAGAGGGTGTTATAGATCTAAGAAGATACTCTTAAAAGTGTGTTGCAAGTTAGTATGAATGTTGAGTCAGATATAGACCTTTAAACTCATGGAGATGGTTAGATAGTAGAATGTTAAAGTCAGGGGCCAAATATGTATAAACTGGACATTGGGAAGGTATACTGGGCCATTTAACTCTCATAAATGTGGCATATTTATATCTGTTGTTTTGTATAGTATTTACTGTTATAAGAGAAGGAACCATCTGTTGGACTGAAAGGTGAAACTTCTGGGGGGAAGAGGGTGGAAGGGCGGGATAGGAAGGGGGAATAGGGAAGGGTTTGTGACTGAGATGTAACTTGAAGAAAAAAAAATAAAGTATTTAAAAAAAAGAAAGTCCTCTTAGTCCATGCAAATCAAAAAAATATAACAGCATATAAGAATACATGTGGAAAGGGAGAATAAGCCTAGAAACAGGCTAGGACAAGAGCACTGGAACCAATTACTAGTAACTTTTTAAATCATGTTTTGGAATTAACAAATAATAGAAAATAAGCATAGATTGTGTGTGCATATATATATAATTGAATAATCAAGTGTTTCCACATTAAATCAAAATATCTTAATTTGGTAAAAGTTCAGTGGTGTATATTTGATTAAATATGATTTCATCAAGTAATTAACTGAATTATAAGCTGTACTTAATGCCAAACACTAACATTTGAGCCTAACTAAAGTAACAATAGCCATAATTAATGCCAAAGAGAGAACAGACTGCAGGAAGATCAGCATTCAGGAAACCTGCTCTCTGTTTCTATTAACCTTAGAAATGTTACCTAAATTCCTCATGCCTCTGCAGTGCTCCTGAAAATGAGACATAATTTATGTCCCTCTCACCTCCAGGGTTACCATGATAAATATGTAAAAGTGCATTGAGCTTTTTGTGATAAAAAGAACTATAAAAATCTAAGGTGTTTTTATTATTATATCAGTCAAATGGGATTTCAGACTCAGTTCCTTTTTGAAGACCCACAACTTTTTATGGGTAAATCATGAAATTGTATTGGGAAATATATTAGAATCACATAACAGGGAAGACAGAAGATTTTTATGTCTTCTGGGGCCTTTAAAACTTGGTTACAATTAGAAATATGAGAAGATATTTATCATAGAATATATCAGGTAAGACATTAATGAGAGCAAATGAAAAATATTTAAGACACCATACGCAAGGCAGGAATTCTGGCTTTATGAAAGTAAAAGTGTCCATGATTGTAGTTACTATGTATTGACTACTTCTTCCATGCAGGAATGTTGAATGCTCTGTGCCCATGATTATATTTAACCTCACAGTGATATAAATTGATCATCACTATCACTGCTTGGGAGATCAGCAAACCACGGCTTAAAAGTGATCAGTGGAAGGAAAGAGTCCACATTGGCAGAGTCAAATACAAGTCAACATGTGCTGGGGACATTTTCAAGCTCTTAACAGTTTGCAGAACTGTAACTCCTCAAAGGATACTATTATGTTATCTATTTCAAGAAGGAAATGTTGACACTCATATAATAAAAAAGTTACAGTGCATAAATATTTAGAAGACTAACCATCAGTAACAAAGCACAAGCAGGCACACTGTGAATATGTTTTTATAACACATTGCCTGAGCTATTTGGGTTTTCTAATTTTCTCTTTTCCTAGGGTTTCCTAAAAGCTTAATCTGATTTCCATTAAACACTTACAGTCTGTAACCCTGTTCTGTTATTCTGGGACAGGATGGGCACTCAAAAGATGCTTGAATTAAATTGAAGTGAGCCTTTTGTTAAAGAGGAGGGATAAATACTTAGGAGCTGGATAGATTATCACTTACTTGGCGCTTACCTTATGATAAATGCCATAACCAGAGAGCTGCAATAGCTCCATCTGATATTTTTGGTACAGATTCATGATTGATTATGAACAAAAGTATTACAACTTTTGGGTATTTTAAAAGCTTCTGGTAGTTTTACCCCTGGAGTCAAAGAAAGGCTCTCAGCCTTAACTGTATGTTATATTATTTCCTTTAGAGAATAGATTCTAGAAAATCCTTAAGAACAAAATTTTATACTCTTTGACTATTTTGATAGATTTGCTAGCCCTTCAGAAACAACACCACCATACAGTATTATTATTAATCAGTGGCATAAAAGTGACAAGAATGACTTTCATATTAATCTCGACATTAAAACATTTTTTCTACTCAATGAAAAAATTAAAGTTATTTTTCAGTTTTAAAATATTATAATTTAAATTCATGTAATGTCTCTTTCACCTCACAAACTTGGAATTCAGCTTTTAATTTTCATGCAAATTATCTTTAAAAAGTTTTACCTATATCAATACACAATAGTTTAAACCATCTGCTGTGTGTATATTTTGAATTTGGTTAAGAAAAACAAACAAAAATCCATAGCTTAAATGTTCATTAAACTTGATAATTCAAAGTTGTCTTTTTGTGACAAGGCAATATCTTGTTCATATGGATATTGAAGTTAATACCATAGTGCAGAAATGCAGGAACTTATAAAAAGAAATTTTCTTAGCATGCTTATAAAGTTGCTTTCTATACATATAAACTTCTATGACTTTATAGAAAAATAGTATGGAAAATAATTTTTCATATAACCACAAAGTTCTGCTTTATTATAGGATAATCAAATCCTTTAATCATTCATACACACACTTGGCTTTCTTCAAAAGGAAAACCCCAAACATCTGTTCTCTGTGTTACATGATATAAGGTATTTATATATATATTTATGTATATATGTATATATAAAATCATATAACAGTAATGCCTTTGAGGTCCCATGTCTTATAATGTATTCATTTATCACTCAGTGAATAATCCAATCATGTCAAAGTTTAGAAGAACTGTTCTTCATATGGGAGAAGAGTTTAATAATCACCAAAACATGTAATAGAATCTTAAGGTTTTTCTTATCCCCTTTCCTAACAAATTTACCTATTTTTCCTCATCTCAAAGTGATTTAAACATGCTTTATATTTTCAGTGTACACTCTGGCATACATTCTCAACTCAAGGGTTAAATGAAGGTTGATTTTCTGAATCGGGATCAACTGTGTGTTATAGCTTGAAGGTACTTTTTATGTGTTATAGCTTGAAGGTACTTTTAAAATGTGTCTATGACAGGATATAAATACAGTGAAAAATGTGCCTTCTTGTAGACATCATAACTGAATACCCGCGGTGGACTTACAGTTAAGACACATAAGAAACAAAGCCCAAGGTCCAGTGTCAGGCCATTAGTGAATCAAGACAGTACATCAGGGGTTATATTTTGGCCTTTATGTATACTAAACTGTGGAGTAGCATTTATTCAGATAATAAGTGCCAAACCTCATAAGCAGGCAGGGGGTGTAGAAATAATTCCTGCTGTGAAAAGCTTGACTCTGTTACAACACATACCTGGAATGGCGTTTCTTCTTCGATTATCCTATTGTAATGATCTGTGTAACAATGAGTGGGGGAGTTGAAATACAACTGTTATTTCTACGGTAATCTAAGAGGATTCTTTACAGTATTTGACGACTTTTCGCGCTGTTCTAAAAGCGAGGTAGGTTCTCTCTGGAGTAGGGGGGAGGCCCTTTCACTTAGAGACCAAAGGTCAAGTTATTGGCTGACTTTAAAAAGTCCTGTATCCAGGTCGATATGTTTTTCTTACAGGGTGAGGAAAACTTTGGAGCCTGTTTGGCCCTCTGTCCCCTGCTTTGAGCTAGAGTCCCCTTTTACACTAGGTTGGCTTTATTTGTTACTTAAGCTCGGGCGCATCAACTTCGTGACCTAACACTGAGTCCACTTCCGACTACTCACCGCATCGCTTCCCAGATAATTTTAAAAACCTGTTGGGCTTTTCCTTTCCACTGCCCCCTACATGGTATAAAAAAACAAAACACAATATCCCACTGCAGGCGCCCCCTCTCTGCCTGGCCGAAATCATTTTAATGTCAGTTTGCTTTCGGAGTCTATCAGCAACCGGCTGCCTTTGCCACCTGAATTTCAATTTCTTAATTCACAGCCAGATGAAACAGAATGGAGCAGGATCCAGGCTGCCCTCTACATTGGGTTGGGCTTATCAAGCGTGAAGTTTGGCGCTTTGCAAACCTATTCAAGCGATTATCTGTTGAGGACCTCTCTAGCCATCTCCATCTCTGCAGCGGGCTGATAAGACAGCTGTTTCACTAGCCTCGGTCTCCCCGGGCCTGTCTTCAGATACAAACCCCGCCTTTGTCACCGTGCCCCGGTGCTGTCGCTTGCTCTGTGGGGCAAGGGCTGATCTGAACACACGTGGGGGAAAATGGGAGTGTGAGACATAGGAGGAGGAAAGAAAAAAAAAGGAGTGGGAAGGGAGGTGGTGGTGGGGAAGTTGGAGACCTGAGGGAGCTGGGGGCAGGGCGCTCGTTGGGCGCAGTTGATGGCTGTGATTGACTGGTTGGTCAGCCCGGCTTTATTATTTCAAATTAGACGAGAATCGCACACAAGTGGAAACATAAATCTTCAATATAAGAAAGAGCCTCCGAGCATCGGAAGCAGAGAAACCGTTTTTTCCCAGGTCCGGGTAAAGGGGCAGGCGAAAAGGCTGATTGCTACCATCTGAGACAGATGGTTTCCTTTAACTTTGGAAACTGCTATTTTTAATTACTTGTATTAATTTTGCATGAGCTGTATCGGCTGCAGGAGGAAGCTTAGAGAGAAGGCTGTTAGCATCAGTGAAAGAAACGAGCGCTGATTTGCCCTGTACCACCTCTAGTTTTTTAACCTCGCCTGTTTGCGTGGATACTCAGCAGAGACACAAGTTTATCCTCGAAAAGTTCCTACTGAGTAAAAGAGGAAGAAAAAGCTGAGGATATTTGTGAGCGTTTTCATAAATGATCTTTGATCGCAGGCTGAAACAGAGAGGGGCACGTGGACATATCCTGGTCTCTCAAATCGGCAGGCAAAGGGCTTAAAGGAGAATGTGACTCATAAGAATTTTCCAGGGCAGAGGGGGACAAGTGGGTTCACAATGTAGGGTCATCTCCCAAGATTTACTGGAAAAATATATGTATGTATGTATGTATGTACACACATATGAAATAATTCACATATCTCTTCAGGTAAAACAGAAACTGGAAGAAGTCCCCTTGAGTATATTCTTATATTCTTGTATTTTTGTAGCCCTTCCCCTTGAAGATGAGTTTAAAGACAAAAAAGGCTGTTTGTGATCTTGCTTACTGCCTCACTAGACACTATCCCTGCTCTAGCTTTTGCAAGATAAAGGGTCTTTTGTAAAACTGTCTTGAGGTACTAGGGCAAAAAACATTCCCTCTTTGCCAGGGAGTGAAAGCACCCCAGAGAAGAACTAAGGGAGTCAAGGATGAGTTCTTGCTGCTGTTCCCATTGGAAAATTTCAGGGTGAAAAACTCTGGAGCAGGCTTGCCAGACTTTTCCAAGATTACCGGGATTTGCATTTATTTTGCAATAACACCTTGATGAAAGGAATGCCCCTCCAGGCCAGTGGGGGGAGAGAGAGTAGTAGAGGAAGGACACACATCCAGGCTCTAACTCTGGGGTTTGTCACAATGGCCGAGTCCTAACAAAAGCGAACCTAATTCCAAACAAACTTGTTTCCACGGAGGGCAGTCTCTGCCTCAAATCCGTAGTATAAAAGGTGCCTCCAACGTGCTCTTACCGAGTCTCAAAGGGAGGAGAAGAAAATACTGTTACAATCTTGCTCTGCAAACTTTACCCTGTCGACTAGGGTAGTCTCTGTCCATGGTGCTAATTCCTGCCTCATTTCCCCTATGGGCTTTCAGGACCTAAACTCATAGAAGTGTCCAGCATTTCCACAACATTTTTGCTTTTGAAACTGTAAAAGCAAAGCTGACATACTCCTATCAAAAGGGAAATTAAAAAAGGTAGTGGGCAGGTTATATAATATCAACACTTTTTGTGCAGGATTTAAATAGCATATTTCCAATATTATGAACATAAAACCTCCCCAAAGCTCTACAATCAGAATGTAGTATTTTAATTCATTTGAGAAAGCAGACTATTTAGAATTTCCAAGCTCAGCTAAACAGTAATTCATGCACATAGCCGAAGTGCTTTATTCAGTTTTAAAAAGTTAGAAGTAGTCTGCAGAGCCTTTAACCATGTCCAAGTCACCCCTTCTCCACCTATAGAAGGACTCACAGAAGGGAGTTATTTACCTTAAACACCATTATCCACAAGGGCTTTAAGTATTCCTGTGAGGACATGTTCTTTTATGAGAAAACTTAAGTAAAATAGCAAGTTGAATTCTTTAATTTTCAGCTTTAAAAAGCATTACTTTGCAATTTTATCAGCGTCCAAGATTTCAGCAGCTCCCCAATTTTTCCCTTTCTGTCTCAAGTCAAAATAGTGCTGAGGCTTTGGAGAGAATGACAGAGCTAATATGACTTAATCAGAATTTGAATATCTTGAAAAGACTGTTTATCTAATGCAAGTTCAGGTGCTGAGGATAATTCTTTTTCTTACCTATGAATCAAGAGATGTTGATTAAAATTTGTGCTTAATTTAGGTGGGCTGTTTGCATGCAGTCTTCATTAATTGCTAGAAGTACAGTGTACCTTACTAGTTCAGGGTATGACATGTGAATTTCAAATTGAAATCCAGATATCACTGTCATTTTATTTTATTTTATTTTTAAGAGTTAGAAAAGTAAATGTATATATTTATAAATTTTAACATTTAACAACTGTCTTATTAAAGGAATAAACTACTGTTTTACATTTTCAACTTCCTGAGTAATCTGTGTTATCTACAAAGAATAGACAACATGTTGAATATAACAATATTTTGAAAATATTTCCTCTTCTCCCAAATTGAGAAAAAGCATATATACTGAACCTACAGAATTTAGTACTTTTACATTTGAATGAACAGCTTTATTATTTTCCACCTAATGTCTTTATTAGTTTCCACCTATAAAAAGGTATTTATGTATTTAGAAAGGTAAGGATTTTCTTCAAAGTGCTACAATTATATGAATGTACAAAACTAATGTAATATCAAATTTGAGTATGATCACAAGGAGAAAATGCAGTTCATTTTATATATAGCTGAGTAAATCAAACAGTGGAATACTTTTCTCTAAATTAAATTTTTTTTCTGTGCACAGAGCTAGAAGGTGAGAAAATTTGAAGGCATATGACAGGAAACCCAGTCTTGTGTTATTCATACTTCTATTGTAAATAGGGATATATTCTTTCTTATATTTAGTCTCTTGGCTTCATTACTTCAAGCTACTGGGTTTTTTTTTTTCTTCTTAATTTGTGTCTGTAGTTTCATTCGATAATAGTTAGTAGCTTTAGTTGAAATTAAGCCCCAATGAACTATTGTTATATAAAAAGTAGGGGGTGGGACCTAGGAAATGATAATTATAAATAGTAATTATACATATAGATTTAGGCCCTGTTGTCAAATCCCAGTTGTTATGCAAAGTAATATAACTCGGGCACTGTTACACAGGTTAAATGGGGGATAAACAAGTCCCTAGTTCTTTGCATTAATCATTTATCAGACTCAAGGACACTCTCAAGGAACACGGATTTACTTTCCACTTCCAAGTCATTTTGCTCTTAAACCATCTTTCTCTTTCCCTTCTGACATCCCACCTTCCTGAAATCTTTAATTCCTAAGGATGCTTCCCCTCTATGTTATCAAGGACAGTGACTAGTAGCAAATAAACAGGTAAAATAACTTTTGAGAAAAGATAGATTATGTAAGACATATATGTGCTCTCTAAGAAGTTGATGCTATCTGTGAAAACTGAAAAACTCCATCTGGAAATGAGCTAAGTTTGGTAAATACTGTCTTTCCATATAAATAAATCTAGGCAAACCCATTAACCCCACTTTCACTTAAAGGAAGAAATAAGTATGAATAAATATGTATTTTAGCCTCCTGAATACCAATAAAACATGGAGTTGGAATAAAGGAATCTTGGTCCATAAAGCAAAGATACAGATAGTACTTGGTCTAGTTATAAAACTTATGACTACTCAAAAAACCCTGGTAAGGGCTGAACTATCTTTACTGTCAGCAATCCATGTGTGGTCCAAGAACTGTATTGCCAACAAATGCAGAGGAGTGGCTTGTTCTAGTTTTATATACAGCTGCTCCTTTTACCTTCAAGTGAAGGACCTTATTTCTACTCAGTACCTGCTTTTCTGTACAGGATGTTTATGCTATCCTTTTTCTGTTCTGACATGAACTGAAAGCTAATTCAAACTGTACAGCTTCAATTGAAACCATTTTCTAAATTTCATTCTTATTCTAAGAGGAGAGAGAGAGAGAGAGAGAGAGAGAGACGTATATTAAAACAGAAACATACAAATAGCTACCTAATATCAAATACAGATCTACAGATTATTGGAACACAAACTGAAAAAGGCATGCGGACAAATAATGGGTGTAAGTTCATCCCTCTCAGATCAGAGAGAGGAGCTCTGGATGACTCATACATACCGGACAGTTTACTATTATAAAGAAATATGCCAAAGATGCAGCCGTGAGGGCAAATAAAACGAATCTTTCGGAAGCAGAAAGACTTAAGAGGAAAATAGATGGTGCCATATCGCAAACTCTCATAGTACAGTATAGTTCCACCCTCCCACGTTGCTCTCTCCCATCTCTTTTTGCTGCTTGCATTTCCCTTCGCCGCCAGTGTTGAGTGTACCTCCCCGCTCAACTTACCTTGAAACGGGACTCCATTGAGCTCTCGAGAGTGACACAAATTCCTAGCCAATCACCTAGCAGAGCTTCGCCTGGGCGGACTCAATAGAAGCGTTTAGCCCAATCAGGAACCTGGGGAGATGAGCAAGTTGCGTTGTGGCGCGACTCGGCGTATACTTCCGCGCGTGCTGCCCGGGATAGGACTCTGGCAGAGCAGCTGCACACACGGCAGTGCGGAGGCAGAGAAGGGGTTGGTGATACGGTGCTATAAATCTGTGGTCCAGTCCACCTCCCTTTTAAGACGTCCTCCCCCCTTATTTCTGTTCTCACTTAGAGATGCAGCAGCTTACTCCTGTAGCGACCTACTAAAAAGCAACAAGGAGAAAGACATCGTCTTTTTGAAAAAACGTTCTTTCGTCTCTTTTCTTTGTTCCTTGGTTTGTTTTTCTTGCCCCTTTTTGTTTAGTTGAACGGCAATAGAAGTAGTCTCTCCGTCTTTTTAAACTCTCTTTTTTAAGTTTCCCCTCCCCTTTCATTTTTTTTTTCATCATTTCTTTTAGCATTGGACTTTGGGGTCGAAAGCATTTCTTTTTATTTGCTTCTTTTAAGCCGAGCACAGTTTAGGTTTCGTGCTGTCTTAAGAGAACTATCCAGCAGCTTCTTGCTCATCCTTATTGGGAGAACTGCACCGTTACTTTAAAAACACACATACACAAAAACCTTAAGGGAGAAAGGTAAGTTTCGGTTTGGTTTCTTTAATCATTAGTTGCAGCGATGCGCTGGCAAACCCAGAAAACCTGTAAGTGAGTGGAATACAGAATGTGAAGTTAATTGCACATGTTTGCCTCATTTCAAAGCGACTGCTTTGCTTCTTTTAATTCTCGAGAGCCAGACTAAAAGACAGTGGACGCATGCTTAACGTACTGAATTTTCGAAAATGTCACTGGCAGAAACTTAAGTGGTAAATGTGGTCAGGATATAGCAGGGCTACAATGGGAGGCTAGATGTTGAGTGAGCTTCGGGGTTGAGGTTGGAAGTTCATTTCCTGGGAAGAGAGGGATAACTTGTATGTTGGGGGGAATGCATGCCTCCACTTTCGCAAAGGAATCGGAGGACTGGGGAAATCAGAAGCCTGGACTTACTGCAGATTAGACCAGGAGAAAAAGCTCTCAGCTTAATTGCATTAACCAGATAGCATGTGCTGGGGAGATGGGATTGCCAGATGGAATTTAGATGCTGCACCAGGCAGCGAGTTGTAGTTGACTGAAAAAAGTACATACAGCCTGAGGGCTGGGGCTGGGCTGGGGCTGGGGTGGTTAGAAGCTGTCAAAACTCATCATTGCCATATACGAGGACTCTGATTCACGGACTCCAATGATCGTAATTCAGATTTAAAAGAAGATTGCCAATTTAGGGCCGAATCTTTCAGCCTGTACCGGATATGAGATTCCCTTTGTTCAGAAAAGCGTAAATAAGATCCTTGGAGCCGTGTGTGTGAAGTGGCGGCGGCTTGAGAGCCTAGCGGTCCTGGGCACTGGGCAGTGGATTCCAAGCCCTGTCCTTGGTCCTACGCAGCGGAGCCCGCCTTCTGGGAGAAGGGGATCCACTTGCAGCCGTGAGGCATCGCAGCTACCCAGGGAGCTGAGTATGCTGCGTAGCCCTCAGCCCCTCCTAGCAGCTCCCCTTCCTCGAGTAGCTATTGTTAAAACTGACGTCGGGAGAAAGATGGTTGGGGACCAGAAGCTGGGCAGAGAGGCACACGCTTCATTTTAACTTTTGTGATTTCTCCGGGTGCAGGGGAAAACAGCCGGCTTTCTGCTGGGAAAGAGCGAATCCGGGTAGACGTGGGAAAGGGGGAGGATGCTCTCCGGGCGAGGAGGGCGGGGGAGGTGGTGGCGGACCGAGGTGCTGGCTTTACCTCGGAGAAGTTTAAATCATGGGCATGAGGGGTTGTGGGTGAGTGCGTGCCAGCCCCGAGTGGTGCTCGAGACGCAAAGTATTGGGGGCAAGGTACAAAGCTGGGTGGGGTGGTTCATTTCTCGCTGCTCCCTACCCCACCCACATGCTAGTTCGAAAGCCAGCGCTCTGCTAGCCCTCTCCACCCCCGATTCGACTCTGCCAAGGGCGTGGGGGCTAGGGATGGCAAGGTGGCAGTGTCCACCTTGGAGCTCCGTGGCAGACAGGACTTCTCGTGGCCATTGTTGCTTAATTTATGCCCAGCACGTTGCTACGTACCCACCTATTTCACGTCTATAAAGAATTAATAGGAAAGCTGCACAACTGTGGTAGATTGGAGGGTGGGTATGTACCCTGTTTTCCATTTTCAAGTATCTGTTGTCAAAATTGACCTGGAGATTGGTTATCTTCTCTCCTACTTACAGCTTCAAGTCTGGCTTTATCGTGGCGAGGGTGAGAGAAATAATCAGCCATTTAGTGTTTACTCTTAACACTGCTGGACTGGGATGATTGTCCATGTACTCTTCCCTGAAATGGACGGGGTTCTACCCCAGCCCCTACTCATGTACAAACATTCCATTTGGCTAAGATTCTAAACCTTCACGCTTTCTCCTCAACCCTGTTTATTAGAGCTATTCCCAGGATAGTGGGATATGCATATGTTTTATTTTCTGGGCCTACTGTTAACTGCAACCTAAAAAGGTAGGCTTAAAATGAAGGGCAGTGGGGGGAGTACAACATAGACAATAGTAACCCAAGACATTATCTTCATAAATGATAATCACTTGCTAAAGGTCAGGAAGAGGGTGCATTTGTTTTGTGGGGAAAAGAAGGCTAGGGATGTTTGAGTTGCAAAGATAATCTTTGTAAAATGGCTTCTTAAATGGGACATCTGAGAGATTTGTCAAAATTGAGCAAACAAGTCTGAGAAAAAGAAAAATGTTGAATGTTTCAAAGTCATCTTTTAACAGATTAATTAAAAAGCAGTTTCCCTCTGTTATCACTGCCATTCCCCTAACCTGTCTTAACAGACCCTTGAAGGCTCCCCCTTCCATCTTTTAACCAAGGGCTTGGGCATTCCATTTATAAAGCTAATCCGTTTTGAAGTTCTGTAGGAGAACGAGGTTTGTATTGTAGACAGAAATGGTTTAGCAGACTTGGAAAGTATCTGTTGAGATAGGTCTCCTAACTTCTAGCAGACATCTTCTTCACAAAGTAGAGTGAAGGGCATTGGAAGGGTTTCAGGTCTAGATTGGCAAATTGGGTAGGCCATTTCTCTCCAACATTTCAAAACTGGCATTCTTAGTAATAATGCATGGCCAGGATGGGAATATTATTATTAACTGTTTAGAGGGAGGTCAAAGAGGCACAGGCGCTTTGAGCAGTTTTCCAAGGAACCCACACAAAGTCAGTTAAGGTCATTTAATTCTAAATCTGATTTGGGGTGATACAGAAATGCTGATGTTGAATCAGTTAGCTATTTCTGGTGTCCACAACCAGAGTCTCACAAGTTGAGGATGGCCTATCTCCATTTTGACCATAATTGTATTCCCTAATTTACTATGCCTGATTTCATTTCCCTCTAGAGGGTAAATTTGCCCCCCCCAACCCTGGGTTAGAAGAGTCCTCCCTCCCCGCCCGTCGCGTGGGGGCGGGGAGTGCTGGGCGCCCTTAGCGAACCTTGCTGCATCAAACCCGCATCATGTCCTTGAAGCTGTAACCTCCGTCACGTTCTTGCGGCGACACGATCGCCCACTGTTCAGTTCTTTCCTCTTGCCTCCTGCAATTTCAGGTAGGTATGGCAGGTGATTTTTTTTAAATGTAGTTTTCTAGAGGGAAGGGTTAAAACCGAAACCTTTTCAATAATAGAAGAAAAAAAAATCCCAGTACGACAGGTGCTCTGTTAATTAAGCCTCCAAGCAGGTGTAAAAAAAACGTGCGGGGCTCTGTCTTCCAGTCTTGGGTCTGAGTCCAGGGTAGACGCAGGTTTTCCTGGGTAAGGGGGATTGAACCGAGTGAGGGAGCGGGCTGGGGATGGTCAGCATTTGGACGCCCCCTCGGAATTGGGCCTCTTCCCAGCTGGCGTGGGGGCACTGGGAGGATGTGGTTCGCGGCAGGTGCTCTGAAGCAGAATATATAGCACCTCGCACAGGTACTCGGGGGCTTATTTAAACATCATATTCTGTTTAGGGAAGTGGGAAGGCGCTCCGGGGCTAAGCTTGTAGTTTTCCGTCGAGGGACGGGACCTTTGGGCTTTGGACGAGGGCAAAATAGCCGTTAAAAATTCTTGCAAAACAGGTATTCTGTGTGTGTATCTAGACCTACACTTGGTGGCCGCACATACGTCCAGAGTGACCTCCGCACAAGCCAGGGTCTCCTGGGTCACTGCTCCGAACCTCGTGGCGTGCCTGCAAACTTGTTATCGCGGCCCCGGGAAGCCCAGTGGAGGAGCCAGGCGGGAGCCTCTGCCCCTGAGGGTGGCGGAGCTGGGCACACGCGGGCCGGCGGCCGGCGTGGGGAGCTCGCCTCGGCCCCGCCTCCTGGCGCGCTGCCAGGCAAGCCCCGCCTCCCCGCCCTGCTACAAACGGCGGGACCGCGGCGCCCCAGCGTCACTGAGGCAGCAGCCGGCTGGTAGGGCGGGGTTCCGTCGTGTTCCAGTCCGCCTTCCCGCCGCTGCCTGCGTGACTCCTCTGAGCGGTGCTGTCGGCCGGCGGCGCGAGCCGTGGGAGCTGCAGCCGAGCCGCAGCAGGCAAGTGTGGGGGGCGTGGGTGGGGGCGGGGACGGCCGCTCCTCCGCTGGCTCCAACCTGGACTCGGGGGCCGGGACTGGGTGTCCGCCGCAGAGCCAGGCAGCGTCCGGCTTGCCTCCGCCCGAGCGCTGACCGGGCGTGCGACAACGGCACTGGCGACAGCAGAGGGAGCGCCCGCGAAGTTTCTGCAGGGGACCGGGCGTCCGGCACCGTCCCTCTCCTGGGCACGGGTCGGCGGAGGGCGGTGGGAGCACAGTGGGCCTGGGAGCGGAGCGGGGCTGGTGGCGCCAGCCGCGTGCACGGGCGTGGACTTACTCTGCACCGCGGCGTGTAGCGCCACCGGGAAACTGCGCCCAGACGCAGGTGAGTGCATTGGAGGGAACGTGGGGGAGGGGGCTTCCCGCCCCGAAGCCGGCTTCCTGTGGAGCCTTCGGCCGCCTTGAGGGAGGACGCGCAGCTGCTCGCCTTGCGGGAGCGCGGCGGTGGTGTCTGGCGGGTGCTCACCTGGGACAGCACCTGGAGACTTGGAGAGGCCACGCGGAGTGCCGGGGTAGTGTGAGACCGTGGGCGCCCGGGGCGGGAGACGTGATGATCCCTTTTGCCTGTTAGACGCAGCCGCTCAAGGTTGTAGCCGGCGGTCGCCTCGCATCCCCGGTCTGCCTGCGCGCTAGTGGCGCGAATCGAGGATGCTCTGCTCCGCAGGCTTCGGGTTTAGCTAGCTTTCCCGGTTTAGGTAGCTCGCTGTGGTATTGCTGCATTTACCCATACATTTGCCGGGCCAAAATCTCTGAGGCCTTGGTACAGGACTGGTGAGCGCACGGGGGACGTTGAAGGAGCCAGGCGGACCAACCAAACTGGGCTTACCTGCCAGTGCGGCGGTGACAATGACCAGCAGTCGTCGTTCCACGGAAAAGCAAGCCTACTAGTTATACAAGGCCGGAGCGCAAACACCACGCCTCTAGGTGTGAGCTAAACCTGGAGTTTTACCTGTATAGACGTTCACTTAAAATTGTATGCATATTTAGTATGACATTTATGATGAAAATTTCCATCTTCTGTCTTTTTACATTTCTGAAATTGTGGGAAAAGTAGGAATTGCTATCAGTTATGTGCTTTCTTTCCCCCAAAGACCCGTGCATAGCACTGCTGAGATACAATACCTTCGGAAAGGACAAAAAAGCCTTAAAAAGCAGTTTTTCTTTCCATCTTATTTTAACTTTAATAATTCTGTCTTCACAAAAACGTACCCCGCGGTTAAAACTTAACGCAAAAGTCCATTGAATTGAATGTCAGTTGAGGGTGTTTTCCCCATTCCCCTAAATAAAAACTGCCTTTTAGAAATCTAGTTGTAGTAGAAGGCACCGTTTTCTAGAACCGTTTGCCCAGATTCCTCGAATTTCATATTTGTGCTAGGTGGTGATCTTTTGGAGGAAGCTGACCTGGAGTCTCCATTTTGGTGAGCAGGTGAAAAAGCTCTCCAGAATCTCTGTCTTCTTTCTCCTGTAGCACTCTCTGGGTATGCAAATGGACACAGTTTGTTGGGTGGCTCTGAGTAGTCCTGTATTTATCTTCCATCTATTTTCCAGGTTAAAAAAAAAATCCGTAAAGAAACACATTCTCACCCCCCCCACCTCTTTTTTGTTTTCCTGTGATTAAAACTAGCTCCTTGTTGCCTAATGGGTGACTATGTTGTCATTTACCAAGTATGAGGTTTGTTTTGTTTTTTAACCCCTTCAGAGAGACAATTAGGTGATTAAGCCTCTAGTTCCTTGCCAGGTCTCTACGTGTGTTTCCTCCACAGTGTAGTGCATGGTGTTGGGAATTAAGCCTGGCCAATGTTCAAGCTGCTCACACTACTTGTGTAGAATGAATACTGAAAACTGGTCAGTTTCTGCCAGCCCACCTGTTTACCTGTTCACTGCGGAACCTGTTTTACTTACTTAGGCCTAAGATATGCTAGTCACTGAAGTCTGAATTGGTTTTGAGTTTTGATTAGTTGTTTATGGTTTCTCTTCAGCAAAGAAACGGAGTTCAGTCCCGGTTTTTGTGATTTTAATTAAGATTCCATGCATAGTAGGTTAAGAGAGAACTGTGCCTGAAGCCATAATTCCTCCTCCCCCAGTTCTTTGCCATAGGCTCTAGTCTTTGTATAGGCAGGTAGTTTTGTCGGAACCCTACAAACTACATGGAAAATAACCTCAGCTATTGGTGTATTTTTGGTTAACATAGTAAAATGTTTTCCTTTCCCATTTTCTTCTCTAGAAACGGGTTCCAAGTTCTCTTAAAGGACACAGCAGAGCCATCCAGTACACTTTGACTGCTAGGTTACAGTCAAGTGGAGACTTGAAAAAAAATTTAAAGCAGTGTCATTTTTCTGGTATTATTCGTATGGACTAAGAGTACCAGCACCACAGTGGTGAATTGTCCTCAGGCCTTGGCCTTTTTTCCCCCTCCCCTCTAAAGGAGCATGTACTCTGAAGTACACTGGTCATCATTAATTGTTTGTCTCACTGGTAGGGTCAGTTCTATTGCTTTCATTTGAGGTCTTATTAAGACTACCACGTCCTCACAGTCTCATTAGCACCTCTATTGCCCATGATATTTATTTGGAAGAGAGAGAAGCTGGAGAGCAGTTAAGCCTGATTAGTTACTTTTCTGTTTGTCTGGTGGGGTGCCTCTGTATAGGTGGGGTTACCTTGGACCTGACTGTGTTACTACCATACAGAAAAAAAATACAGGTAGTCCACCTCCGTTCTTCCTGTTACCCTGGATCTTCAACAGACCACATACATTTCTGATAGTTTTGTTTATAATTTAGCATGGTACTTTTTTAGAGTCAGGGCTGCTTTATGCACTCTGGGATCCGAACAGTTTTATAAGTCCCCCAATTTGCCTCACCCATTTTGAAATTAAGAATTTTTGAACAAGGGCACTTTGTTTTTATTTTACGTTGGGACCTACAGATTAGCTTATCCTTATAAGGTACTTCATTTGTGTGATCTTTATGTTGATAACTCTTTGCAGGCTTTGTTTACTTAAATTAGGGTGCCACACCCTGCTCTGGAAGACACAAAATACATAGGATGGTCCCTTGTTTAGGCCAGCTTCATTTACTGATGGCACTCACAGAACCCACGTGTTGTAGCTTAATGGCAAATCTACTACCGCATATTTATCTAATTTTGGAAGAACAGTTGTGTGCTTTACTTTTTTGAAGATGCTAGCTTATAGCTAATTTATTATTGATATTTAGCTTGGTCATGTACTCATACCTTTCACTGTAGTAAGGTCACTAGGAAAATTTCTCATTTCAAGGAGAAATTCCCTGTGTCCTTAACCCATCTTTTGAGCCTATAATGCAAAACCAAAGGCAATTCTTGTGTGATAACACTACCCTAGGTGTATTCTCAACCCACCCCCAATACTGATCCTAGGGTTCTGTACATTGGTGTTTATAAAACTAATCTTTTAAAAAGGTGCTCTTTTCTGAAACTATGTGCGAGGATTGGCATGCACCAGTTTTCCTGATGTTCTTCACTCTGTGTTTCTTTTTTTTTTTTTTGACTGCTGCTGAATAGTTTTTGGAATGACAGGTTTACTTGTAAGACATCTTCATACCTAGAAGGATATGGGCTTTGGGAAGGAGTGTGTCATAGAAAACAGCCGAGAAGTTCATAAGAGTGAGTGTCTTAGTACTAAAATGAAGTCAGTTTAGCTAGTTTATCTCATTAACAACAAATTAACTCTGGTTTGAAAAATTTGTTTAAATATGAAGTTTTCTATTGTACATCTATATTAGTAATTTCTATGGTGTCACGTTCCAACTGAAAGTTAATAGCAAATTCGACAGGCAGCTCCTGTTTCCCACTTCTGAAATTTCTTCATTTAAAAAAATGACATTTTTTCCTCAGTAAACTTATTTAATTTAAAGGGTAACATTTTTATCTTTTAAACAAAACATTGAAGTTTTTGTTTTGTCTCAGTCCCATGTACAATTTGAACTTATGGGTGGAGGAATCTATATTTTCTTCCTAGTCCAATTTAATAGGTAAATCAATACTGGACTTTTTTTTTAACTTAGAATTTGTCTCAAAAATTTAAATTAAAAAATGGAGAAAGGAAGTTGAAACAGATAGCGATCTTTTTTTTTTTTTTTTTTTAGTTTTTTCAAGACAGGGTTTTTCTGGGTAGCCCTGGCCTGGAACTTGCTGTTTACTGTGGTGGCCCCAAACTCACAGAGATCTAGCTGCCTCTGCTGAGATTAAAGGTGTTAATCACCACCACCCAGCCTCTTTACTTTTTTTTAATACCATTTCTTAATAGTAGGAAAGACATTCTGTCATTTAAAAAAGGAAATTTGTATTCTAATTAACTGTTCTTTTTCTTCAAAGTTCTTTTGTTGTGGTATGTTCATTATTTTAACAACCTTAAAGACTGTATTAGTGGAATATCATCAGTTTCTTATCTCTGTAAACACCAGGTAGGTAAACTATTGATTCAAGAAGGTATTTTATTCCATTCTTTTCACTTTCTTTGAGCTATGGTCAAAGTTACTTTAAAATTTCCTTAGACAATTTCTTGACTTAGATCAATTTCTCTATTTTACTTAGAGCTTTATAACGTTTGCTTTTCCACATCTCCTTATTGTGGAGTTATGCACAATGTAATATTTAGGATCTGAGCATCTGGGAGCATTTGATCAAAGCCTGTAGGCCTGTCCTACTAGAGAAATGTGCACACACACAGAAATTTTCATAGCATTTTTACCTTCTTGCACTTTGGAACAAAGATTGTTGAAATCAGATTATTAAAATTCAGAGAACAGGATTTTAGAAATTGGAATTGCAATACTCCGACAAGGGCTGATAGTCCATCTCCATCCTATGTGCTTGTGGCTTTCTTTGAAGAATAGCTCCATTTGTTTTAGGGCCCCTCTTGCCTTTGTCAATAAATATCACACATGCAAGGCCTTCTTGGCACATGGCTGCCAGCTCTCTGCTGAGTTGCCTTGCCTCAGCAGGCTTTGTCACTTAGGTTCAAATTCTTAACTTAGAGCCAGGTGGAAGATGCTAGGCTTGAATGCACACTTTTCCAGTGTCTGACTTAAGCAAGCTTGGTTGTTTGCCCTGGATTCTTTAAACACTTTCTCCTGGCTGCCTGATCTCACTTTCTTCATCTCAGTGACCAAGGTGAGCATATTGATACTGAACCACAAGTGTTTTATGAATTGTAAAATAGGTAACAGGTGATCACTCTAAGTCAGTTTTACATACTTTCGACTTTCGTTGTGTTGTTTATAGACCCGTTTTAAGTGATCCACTGTCTCTGTTTTTGCTGCTTGAGACTGCGTGTGGTTTCACATGTGTTCATAATACTTGTAACACTCGCCACATCTACAGCCATATAACACACTATGTTTATTTTTTTCCTCTCTTGGAAGAAAAGAAAAATTAAAAGCTCCAGGAGTTTATTTATGCCTCCAATATTTCGTATGGAATATAATATAAATATTATATTTATATTGATTGAGCATGGAAGGAAAATTTAAAATGTATTTTCCTTGAAAATATATTCCAAGAATATAAATTTTAAAATGCACATTTCCCATCTTTCTCTCAGTGAGAAATCAAATTGTTAAGCTTGAGCATTTACATTAAAATGATCAGTGGATGTTTTCCTGGTTTGAGTTTGACTTGCTTACGAAGCATCTATTTCCTGTATCACAAAGTGGAGTTTATAAGGATACATTTGCCATGTTTCTTCTGGTTCCCCTCTGAGTGACAACTCACTGGTGGAATAAGTTACTAGAAACGGCTCACTATCTCAGTTTTTAAAGGATGCTTTGGACTTTTTTATTCCTCAAGCATCATTTGTGAATATCAGAAGTGGAAGAGGTATTTCTCAAAGCAAATAAGTCACATTTGAGATTATTTGAAAATAAATTCAACGATTCGGGTAAGGTAGGCAAAATATTCTTGGAACTGATCACACTTTGTCTTTTTTCCTTCAAACTGCTTTTCAAAATAGAAAGTGTGACTTTTCTCTTTCACTGGCTGCTTTACTTTTGGGGCCTCTGCTAAAATGGTGTGGGAGGGTCACCTACTTTTATTGTGGAGCAGTCCCGGATGTGTGACATACACAGTTTATTATAGGCTTGAACCCATTTGATAATCCATCCATGTAAGGCATATTTCTGTGTTTATTCAGCCCTGCTCTTTCCCCCAGGTGTTGCTCACTGAGGGCTGCCTTTTTGTGCCAAGAATCTGGGTGTTCTTTTAGGTCTGTGGCTGAATGACTCAAGGTCCATCCTGAATCCCAGGTCTTCAGGACTTTTTGACTTCCTACCATCCCTTCCATTTTGGTAAAGAACCTGAGCCAGCCATACCCTATCCTTGTACTCTTTGACCCCTGCGCATTAGCACCTGTCCCTTATTTATAATTCTGAGCCTTCTGTTTTTTTTTTCTTTTTTTCTGAGCTTCTTGATCTCAGTCATGATCAGGTGACACTTATTATTTGTTTCCTTATTGTTTTCTCCTGTGTGTACCTTGTCTTCATTTCTGATGGGTATTCTTACATTTCACTCATTGAAGAATGTCTTCTGTGGCTAAATGAATCTTTGCTGTGAGAGAGGTGCGAATGGATGCTTATTCCACACATGACTCACAGGCAGGTATGATGAACTGCAGCTGTTTTGTTTTGCCTGACTCTATTTTTTTTTTTTTTTTGAGATAGGGTTTCTGTGTGTAGACCTGGCTGTCCTGGTACTCCTCTGTAAGACCAGGCTGGCCTTGATCTCGGAGATGCACCTGCTCCTGCCTGCTGAGTGCTGGAATTAAAGGCCTGTGACACCACTGCTCCACTTTGTTTTTTTAAAATGGGTCTCATGTATCCCAGGGTGGCTTCAAACTTTCTAGGTAGCCAAGGCCGACCTTGAGCATCTGGTCCTCCTGTCTTTACTTCCAGAATGCTCGGATTGTAGTTTATATGGTGCTGGAGATTCAGCAGCAGGGGGGTGTGCGTGTTGGACAGACACTTGACCATCTGAGTCACATCCCCAGTCCATGAACTGTATTTCTAAAGGTTGTGAGTCCTCCTCATTATTATTATTTGAGTCTGGAAATATCACATACAGGCCCATAGCCATATTTATTACCTCCTGGAAAATTGAAGGGACCAAGCAGCAGAACCCACAGCTGTCAGCTACTCTGAGATTAAGCAAGGTTCTGTGGATTTTGGAGTAAGTTACTGCCTGCCCTTGGCAGATGTTTGAAATTGTGACTGACACTGTAGCTCCCAGAGCCATAGGGATTAGAAAGTTGATTCACATATAAAGATTTTGTATTCTTTTGAATTATTCTTTTTTGTATGTGTGAAAATAATCTTTGAATTATGTTAGTTCATTAAAAATTTAGTCTCTTACTTCAATTAGATAAATCCTGTTTTAATCTTTTCTGCTAATTTTTGGTTGAAAAGCAGTTCCTCTTTTAGGAGATGTTTGCCTCTTTCTCACTGTTTTCCGTTTTCCTCTAGGGCTTTTAGAACTTAGAAACTCTTGCCCAAAGCTTACCTCTCTATATATTTTTAAAGATATTTTAGGGTCAGCAGAAGATTCCTGGTGTTGGGGAAACTAATAGGGTATTATGAGCCGTTTAAAAGAGGCTCTTGGCCTCCTGCTAGTCTCATTGCTGATGGTGTCAGCTTAGAAAAGACATTCTTCTCTCAGATGGCTTCAAAAAGAGCTGATTGGACAGGCTACCAGGTGTGCAGTTTATATGTGTTCCTCTCCCTTCCTCCCCTTTTTCTTTTCAGCCTTCAGCCCTTTCTCCCCCTCTTTAGAAACAGCAGGGCTCCTCTAGTGAGGGCTCTCCTGTGTGTGCAGTAGAGCAAGCTGATGCTCCAGCAGAAATAGGAAGAGGCACCACATGCCATGTTTGGACAAGTGCTGCAATTTTATTTTACAATAAAGAAGGTGGATATTATTAATCTACTCCTAAGCATAATAGCTTGATTTAAATAGCAGTGAGTAACTTTGATGGGTGCTAATGTCTAGTGAGATGAATGCTAAGTAGGTAGAAAATGTCAATGTGGAGTCTTCCTTTTGGTAGCTTTAAGCACTTACATTTCTAGTTAACTTTTTGTTCATCCTGGCAGATATGAAGACCTGTTCTATCAAGCCAGCATTAATACAGCTCCTGAGGATGAACAATGCCCACAAGTAGCCCTGCTTTCCTGGCAGCCTCTTGAGCTAGGCCAGTTATAACGATGAATTAGAATGTGTCCCAGTGTTGAACATCTTAGAAAAACTCTTCAGAATAATAGGAGCTTAATGCTGGCACTTTTAAAAATTGGCACAGCCTACATGGCCTAGCTAATTTTTGATGTTAATTTGAGTATGAATAAAAGTATATCTTCACTTTTAAAAAGACTTTTGCATTAACTATTTTTCAATTAGTATGTATACACTCTGAATTTATTTTGCAATTAGTATGTATACACTCTGACTTATGGCTATGTCTTAATTAGCACTATTCCATGATGACCTGAGTCCAAATATGAAAATGTTGTTTGTGTTTGATCTTCTCTGTAGTGTATAGTTGAGATGCCTGCTGGGTGTCTTGGCCATTAGGTGCTGGTGAAGAATTAAGAATAGGTTTCACACCCCCTCCCTCAGACAAAAACAACAAAACAATAACCACAGAGGCTGTTTTGTCTCCGTGAAGGAAGGTTGGGAGTGAATCTCACTGCAGTAAATGACTTGGATTTAACTTACACTCTGTCCCTTTATAAAGTACATCTGAAGTTTGTGTCTTTGTTTTGATATTGGCAGAATAGTCAGAAACCAGGAAGGTTGTGCAATGCTTTGTGCCATCATGTTACCAAGTAACTTAGACACAGATCTTTGCAGAAACTCATACAGTTTTCCTTAACTATCTGCTTAGGAGAATAGTGAAAATGCTAATTAATATTAACCCCACAAGCATCACCAAAGACCACAAGAGGTTAGAGTAGAAACCTAGTGTTTGAGAAATTGGGAGAAGAGGTTTATCTTTGTGTTCTGGTCATCAGTAAGCATGTTAGATTCGTGCACAATTCTCTAGGGATAAAGTGGGCTTTTTCTAGTCAGTTTTGTTTATATATTTACTGTTTTTGTTTCCCCTTTCTTCCTCCTTTTCTGTGTTTTTATTCCCTTTGATTCTCTCTTCTGTGTTTGACTGTTTCCTGATTGTCAAGTACCCAGTCATAGGTGAAAACTATTTATGCAGAACCTGCCAAGTTTTAAGTTGTGGCTACAGAGAGATGCTGAGAATGTCTGATTCTGCTGTTGGCTCAGGAGATCGAGTCCAAAGCCCAATCTTTCTCCAGTTTTAGTCTTTCAGTACCATTATGTACTAGTAAACTTCTTTGGTAAATACATTTGTTTTATTCTTTTCTTTTAAAATAAAACTAGCTCTTCTCTTAGAGTTGTGTGTATGTGTGTGTGTGTGTACATAGCACAGCATTTGTGGAAGTCAGAGGACAACTTTGTGTAGTGTGTCCTCTCCCTTCCACTTTTGCATGGGTTTCTAGATGGAATTCAAATATGCAGGCCTGCATCTTTGGGTGGCTGCTTCCTTTTGTTGTTAAGTCATCTCACTGGCCCACAGTTTTCCCAAAACTCTCATAAAGGCTATGTTCCTTTGGTTTTTTTTTAAAGCCTAGTTTCAAGGACAAGAGACAAACAGTAGGTCAAATGCTCACTTGTTTTATGGAGGAGGGATTTGCATATTCTTGTGTCTTCCTCATGCCCCATCTTCCAGGAGCAAATGACCTGGAGGCAGCTGCTTGTAGCCTTCTCCTGTCATTTCTTGTCCTCCAGTCTGCACATGGCCTTTCTGTAGCAATAGCATTCATATATGCATATTTCATTCTGAAAGGTTGTTGAACAGCCTGTGTGTTGGTCACCTTGCTGTGCTGGGAAGGCTTATTCCTTTACTTGGAGGTGGCTGTTGAGGGAGTACTTTGTATTCTTGCTTCTTGTTTTCACCCTCACCAGAGTTTAACTGACTTCTAAGTCAGAAGGGGGATGTTCATCTTCACAAACACAGTTTTTAGGGTCTGGAAACAGCAAAGATAACCTGTTTTGTTTTTTATTTCATTTACTGGCTGTCCCTAATAGCCCAGAGTAGACTTGGTCAAATTGTCAGTGTGTTGAGAGATGATGGGCAGCAGAAGATTTTCTGTGTATGCTTGATGTGTATCCCAGGAAGAGACTTGGCATAGCTCAGCAGCAGAACACATGGCTAGTACGTAGATGGTCCCCAGTTCAGTCACCGGCACAATAAGAAACAAAACTGCCTAGTCTAGATTTAAAAAAAAAAATGGAAGACAGAACACTCTGCGATCAACAATTAAAAGGTAGTAAGCCATTGAAAGATTGAAAGTGATTTTGTTTTTGTTTGTTTTGAGTCAGGAGATAGATGGAGTGTTTGCTTCCAAGCAATGATGATATGGTATGAAGCCTTGTCATTGCTTCCTGTCGATCACCTTGTAAGTGAACAGTGTGAGACTCTAAGAAAACAGTGCAGGAGTAGGGAAGGAAGGCTCCCATTGACTCCCAAATCCTGTGCCTTTTCCCTGTTTGACCCAGTAAAGTTCTCTCTCCCTCTGGCAGTCCCGCTGGCTCTGCTGCCTGAGGCCAGTCATCCACAGTCAGCTTTAAAGCTTGGAGAATATTCACTTCTGCTGTGTTTGTGATAAAACGGGTCCCCCAGCAGCAGCTGTACCTCATCTTCATCCTAATTGCTTGGTTCTTCAGCAGAGCGGCCAGCTGTACCAGGTTTATATTTCTAGTCTCCGCAGCACTTCAAAGCAGAATGACCAAAACTTGTCCCATAGGGCCGGGGTTCTACCCAGGATGATGTTAGGTCTGATACTAGGTGACTGCTGGAAAGGATTCCTTCACAGGCTGCTCTCCTGGTGCCAGCTGGCAATCTTGACTTGCAGAATTACTTTTTGGAACTGTATGAAGTAAGGATATGGGTTGTTTTCTATAAGTGAGGGAATGAAGACATCATCTGTAGACTTATTTTTGGATGTTGTTAAGATCAAGAAACAAGATTGAAATACTGTATGCTATATTCTCAATGATAGTGACATTCGATATCCCCTGTTCCTTGTAGTACAGATTCTGTGAGGCCTGATTTTTGAAGGTTGCTACTTTTGTGAAACAAATGTGTTCTAAATCTGGTGGTTTGTTTTTTTTTTTTTTCTTAGAAGTATCACTGTTTCTATTTCAAGAAAGAGGGAAATAAATCAGGTTATATGTCCAGTAAGATACAGGATGTCCAAACATGAACCAAGACAAACAAACATCCCTGAGATAAGAGACTCCTTGATTCTCTTCTCTCTGTAAAGTATCTTCAGCATGGTGGTCACAGATATTGGTGCCAGTGAATGGCAAAGAATGCAGATTCCACATAATCATTTTCACACCTCAGTCTATTTACAGTAGAAGTTCAGGATACATTTGCCAAATTTGTGTAAACTCCAAGTTAAGAATGAAGAGACAAAGATACTGTATTGAGAATTATATCAAGAATGTTTCAATTGCATTTGTATCAGAATTTGATTCACTATAGAATTTTAGCAAAAATATTACTTTAATGCTGTTAGTTTTATATCATATTTGAATCTTAAGAATGTCCATTAACGTGATTTTACATTCACTAAATGTGTGAAGCTTTTAGTTCATGTTTAGAATGGAGAAACTGAAGTAGCTGCATGCTGACATGCTTTTTCATTTTCCACCTGTGTACTTTCTTACTTCAAGAGTATACTTGTTGTCTGTGTGTGCTATGTGAAACTAGTATGAATCTAGGTAAACATGGTCATGAGATTCAACAGGATGTCTCTGGCATAAAATTGGTCCAACAGGCAGTGCCTGAAGGCACAGTAGAGCAGAGCCAGCAAGCAGGTGAGGTCCTCCTTAGGATACTCCACACTGCACAGCTGTAACTTGGAACAGTACAAGTGGAAGCATAAGTTAAAACAGTGGTTGAGAATTTAAAGCTGGGTAGGATTTTGCATCTTTCTGTTTTACAGGACATGATGGCTTTACTTCTTCAGTTCTCTGCCTGTATGATTTTGTTTAATTAGCATAGACTACCACAGATTTTTTTTTAAATACTTTATTTTTTTTTCTTCAAGTTACATCTCAGTCACATCTCCCTATTCCCCCTTCCTATCCCGCCCTTCCACCCTCTTCCCCCCAGAAGTTTCCCCTTTCAGTCCAACAGATGGTTCCTTCTCTTATAACAGTAAGTATTATACAAAACAACAGATATAAGTATGCCACATTTATGAGAGTTAAATGGCCCAGTATACCTTCCCAATGTCCAGTTTATACATATTTGGCCCCTGACTTTAACATTCTACTATCTAACCATCTCCATGAGTTTAAAGGTCTATATGTGACTCAACATTCATACTATCTTGCAACACACTTTTAAGAGTATCTTCTTAGATCTGTAACACCCTCTTGATTCCTAAACAACTCAAAATTTAACTATGAGACTCTAGCTGTCTATTCTTCAACCACCTCAGAGACCTGAGAGGGATAACTATATCTGCTTATATAGGAAGTGCAGGGCCTGCAGCTTCCAAAACTAAGAAATGACATACCAATGACTGCCTGGACAGATCCCAATTTCTCTCCATACATTCCTGCATCAATCTTCAGCCTTTGGGTCCTATTTCTCTGACAGACATTTGTTGTAGAGCCGGGATTATGAAGGACTTAACTACCCTGTCTTGGCAGAGCTAGGCTGTCGACTTCCCTGCTACCAAGTTTTGTCCTTTTTGGACAGCAGTCTGTCTGCAGTTGGTGCAAGGGGTTTTTTCATGCCAAGAGATAGGCTTGCCACTAATTCAACCATCTTACAGTGGAGGTTCTTCGATGCTTATCTTCTACTTGGAGTAGAATAGGGGGTGCTGTCAGGCGCTGATATGTCTCAATATCAAAAAAAAACAAAAAAAGAAGAAAAAATCTTAATTTAAGATAACATCTTTGAATGCCATATTCTGCAGATCTCTTGGGGTTTTGAAGATGCCCTATCCATCTCTTGTATTTAGATAAGCAAATGTTGCTTGTCTCTTAGCAACTTGATTACTGGGTAGTTTAGAGAATATCTGTGATAGACTGTCATAGTAGCTAACAAAGTGACATGTTTGCATGACTAGGAGTTTGTTTTACTTAACTATTCTAGACCGTTTTAGACGGTTGGTATCAAGAGGCCAGAGCTTCACATTTTATTTTTAAGTATCTCCAGGTATGATACCATTAGGAAGCGTTACCTTTAATTTTGTATCAATATACAAAGATCTATTCAATTGTGGTTAAATATACTCTTAATTATGTATCAATATACAAAGATCAATGCCTATGTAGCCCAATACAATCTTAATATTACGTCCATATACAAGGGTCAATACCATTGTGGCCAACTGTAATCTTAATTTTGTATCAATATACAAAGATCAATACCGATGTAATCCAATACAATCTTATTTTTGCACAATAAACAATGGTCAATACCACTTTAAGCCTAATAAACTACTAATTTTGTATCAATATACAAAGGTATAAGGGCATATTCAATAATCTGCCCCTTCTTCTTGGACCTTCCTGTGCTATGTCTATATCTCATTTTTCTCAAGCCTGTGCACTCCTACATAGGAGAGGAAGAAGGATACAGAAAAGGAAAAGTAGGAAGTCCCTGGGGCTAACCTCCAAAACCCATTAAACAGGACCATTTATCAGCTTGTAATCTCTTCCCCTAAATATCGGAGTTTTCAGTTATCCTTCAAATAACCAAAAAGAAGGGTGGAGAAACACCTTCCCCACCCTCTGGGCATGGGATGTCGCTCTCTTAAAGTGGCTTCCTGCTGATTTGGGTCGTAGAAGACCTGTTTGGGGCCCAAACCCAAATGGAAAAAATGGTTAAAAATGTTAGTACACTCCTTCTATGTTCAGTCCTTCTGTTCTCAGCTGTTTAGATGACCTAAGGGGTTTGTAGGGAGAAGCTGATCTTGCAGGCTTCACTGAGGTTCCTGACGGGGCATTGTGTAGAGCTGAACGGTCCCAGCGACATTGGATTGCCGTGACTACCACAGATTTTGAAGATGTTTTTCTTTTCATTCTTTCCTTGTCTTTGGTTTTTGTTTTGTTTTTGAGACAGTCTCTCTATGTGGCCCTAGGGTGTCTGGAATTCAGTTATGTAGATCAGGCTGGCCTTGAACTCAAAGAGAGCCTCCTACATCTGCCCCCTGACTGCTAATCAAGGCAAGTGAATGAGGATCTTGGAGCAAACAGAAGAGAGGCACCCCACCTGTGACTTAAGGGTATCCCACTGTCTCATGTGTAAGGGTCCACTCTCAGCCCCACTCCCTGAAGAAGCAAGCCTTTAATTCATGGCCTCCTTGGGCCCCAGCCACAGCAGCAGGCCATTCTTTGTGTTCCCCATAATTAGTAGTTGCTATTGGTTTAAAGAAACAAGGCAAATGACTGACACTTTATTACATAGTTTGTGAACATTTGAAAATGTCCACTATGCCTTTTGGGCAACTAAAGATTTTACTGGTAGCTTTAAAAATTTTGTATTCTAGAGAGAACTTAAAAAAAAAAAAAAAAAGAAACCCTTCTCTTGAGCAGGCAAGATGACTCAACTAGTAAAGTCTGATGACCTGATTTTAATTGCTAGGGCTGATGAGACAGGAGAGACTGTTACCTTTGTCATTTCACCTCCACATATATGAGTTTGCTTCTGCACCCCTCCACATACAAAATAAATTTTAAAATTTCCTTTAGGGCTCTATTTTCATACATTTTTAATTTTATGGTTTTCTTGTGGCTTCTTGACTTCCAAGATTTTTTTTGTTTTCTTTCTGATTGATCATCTATCAGTTCTTTTGATTGTTGATCCAATTTTGTTTTGCTTTGTGTTAGTTTAAAATTGATTATATTGCTAGTTTATATATGGTAGGTCATTTGTTTCCTGTGCAAAGGTAGTCCGTGTAGTAAGCCTGTATTTGTACTGTGTGCTGTCTGTAGTCTTAAGTACTAAGGAGGTGATCTCTGATGACATAGAACTCAGGATTTATTGCAAAGGGCAAATATGTAAAAAGATCTAATTTATCATTTATAGTATGATTTGTGCTGGGAATGAAAAGAGCCTGGGGGCTCCTAACCTGGTAGGTGGTAGGTGCTCAGAGAAGGTCATTTATTTGTTGACCTTTTCTTCCCTGATAGTTACTGTCTCATGGCTGTACACAAAGGCAGGCTTTTAGATGAAAAAGTTTTAGGTAGGAGGGGTATCAGCAGTGATAGGGATCCCATAAGTTTTATTTTTCTTGACAGATTGGTCTTGTCTATCACACCTGGTTTGTATATTTTGAGATCTTTAACAGCTGAGATACAGTTTTTAGTGTTCCTTTAAAGACAACATAATTAGGCAGCTGTTGCTCTGTGACTGAACAGTGAATATCCAGCCTCGTAGTCAGGTCTGTGTTCCTGTAACATTTATTCCCTTCACTCGTGGCTTTGAAAACAGGCTGTGTGTGATTTTGAAGTAAAATAAATGCTTTACTTTTCTTCTTTCTTTTGTGATAGGGTCTCACAGGTATGCCTGGCTGGCCTAGAACTCCTATGTAGACCAGGCTTGCCTCAAAATCACAAGAAATTGGCATGCCTCTGCTTCTAGAGTGCTGGAATCAAAAGCATGTGTCATTACAAGTGGCTCAAACAGTGCTTCCTAATGATTGCTTGTTCAGGGCATTGATTCAGGCAGTAAGAATATAAGTATGTAAGTAATGTGAGTACTTATGAGAAAGAGACAAGAGTCTTATGGGCTCAGTCTCTTCAAAACACAAAATTGTTCTTATAATGTGTTTTTGTGTTCCTCCCAGGTGTAGTGTATTAGTGTGAGTTTACTTCAGGTTATTCATTATAACTGGTTGTTCTTATTTGTTCACATGCCTCTCTGGAAAATCATGTTTATACCTCATGTGCAGCTTGCCCTTATGATTGGATATTTTACTCATGTGACTCCTCTTAAACATCAGAGGCTGATTTTTCTAAATAAATTGTCTATTGCATGAAAAAAAAGAATGTAAGTATGTGTGTTGGTTGATATTTTTGCTTAGTGTAAAAGACTTCATCAAATAATCCAAAGTTTGATTTTGCCATTGATGGAATTGTTAGTTTATGAAAAAAAATTTTACAGTCCTTCTCTTTACCACATTTTGCTTGGCAAATCATTTTATTTCTTTAAAAATTTGTGTCCCTGTGCATGTTGCCCCTTTGTGTATTAGTGTCTAGAAGGCCGTGTTTCCTTGGTATCTTCCATTCACTGACCATCTTTCTGTCTTCTCTTACTAAGAGTCTCTAGGGGAAATAGATTTCAAGCTCCCATCCCTAACCTAGAAGCTATCTCCAGTTAGTAACCTCTCACAAAGGAAAAATTGTTTTTCTCCAATGAAGTCTCACTGAGTATACAAAAGGGGAGATCTATGTCCAGCAGTAGATGGTCAACACAAAAGGGACTCAATGGTATTTTTGGAGGTTTTTTGTTTCACAATGCTTTGTCTGGACCTTTTTTTTTTTTTCCTTGCAAATCTTTTGCTTATATATTAATGGTTTCCGATTTTCTTTTTATAGGTTTTCTGTGTTTGTGAATGTGTGTGTCTCGGCATCTGTATGTGTTTCTTGTACTTTGGCTCTCTTTTTATATACCTATTTTATTTTGTCCTATTCTAGTTTTTTAAAAAAATCTTCTTATATGCCTGTTTGTATGCTAATGAGAGAAAGAAAGGTATGACTGAGGGTGGGAAAGTGGGGAGGAGCTGGGAGGACTTGGAGGGAGGAAACTGTAATTCGAATATACCTAGCATTCCTTTAACTTCAAAAGGACTCACTATATTTGTAATTGTGTTTAAAAACCATTCTTGCAGTGGAGATGCTCAGGCAGTACTGTTTGCAGGAATCTTGTAAGACATACTCTCTCTCTCTGTCTTTTGCGAGCACCTGTGTGTGTGTGTGTGTGTGTGTGTGTAAAATATTAAATCCAGGGCTCATACATATTAAGGACATTCTTTACCATTCACCTACAGTTCCAGTCATATATTTGCCAGAAAATGACCAGAGTGATGTTTGTCCACTCCATGAATCTTGAAGGGTTTATGTATGTTTGTAAGAGAATTTCCAAGCAGTCAGAAATGACAAGGAAGAAAGGAGAACCTGAAAATCAATCTCCATCTGACTTCCTTTCTCCATAGAGATTAGAAGTAAACAGTGCGGTAATGTATAACATGGTATCTTAAAGTAGTTTCTGGTCTGCTTATTATAGCATTATATTTACCTCAGATGCTTTTAGTTTTCCTAGGAGAAGGTAAAAAATCAATTTCTTCACTTTTAAATATTGTCTGAGTTTTGGGGGAAGGAAATCAAAACTTTGGATTTCTTCAGTTTATACTGTCTGTAATTGATGTGACACAGATGTAACATTTTTCTAGTTGGATTTTATTTCATCATACTTTCCAGTTCCAGGGTTTTTTCCTTAGGTGTGTAGAAAGGAGCCACTGAAATTGTACACACTGACCTTTACTCTTTCTAGAAGTTTTAGAGAAGGAAAATGAGTTGTGCAATTTGTGACCTGAGTACATGAGGTGGGAATTAAGGAGCAGGTAAGGGAGGAGAATTTTGGTGCAGCAGACTTTAGTTGCCTTGGACGTTTGGATTGTTTTTAATGACTGACTAAATTGATTTGAATTTTTAGAGCACTCCTTACATGCTGGGCAGCCACTTCACCTATATTGAAAGTTTTACTGTTAATTCTTCCTTATACCTATTTTATTTCCCTTTTGGTACTGGAGATGGAACCTATGGCTTTGTTAATGGTAGACAAGTCGACAAGTGTGCCATCTTTGAGCCACATTTCCAGGTCCTCACTGTAAACTTTTTCTTTTGAGATAAAGTCTCATCCAGGTATCCTGGTTGGTTTTGAATTTGCTCTGTAGCCCAGGATGACCTTGTCTTTGGAGTCTGAGTTTCCTGCCTCTGCCCCTGGAATAGCTAGGATTCTGTTTCTGTATCACTGGGCCTTGCTCAGTCTTGTTTCTTGGACCTAGTATTTCTTTAATATAGTAGGTTCTGTTTTATTATTTTATTGTATGTGTATGGGTGCTTTACGTGCATGTATGTATGTCTGTGTACCACATGTATGCAATGCCCACAGAGGCCAGAAGAGGGTAGATCTGGAACTGGAGTTACAGACTATTGTGAACTACCATATGGGTACTGTGAATTAAACCCAGGTCCTCTGGAAGAACAGCCATGACTCTTAATAGCTGAGCCACTTTCTGTCCCAGTTTCTGTTTCTTTTAAGCAAGCAAGTAAATTAATAATAAATAAATAGGGATCTGGAGAGATGGCTGGCTCAGTGGTTAAGAGCACTGGCTGCTCCTCTAGAGGTTCTGAGTTCAATTCTCAGCAACTACATGGTGGCTCACAACTATCTGTAATGGAATCTGATCCTCTATTCTGGTGTGCATGAATACAGAGCACTCATATACATAAAATAAATAATCAAAATAAATAAATGAATAAATAAATAAATGCTGAAAGGTTACATAAAGGTAAATTATGTCATGTAAATTTTAAAACTGGTGTGTTTGACCTTGTTATTCTGTTTATTATAAAACCAGCATTACAATATACATATTTGATTAATTATAGCTAATAAAGTCCTTGATATTTAAACTAATGAGCATTTCTATATTTTAAGGGAACATCATTTGCTACCATGTGATAATAATTAAATGCTAGTTTCTGTGTAGGTTAATATTTTAAAGTGACTTTTGTGTTAACAGCACTGTTCATCTCACCCATCCCTGGGAATAATTAAAACTTTACTCTCTCCATTTGTAGTCTCCTCACCTAGTGAGTTTTAACAATTTCCTGAGCCACACAGGAAAAGAGCTTATGTGATGGTTCTATAAGCACTTTGTAACTTTGCCTTTTACATGAATTTATGATTAGTTTATGTAGCTTCAAACCATCTATATTAAAAAAAAATATTGACTAGTTCAGGGTTGGGCTGAAGAGGCTCTTTGCTGGGAATATGAAGGAAGCTCCAGGGATGACCCCAGGTCAACTATTTAATAGCCTTGTAAACTTCCTGTGGCTGTTGGAAGAAGGGTGCTTTGTGAACAGCACCACAGGAGTTGAGGTCTGAGGTGGTGAGCTAGGCTGTCTCATGGTATACACTTTGGTACACCCATATGTGCACACACACAGCCTACATAGCAGCAGCTCCTACTGGTATATGTTGTAGGACTGCCCTGTGGTAGAACAGTGTATTCTAAAGAAACTTATTTTAAAGCTGTGAAAAGTTACACGGGCAACCCTTTCTCCAGTGCCTCTGGTATGCTGGCAGTTTATCAGCAGCAGGGTTGTGATCCTGTCACTTCTTGTTAATGAAGGCTTTTATTTAGCCTAGCAAATCATATCTCTTAACATTCACGCTCACAAACTATAAACTTGAAAGAGATGTTTGTGACTTTATATTAATTAGTAGCCCCCAGGGTGTTTTGGCCCTTGCTTGTAGCAATTTAGCTATATTTCTTCTATTCATATGTAGTTTGTCTTAATCCAGGAAGCCCCTGAATGCCTATAAATCCTTTTTATTTAAACAAAATAATTTTCCAATTTAGAAAAAAACCTTTCCAATTATATGGTCATCTCCTGTCTCAATTTGACTTCCATTTTAGACTACCAAGTGGGGATCTTATCATTTTATCAGAACCCTGACTCCATAATGAAGCAGCTCAACTTCTTTAGCATTTGTTTATTTCTGTCCTGGGCAACCCAAAAGAATACTCAATTACCATACTTAAAGTGCTTTTCTTACTTCAGCAAGTTCAAGGACATGGGAGAATGTCACACTTAGAAGGGCCCATACCCAAAGTGTTGAGCAACTTACACATTCACAATTAATGCTGAATATCTCATGTTGCCTAATGTCTTAGGAATAGTGATGGAGATTTCAGGCATATAGCTATTTACTGACTTGCCTTCACTCCTCCAGAACTCCCTTCCTTTGGTATTCTTGCATGACTTCCTGTGGGGCCTGAAACTCCTCTGACCTGGGGAGCTAATGTAGAGCAGGAGTGAGGTCAAGACCTGTCCAAAACCCGAAAATCTTGTCCTAAGACTGGCATGAGTAGGACAGTTCCATCCTTGCTCCAGGCTTACATGTCCCAGCACATGTAAGCCTTAGGACACTTACCTCCCCCATCCTTGAGGTAGTGAGTAGTCTGGTGGCCAGATTTCAGGTTAAAACCTGTTCTCTCCTTATAAAGACATGTCCAGCAACAACTGGAATTCCTCTCAATGCAAATGAATCATTCCCAGCACCTTGGTCCCATGCAAATAAAGCATTCCCAGCACCTTGGCCCCAGCCAATGACATACACTCACCCCAAATACCTCTACCTATTCCCCAAGGTTTATATAGCCCTTATTCACCTGCCCCAATAAAGAGAGCTGTTTCACTGCAAACCATCTCCGGGAGAAGGCTGTTTCTCCCACACTCACTCCAGACCAAGATCCTGTTAACTCACCCACACAGCTAACTTCATTCTTTTCAGTACAACCTGATGCATCTGGGTGTCTGGACACCCTGAGGGCAGAAGCTAATCCAGGACAGCAACTTGTGGGCTAGTGCTCCAGAGGGATTGTTTATTGATAAGTTTTCAACTTTTTTTTGGGTACAGTGACTATATAAAAACACACCAATCTGGGTGTGGTGATACATCCCTTTAATCTCACCAATCCTAAGGCCTATTTGGTGAGTTGCCAGGGCTAGAAAGTAAGACACTCTCAAAGACAAAAGAAAAAAAAAAAGGCATCATTATTGAGTGAAACAATGATAGCATAAATGTATAGTCTTATTATTCTCTTGTATAACATATCTTTATTATGAGAATTGTTTGAGTTAGAAAAACATAGAATGACTGAGTTGAGTTGTTAATTAGGGTTTATCTTTGTGTAGTCATCTATAAAGAAATAGCTCTCTCTGAGGTAATACTATAGAAATCAGAGGGTGCAGTCTTGAACGATGAGAAGCACCTGTGTGTTCAAGTATTTGGTTTTTTTTTCTCACACATACATAAACTATAAAACTAAGTATTTAAGTATGTCAAATGTACATCATACTTAATATTCTGTTCCTACAACAAAAACTCCATTTATATAAAACCTTCCAGAAGTAACACATATGCTTATACTTGCTTTGAAATGTTCAAATTGTTTGTAAAACTTATTATTAGGTATAGGTTAGAAGAGTTATAAACTTAAATCTTTAATATAATTTTGTAATTGGGTTTTTTATATCAAATATATATTCCTTAATGGATAAAATATAATCATTTTGTTACTTCAAAAGGTAATTTTCTGTGTAATTTGAAGATCATTCAATAGGTTGTTGATTTTTCCTGTGTTTAGATGTGATTAGTGCTGAGTGCCTTTGGAGAACCTGGTGTTGGTCCAGGCTTGGAAGTGCAGAAGAAGCAGGATGTGGATGCTGCTGAGTGTTGAGTCTAGCCCATAAGGTGTGATTATGGGAGGACTTTAAGTTAGCTGCTGGAATAGTAGGAAAAAGATGCCTGAGTCCAGGTGGATGGGAGGTGGTTCTGGAAGGCTTTATGTAAATGAAGGTTTGTTTTGTTATAGGAACAGAAAGTTAAGTATGATGCACTTTTGACATAAACACTTGATTCTTAAAATTTTTTTGAGATTATTTTTAGTGTATATGTATATCTATATATATACACTAAAAAAAATCACAAAAATTGTGTGTGTGTGTTTGAATGTGTGTGTATGTACCACATGGGTGTAGTGTGCAAGGAAACCAGAAGAGGGCATTGGATCCACTTGGACTGAAGTTACTCTGTGAACTTCCTTGTAGGTGCTAAGAATCCAACCTGTGTCCTTGTGAAGCCAGGGCTATTAATTGCTGAGCCATATTCTCCCCCCCCCCCCCCCCCCCCAAGGCAGGGTCTCACTGGGCAGTTCCGGCTGCTCTGGAATTCACTCTGTAGGTAAGACTGACTTCCCACTCAGGCCTCTGTCTCATAAATGCTGGGATTAAAGGCACATACCACCTCACACTTTGATTCTTAAATTGCATGTGTCTGTGTGTTTTTTTTTTGTTTGTTTTGTTGTTTTTTTTTTTTAAGGCCTTGTAGTCTATATGGATTTCTCGTTTGAGAGAACAACACTAGAGAGAGTTCTGTAGGGTGGCTGGGGTGAGGAAAGCAGAAGAAAGGAAAACGTACTAAGAGGCCCTACACAAAACAGCAGTGGAGGATGACTGAGTGTTTGACTGCAGGGCCCACCAAAGGCACAGGAAGTGGCAGTTTACACTTAGAAGACACTGTAAAACAACCCAGCATTTTTTATAACCAGTATATGCAGCATAAAAAGCATTTGTGCTGGCTCTTTGTAATGTCTTTCTCTTTCCTTGATCAAAGAAGTTGGGGCAGTTTGGTTGAGCTTTAGTTATTGTTTTTGCTTGTAAGTTAGTTGCTCAGAGAGCAACGGTTAGCAGTCTAAGGTTTATGTGTGTTAAAGGAATTCACTAAAAAAAATTGTGTAGTTATGCAAAGATTCACAAGTCACAGGCTCTTTTAATATACATATTTTTTGTAGGACCATCAGGGACCTTTTGTTTATGCAGGTTATATTGGTCAGTATTAACTATACCAGTAATTAAGAAGATAAAGTTTTAAAATATTGGGAAAAAATAAGCTCAGTACATATTAGCAGACATTTTTCTTATTTTTTAGGTTTTTCAAGATAGGGTTTCTTTGTGTAGCCCTGGCTGTCCTGGACTCACTCTGTAGACCAGGCTATCCTTGAACTCATAGAGATCCGCCTGCCTCTGCCTCCTGAGTGCTGGGATTAAAGGTGTGTGCCACCACACCCGGCAACAACCTTCTGAGGGATATATGCATATATTTTTCTTTCCTAACCCAAAAATGATAAGGATAGCACAGTTTTACCTGTTTTAAACTCCTTTAACTCTGTCATAATAGAGACATAAGACGCAATAGAGAATAAAGACAACGTATCTAGAACCTTCAGGAAGCTCTGCCTCACATTTATGAGAGGAAAAGACTTTCTTTCCATTTCCCAGATCTATTACAAATGTCTCAGGAAGGCTGGACTAGTAGTGTACACATTTAGTGCCAACACCTGGGAAGAAGATGCGGGTGAATGATCTTTGAGTTTGAGTCCAGCCAGGTCTACATTATGAGACTGTCTCTCAAAAACCACCACCACTACCAGTCCCTCACTTTAAACCCAGGAATCACAGGGAGGGGTTTTTGCACTGTTTTTTGAGGACTGTCAGTTTCGACTGATGTCTTCTTGTAAGAAGTAAGGGCAGAGTCACGTGAGCTTTAAAGGGAAACTTAGTATCAGTATTGTAGAGTACAAGTCATCTTTCCAAGGAGGAAAGTTAAGAATATGGCATGGGGTGGGGATTGAGGTCAGTGTGGAGTGTTTGCTGAGCACACTCTCAGGGCTCTGTGTGGATCGCCAGCCTGGGGTAAGATGCCTGTGGAAGCATGGAGTTGGAATGGTTGCAGGTGAGAATGCTGGCACTTGGCTCTGTTGCTGGCAGGTTTTACGTTGTTCTAAATCTTAGGTATTGCTTTCCTTACCTAAAAATTGAGGCTGTGGGCTCATCTTAAAGTGTGAATGTTCTATGATTTATGCACATTTTTTATAGTGCTTTCAACACTTTCTATAAATACAAGCATGCCCACACACTGGCTTACACATACAAGGAGCACATTGGAAGGTCACATGAGCTAAAAATGCACCTTGGAGTAATTCACCTAAGCATTTTCTTTTTTCCTATATTGGTTTCATTGTGTCCTATTTTGTTTCTTAAATAGAAATTGACTAAATAGTATTGTGGGTGTATATAGAATCCCTATGTCCTTTGTCAGTTGTGGAGCATGCCTGAAATTAAAAAGAAAAAAAAAAAGCCTTACTGTGGAACCTCCCCACTCACCCCCAATTAGTCATGGGATTAGGTGGGAAAGGAGGAAGGAAGTGAGGTGTCAGTCGAAAATTCTCTTGTCAGACGTATTCTGACTCCTGGTTGTTGGGAGAAGAAAAAGCCCCCCTCTCCAAATTCTCTTAAAGCAGAGAGGGGTGGGGGCCAGGGATGCACATTTGTTGTTTTTCTGTCTGTGATTCAACATTTAATATTCTGGTAGAATTCATTTCTTCTGGTTGTCAAAAATGTACTGGTTTAGACATTTTCTGCTTTTTGATTTGGCTAATAATCTGAACATTATGTTGTTAAGTATTAACACTTTTATGTGCTGGAGCCAGATCGAGAAATGTTAATAACAGTAGCATTCAGAACTCGTAATGATGTTGATTTCTATATAAAACTGAAGACTCTTAATGAGGGTACCTAGGCTAGGCTAGTGGGTGGTGGGGAGAATTATTGACAGCCTGGAATTTCAGATTATAAGAAATTTACCACCTTCAGAAAACACATTTTTATACTCTAATAGTTCTTAGTATGTATTGAATGGATGGCCATAAAAATTCCCTCAAAATAATGAAATTCAAGATAACATTCTCATTTTTACTTTCCTTTATAGCTGTAAAAATGAAATCTTTAAACTGAAAAATTCTGTCTCATTTAAAAGAAATGAGGCCTCACTGAGCTCTTAATTTTTTAAAGTATTAAATTTGGTACTATTTCCAGTAGTGCTGTTCTTTATTTCTGTGTGTATGTTGGGGGGGAGGGTGCTTCTGCTAGAATATGCATGTGAAGGTCAGAGAACAAATTCATGCAGTCAGTTCTCTCCACACACCCACTCCCCTCTCCCTACTACCTACTTGTACTTGGGTTGCAAGGATTGAACTTCAGTCTCCAGACTGTGTGGCAATGGCTTTTTCCTGTTGAGTAATCTTCCTTGGCTCTATTTTGTATTAGCTGTGTTCTTAGTATGAAAAGCCCAATGAAGGGCTCCTCAGAAGAGTGGCAAGAGAGGGTCAACACTGTTTCTCTGTGGCTTCTGTTTAACAATCAACAGTGGGATCATCTGAGGAGACTTACAGAGTTACTTATTGTCCTGAAAGGTACCATATTGAAAAAAGACAGATGGAAAGTCAGTATTGGAATAAAAATTTCAAGTCTTGTATCCTATCCCAAAGTAGATTCAACTTTAAATGTTAGGGTAAAATTTGACTTGTCTCACTTTTTAGAATTTCATTGCTGAGGATGATTTTGTACCAATAGTTTTCTTCACCAAGTTGAAACATTCTGAAGTAGTTGTTTGCTCTGAAACTTAAGCTGAAAGCAGTTAGCTTTACTAAAGTTGGCAACAGTGGATCATCCATGCCCTTTGAAGGGCTATTTAAATGTTCATTTTAGTTGTAATCAAAGTATACCAGACTTGTGGGCATGGCCATGGTGTCACACTTTCTCTAATTTCTGAGCTTTGGTGATACAGGCCGAAAGATTGTGAATTTGTTGGCAGCCTGGGCTTTATTGTGAGACCTTGTGTATGAACACCATCACCATATGCCCTTCCCTCCTAACCCCCCCCCCCACACGCACACAAAGAGAGAATAGCTAATGGGGTTATAGCCCACTTGAAGTTATCCTTAGATGAGAAAGATGGGGGGCTGGAGTGGAAGGAGCAGCAAAGGACAGTCACTGCGCATTGAATCACAGTGCCACTTGCTCATGCTGGCTGCTTTGGGCTCTGCGTCTTGGTGTGAAGGGGCACTCCTGGGCCTCCGTGTGAGGCTGTAAGCTGGCTGTAAGACTTGTCTAGACTGGTAAACTGAACTTAAGGAATGGGGGACTCTTGGTGTTCCAGACCTTGATGATCAGGTTCTCACTCTTCCTTGGCATTTTCAAGCTGAGGATCTATTGAGGATACTGCCTGGAAGACTGACAGATGCTCTACAGCAGTGCCGTGGTTCTCAGCCCATAGCTTGTGACCATAGCAAAACACAGTTCCAGTGGTCTTAGGAACTGAGACAATGCTCAGTCGCAAAATTACAATTAGGAAGTAGTAATGAAAATAAATTTGTGGGTGGGGGTTCCTAAGACCATTGGAAATACGTGTTTTCTGATGGTTGTGACCCACAGGTTGGGTTGAGAACAGCTGCTTTTATAGGAAAGTTTTCCAGGGTTGGTGCAGAGTATCATCATTCCTGACTTGGGATGTTTTGGAAGACTGAACATATGTTTTTTAAAAAATGAGATTAATTGTATCAGGAGACAATGCTAACTTCAAGAACTTGATTTATATAATAGAATTCTTTGAATTTTGCATATATAAGACCAGGACTGTCTTTTGCATCCACAGAGCCCTAGGGCAATTACAAAAAGTTAGGACTTAGTTTCCACTTGCTAGACTTCTCATAACTTTTGGGGGAGGAAAAATAGATGGAGAAAAATGCAAGGCTTAACTTTTTTCTTTTCAATGGTAAAAGATGTTTCAGGATTTTCTAATCCGTAATAGCTCCTCCACCTCCAACTGTGTGTGTCTTGTTTGGTGTATCACCCCTGTAAAGAATCTTGGCCTGGCCGGAAGGGACCTGGGTGTGGTAAGGCAATTAAAGGCTCTCAGAAGATGCACTAATTAGTGAGCTGTATCTCTTTCAAAGAAGAAGAGTGTTGGCTGCTGGGAGTAGCAGGAGTTACTATTAAGGATCAGTGACTAAGAATTAATCTTATTTGCTGCAAGTGGGGATAGATATTGTAATTAGATGTGAGAGAGGAGATGTGGCAGTCAGACTTGAAAATACAGGCCATGAAAATTCTTCCATTTCTTCTCACCTGTGGGGTGGGGCTACTCGCCATATTGTGCACAGAATGCTTGAGTCCTGGCTGTGCTTTTGACCCAGAGTGTCTTGGGAAAGCACTTCACTTATCAGGGTGCTTTACTCTCTGGAACGGGAGGGGAAACAACATAATCCCAAGGGCTCTATTTCCAGTTTAAAGATCTAATGTTGATGATAGAGCCAGAGAAAGGTGTTGATCCACACATCTTACTTTCTTGTTATGAGAAACATCCTCCCTTTATCCCTTCTGTTTTAGTGATGGGTAGTTGTTTGGAGACCCAGGATGAAAATTACAATGAAAAAAAGTTCTGTGAATAAGATCACATTAGGTTTTGTTAGACTCTGCATGCTCAGGTTATGCCTGTCATAATTGGGTAATAATTAGCACTTTAGGAAGGCTATTATGATAGGATTTATTAGTTTTTCTGCTCTTCACTTTATATGACCACCACCTGGGAGAAAATTTTGTGCTCTGATAAGGAAGAAAATGATCAAGTTTTGGATTAAGAATCTAATTGTTGAATCGTGATTAAATGATGCTTATTAGGTTGTAATTATATCTATCTATAAAAACGAATGATATTAGATTTGATTGCTGGATTTCCTAAAGCAGCATTTTAAGATAATGAATTTTAATTATATGTGTGCCTGGGAACCATTTTAAGCCATCTAGAGGAAAAATGGGCAATGCTGACAGAGAAAGTGCTCATTGAGGTGTATAGCTTTCAACTTGTGGCTTGGGAAAGGTAGAAGCAGGAAAATAAGAAGGTTCTCCCTTTGCTTCCTACAGAGGACTTCATTTCAAAGCCTCCTGAAGCAACAGAATTAATTTGATTCAGAATACTCAAATAAAATTCACTGGATGTCAATAGTATGTTGAAATGCTTGTCAGCAGCATTTGAAGGTTTTTTTCCCCCTTTGTGCCAGAAGAATTTAAGAATGGAGACACAGTCTGTCCTAAAACCCTCTTATTAAGCAATCTGCCTGCATTTACTCATGTTCTCACATTTCCCATGGCACAGAGGAGCAACCAGCAGCATGTCAGAGTGAGTTACAGATCCAGAAGTGCAGCAATGGCAGAGCTAGAGCCAGAACTCCAGAGATCTTTCTAGTCTGGGTGCCAGATTGAAACTCATGTAGAATTCTCTGTGCCCCAGTACTTTAGGTCAACTGTAGATTAATTAGTACTGTTGTGCTTTTGTAGCCATGGGCACTAGATTTATGAATTATCTCCTAAGATAAATATGACCTTGCAGTAATTAAAGCAGACACAGGCTTCTCACCCTTACCTGAAGCTTTCAGTGGCTCCCTGTTGCCCGGAGAACAATTTCAAGCACTTTCAGGCATTCACAGCTCCCCAGTTTTGGCTAGATATATTTTACTTTATGATGTAGCAAATAATTTTCCCTTTATTAAGCCAGTCAGTTCTTACCTCATACTTTGAGTCAGTCTCATGTTTCATCATGGCAACCCTTAATTGTGATTTTTTTTCTGTCTTCTCTCAATTTCTACCTCTCATTTTGTCATTATCAAGCAACCCTCACTCCAGCACCTTGTTTTCATTTGAAGTATTTAATATTTTAAAACTATGTTTATGTGTGCAAGAATCTTTGTGTGAGCATGTGTACACGAGTTCTGGTTCTTGTGGAGGGCAGAAGAGGTATTGGAGCCCCTGGACCTGGAGTTGGTAGGTGGTTGTGAGCCACCTTATGTGGGTCCTGGGAGCCAAGCTTGGGTTCTCTGGAAGACCAGTAACTTTCTCACAGCTAGGCCATCTTTCCAGCGCCCATTTAAAATACTTCAAATTCCCAGTAGTATTTGAGGGCCATATAAATGGGTGTTACGCGTGTTTAACAACAGATGCCATTGCAGTTTGTGGCTTTATTTACACTGCTTGTTCCTAGTGAGCATGTATATATTTAAAGTGTGATTATGTTTTATGATCTAACAAATTCAAGAGAATAGTTCTTTTAGTAATATTCTCTTGATGTAGTATTTGGAAAACATTTATCATTTGTTTCTTTAACAAAGCGACTTAAATTCACTTTTGGGCACTAAGTGAGAAGTTGATTTTGTTCTGTGGTTCATTTTGTTGAATATCCTTTGCCCTTTTGTTCCTATTGTTAGCTGCTCAGTATTTGCCTGGGCAGATGGTAGCTGTTGTACATATCAGTATACTGAAGCATAAAGGTCAGGTTAATTCAGACCATTTCCACATAGCTAAATTGGCTACAATGTCATGATTGTGAGTTGGACTCCACATCAACCACCTTTGTAGACTTTCATCCCTGTTCACATTGGTTATCACCAGCCACCTCTCAAATGACTCCATACCATTGGTCATGTGGCAGTCGGTGTTAAAGTGAATGTTAGATAGGCAAGCCAAATTCATTCTCCTTGAATCACATGATCATGGGTACTTGGTTGATCTGGTACTCCATATGAAGGGCAAGTGTCCTAGAATCTCCATTGCATGTTTGAGGTAGTACTTTTTGTTTTGAAGAAGCTCAAGTTTAGGGCTATGATAAATAGCTTCTTGTGCAGGTAACCAACTCTGTTAGTATTTATTTGCCATTGTCAGTGTTGTGGCTTCCTGTAAGAATGGTAAACCCTGAATCTCTTACAGCAAGTCAAGTCACTGCCCTCCTGTGGTAATCACACATCTTTGAACCACAGGGACTAGGCAGCAGAATTAGAATCTGGCAACTTTGTGGGTTTACCGTTAGAGTGTGAAGCTGTTTTTGCCTTTTGGCAGTACTTTGCTTTCATCAAGATGATCTCAGCTTTCATTAAGTTTTCATCTAATTGAAAAGATTGATTTTTGAGTAGGTGAGAGTCCTTTTATGTAATGTCTCAAAGGACAGAGTGTGGGTCAAATCACTCTTCAAATGGATGGTAATTGTGAGGAAGAGGCTTTTCAAATGGAGAAAGCAAGTTACCCAGAGCTCATTGGAACTAAGCTTTTATATGTAATAAGCATCCACGTTTGTAAACAACAGGGACAGAAGTAAGCTAGTGAAAGCCCTGCAGTCCAGTTACGTGATGGCATCGATCTCCATTGTAACCTTGTGTTTAAGAGTAGGACCTGGACATCTGTCATTTGGTGTTTGGCTTTTGGGTCAATCCTTCCTTAGATTGCTGAATTGATTTACTTTTCTAATTTTTGTGCCCTTTAAAAACGAGGCACAAGTAGAGATTCCAAGCACTAAGTGGGTTCTTTGTTTTTGTATGATACTCCAAAATCTGGTTGGGGAAATATTGAGATGAAGGAAGTCATTGAAGCATCCTTTTCAGTGTTTCCCCAGTTTGTAAGGAGGTGGCAACACCACAGAGCAGGCTGTGAAGAGGAGTCGATATTGAAATGATCACTTAACTCTTGGAAATACTTTCTTGGAAACACTAAATAGCAATAAATCGGCTTTCTGGGAGAAAACACATTGCCATTAAATGCCTTGTTTTTGTCTCAGGTTTGTAATGAACAAAGGAATATTCTTTAGTAGGAGGAATCTAGGGATATTAAATTCTACTTAATGCTAGCAGTTTAGTTTCATGTTGGTTATAAGCTGTGCTCTTTCAAGGGTCATTTTATGTGATAAGTGATGACTGTACATGTTTTATTTCCAGTTCTTAAGACACTGTCCTTTTTCCCAAAGTTGTTAAGATCTTGTGCTCTTAGAAAAACCTTTATGTAAATAAAAAATAGAGAAAGAAATGACCCACTTAATACATGTTGATGATGGACCTAAAGGTTCTGTTTTTCACTGTTGACTTTCAACATATTGGTTAGAAATGTTTTATAATCTAAATAGACTAATTTTACTCTGGTAGTGTGATAGTTGATTTGTGGCAGGCATACACAGGTATTGGTGTTTGTGTGTGTATTTCTGTGGAAGACAGGGATAAGAGAAGTGGTAATCTTTGTAGCTTTTAAGTTTTTTTTGTTTTTTTTGTTTTTTTTTTTTAAGGAGCTATGTACACTGACCAAATATAACAGTTTCTCTGCTTGTCATTGAAATGACAGATGAGAAGGTTAAAGCCTTCTTTGACATGTTTACATTCTGTTGTTCAGGGCTGTTTCCTAGACTTTAGGAAGTGAGTAGGTAGTATATTGGCTCTGACAAGATTATATTACATTTAATTGCACTCATTTAAAAATTATTTTCTTGAATATTAACCTTTGTCCATACAAGCTTTTTGCACTTTTAATAATTGCTCTTTTATGACTGATGTTCTTGTTTAAAGATGTCTGATATTTTAGAGTCTTAGAAAAATTTAAAACTTAAAGCATATTATTCAGCCTTAAGTTTGACATAAATGGCTATCTAATGTGCATTAGAATGCATCTTTTTACCCCTTAAAAATCATTGTCTTCAGAAGCTTTTAAGAACTCTGGCAGGACAGCTTGCCTTTTCTCCTGCAAGGCCTGCTGTACATGTGTTTTAGCAATCAATCTGTCATAGAAGTGGGTGGTTCTTTCCCCTTCTTGATGGGAAGCTGATGGCCCAGCCCTCTTGGGCACTTAATGTTCCAGGAAATAGTCACAGAAGTCTCTGAATGTTATACTATCGGTTTGTGCCAGATTCTGGGCCCTGATGCAGATCTGATAGCCATCATTCTCAATTCTGTCATACCTGTAATAGATGAGATACACGCATCAGACAACTTGAATGCTTTTCTCCATGGACTTTGGACTACCTCCGGGTACTACTGATGAGAGTACATTTTTATTTTGGTCAGAGGGAAGGAAGAACTAAGACTCTTCTAGAATTCAACTCTCCCTATATGGTTTTGTTTACATAGAAACTATCACAGAACTGAAGTCATTGGCAGGGTCATACTGGTGTCTAATTGCCACAGTGCATGGAAGGAGCTCTTGGAGAACTCTGACAAGCTTGTTACAATGATGGTCATAAGTATGCATGGGAACTAACACGGAGAAGATGTCAACTGGAGAAAGCAGTTATAAAAGTGTGAAGCAAAGTCCAGAGAATGGGGCAGAAGCTCTTTTGTCAACATTTAAAAATGAGAGCCACTTGCTGCTTGCTGGAAGCCCTGATATCTTACTGTGTCTTTCTATCACATGGCTCAATATATAGGGTCCAGTGTAGGTTATGAAGCTCAGTTTCCATCTCACAAAGAGAGGATTGGAGAGGCTTGTTGTGAAATTTTTTGCAGAACTGATGGGGAAGTGATAGTTGGAAACTGGGAAAGTCAGAGGCTCTGGCAGTGGGAAGTCTCATTGCTGGGATTGAAGTGATAGGTTTGGAGAGAGAACCAGAGTTTTGGGAGCAAAGGTTTGGGTTCTTGCCATGGCCTCCAGACCTTCTGCAGAATTTATAATGTGGTTGCGGGAGGGCAAAGCCTGTGGAATCCTTTGCATTTAATTACAGTCTCCCCAGTTTTCTGTGAACATGGAGCTGATAAATTTCTGTGCTGTCGTAAGTTGACATTCTTTGACCTAAGGTATAGCATGTCATCTCTTTCCAACTCAGCCAAATCCTAATGGCTTTTCTCCTTCCTCCTCTCAGAACTCATTGTAATGCTTTGAGATTTATGATTTTCTAATTTTTTTCGAGACAGAGTTTCTATGTGAAACGGCCCTGACTGTCCTGGAACTTACTTTGTAGACCAGGCTAGCCTAAGATGTGAGTCACCACTGCCCAGCTGATTTTCTTATTCTTAAGATATTGTGTAAGTTCTTTTTTACTAGATGTTTTCCTTTTTCTTCTCACTTGTAAGCAACTGGGAATATGATTTAGTTGGAGTTGAAAGCTTATTAGCATAAAATCGCCAGTGTACCAGAGAAGCCCCTTGGGGCGAGTTTGCCATGGCTCCTTGTCATAGTTTAACACTCCTTGGTAAAGTGTCTCTTCCATCCACCACATATAAAGGATATAAGCAAAACCTTTTAAATATATGCTGATTGTTCTAAGTCATTTGACAATGAGACTGAAACAAGGGAAGGTGAAAATGCAAGAAATATTGATAGGATGGTTATGGGCCATTTTGACCTGTTCAGCGTTTTTGCATGAGAAGTTGGAAGAAAAATACTAGGGTGGGTAAGTTAGAATAGAAAAAGTCCTGTGTAGCTGGAAAGGTGACTTAGCTGTTAAGAGCATTTTGCTGCTCTTCCAGAACACCCAGGTTTAGTTCCCAGCACCCATGTGGTGGTTCACAATCATCTGTGAGTCCAGTTCCAGGGGATCCAGTCCTCCTTTGGCCTTCACAGGTGCCAGACACTCATGTACTGCACATGTGTATACACAAACACTTAAATTTGTACTAAAAAAAAACTTTTAAAATGTTGAAAAAGCCCTTTATTGTATAGTTCCATGCATACTTGTAGTAGTTTCAAGTAGTAGTAACATGAGGCATTTGGGCGATATTGAAAGGAAATCAGTACATATAGTCTAAAATGAAGAGTGGCAAAAGGGCCAGGTAGCCAACAGTGCAGTTAAGTAGTATTTTCTTCAGCGGGAGTCAGCAAAAATTGGGTGGTAACAGTAGAAGCAAAAGGCAACTGAGAGAGCATTTGGGGATTCTATTGGCCAACTTGGGCTTTCATAACAGAATATCAGTGGTTAGGCTCGTTAAACCATGAAAGTTCATTTCAGCAGTTGTAGAGTGTGAAAAGTCCAAAATCAATGTAGTGGGATGCTGATAGTGACTAGAGGCTGTCTTCTCACTGCATTTTGTGTCCTGTGTGTATGTGTCTGCCTGTCTGTCTAAAGCAGCATCTGAGGTCTCTTTTGTTGGATATAACTTGATTACCCTATTCTTTTTAAATTACCCTCTTTTTAAAGCATCTGCACATATATAGTCAACTTGAGGTCTAAGGCTTCTATATAGAAATATTCCAAAATACAGCTCATCCACATATGGATGTTTTAATTCTTCTAGAGATGAAGAGAAATGAGCCCATTTCCCCTGAGTTTCTGGCCTCCAATCTTTGTTTCTGTCTCAAAGGGAAATACTTTTGTGTTTACATTCGCTCAGGGTTTTTGCTCCCATCCAACAATTGGGTTTCCAACCTACAGCTCAGTTTTTGTTGGTTTTTTTTTTTTTCAGTTTCTGATCAACTCTGCCATTTAGAGTTGTGTTTTGACAGTTGATATACAATTGATTTCTTTAACTTCTTCATTTTTATAGTGTGACCTCCTATTAGAAACCACTTGAAAATTACCATGTTTATATTCTAAAAGTTACTTAATCAGAGCATACATTTAAAAGGCAACATACTTTGCTACAGGTATTACAGAGGGTCTTGCCAGTGTTTTTACAGAATGTCTTCAGGCATCTGCCTTGCTGACACGCTGAGCATGGAACCTGTGATGTTTATGTTGGAAATGCTGATGCACAAAGATAGGATGTTTTGTGTTATTTTTACTCAGTGTGCTTAGCCAGATCATGTATGTGAAAACATGGTTCCTTAATAGAGCCCTGGTTTTCAAACTGAGGGGAAAGCCAGCATTAGGATCCTTGTATCTAAAGTACTCCTATATAAAACACAAACCATAACTTTGACTCCCATCCACTTCCGTTATTAGCTAATTAGTTTATAGTCACTGGTCCTAACCTAGTTAATGGCTACTTACCTGTTCTTTCAAGGTAACGGTGGAACTTTGTAATCCTCCCATTTCTGAGGGACAGCAATGGGCCTGGCAGCTTTATGTATTTTTATTTTTTTTTAAAATAGTGAGTCCATAGGTGTTTGCGAGGCAAGATAACAGATTTCATTTGAGTTCCTTCAGTCAGGTTTTAGTGTGACCTCCTTTTGGTTCAAAGTAAATTCCCAGAGCAGCTGATGTGCCTTTAATTAATCCTAAGCAGAAAAATTCATTCCAAAGTGCAGAAGTATTCTTGTTTTACCTGCTGGGCAGAGAGGGGTGTGTGGGTCCCTGAGAGTGATTCAAAAGGCTGGGTAAAAATACCCACTGTCCTTTCATCCAAGCTGGTGTTTCTGGATATTTTTGTGTCCATCTCTCTTCCTTACCCTTTTCAGCCACAAAAGCTTATTTAAAGAATTCCTCTGTGGCTGAGTGTAGTGGTGCAGGCCTTTAATCCCAGCACTCAGGAGGCAGAGGCAGGTGGAACTCTGCAAGTTCGAGGCCAACCTGACCTACAGACTGAGTCTAGGATAGCCAAGGCTCTGTTACATAGAAAAACCCTGCCTTGAAAAACCAAAAGAAAAGAAAAGAAAACAAAGAAACAAACAAAAAATACAAGAATTGGTCTGTGGATCTCTGACTGTTGTTCATTATCCCTGTTAGATCTATTTGTTTTCAGTACAAAACAAATACGTGGGGACTTGATCTATCACATTTTCTAGAGCACTTATCTAGCCAAAGAATCTCATCAGAGAAAGTGTCTCCTTTGCAGAAAGGTTTTTAAAAATTTGGATCTCTAGCTACCATTTTGTCTCTGTGTTAATGGGTTATCCCAGTGTTATAGATATTCCCTTAAAAAAACAAAAACCAAAAGCAAACTGTTTTCTGGCATTAGAACATATGCTCTAGGAATGTTGTGCTTTTGACCTCAGAGTAGAAAAGTCTGTACCCAAGAAAGTGTTAAAGGAACAACTTCAGGATATGGTGTAAGCCTTTAATCTCAGTAGAGGCAGGCAGATCTTTGTGAGTTCAGGGCCTTCCTGGTCTACATAGCAAGTTCTAAAACAGCCCCCCCCCCTCCAAAAAAAGAAAAGAAAAAAACAACTTCACATATTCACATTGCTTAAAAAAATTGTTATATTTTGCCAATGCTTAAAAGATCCAAGAAATTATTTTTATAGCTATGTAGCTTCCATCCTTTAAGAATGTTACTTTTCAAAGGGTAGGAAGGGGAGGCACATTTGTGTTGACTTACGTTTCCACCATACTGACTAGAAGCATTAGCTTATAGACTATAACAAGAATCTAGGATGTAATTTCTTTCCATGTAAGTGTAGATCTCAAGATCATGCAGCTAAATAATAACCCACTAAGCATGGAGAAATCGTCCTAAGGCAAAATAAAACATAAAATTAAATAGGAAACGTTACAGGTGACCCAGCTTTATTATTTGACAGGTGTCAGGTTTGGGGTTGGTTTTTTAAATAATAATGACCCCAACAGTTCACCTGAGAACTGTATAATATAATCACGGTATATTTTCCCTGCAAATCTTATATTACTATTTAAATTAGTAAACTGAAAAACCATTTATGAAATGATTATTTTGGTTGTGGTAGAGTACATTCCAGCTGGCCATTTAGGATACAGCAGCATCGTGCATCTGGCACTGGACCAGGCTGGTGTACGGAGAAATCAGTAGGACCAGGCCCTGGTTCTGCAGTGGCTGAGCCTGTAGCACAGCTAGGGCCATCTCAGGTTTGAACTATAAGTTGAAAAAATTAATGGGCTGTTTTTCTTATAGTATCCTCATTAGTGTGTAGAAACTCTTGGTCCATTTTTTTTAATGTTGATTTTGTTTTTATTCTTTTCTCCTTCTGTTACTAAATAACAGACCAGGGTCACTGCCCATCCGAACTGTGGTCATGACTGCTGTGCTGCATTTGATTGCTCTACAAGGCCTGTTTGGCTTCCAACCTCCCATTGCTTTGCCTCACTACCCACTGGCTTTAGAGGAGACAACTGTTAATTCTTCCCTTCCTATAATTTATATACTTAAAATTATATAAATCAGTTACAGAGCATCTTATACTCTCTTTCTCCCTATAATTAATACATGAATGGCTGTCACCCCTTGACAAACACACATGGGCACACTCGGGCTCACTGGGGCTCTCTCTCTCTCTCACACGAACACACACACACACACACACGCACACACACACACACACACACACACACACACACACACACACACACCCCGTGTGTGGCAATGAGGGGGTGTCCTGTTTAAAAGTGTGGATTTGCTAACCTGTACTCTGCCCTTAGTGGAATGATTCCACTCTTTTTCTGCTATTTTAATTACTGCTTTTTTTCCTTCTCTCTTTTGTTATTTGTGTGTATACTCTCATCATACATGTGGAGATCAGAGGACAACCTTTCCAGAATGGGTTCTAGGGACCAAACTTAGGTCATTAAACTTGCATGGCAAGTGTTATACCCACTGAGCCATCTCACCAGCCCCTAATAGCTGCTTTGAATTGAGCTTTGTAGTCAGACTTGTGTTGAGTTTCTTTCAATTCTGCTGCAGCATCTCCTTTCCTATGTCTTGTTTTGTTAAGCTTGTTTGTATTTTTGAGACAGGGTTTTGTTGTATGATGCCCATGTTGGCATCATATGTGTAGTCCTCTTGTAAAGAGGAGTGCTGGAGTTCCAGGCATGTGTCACTACACTCAGGCTCTCGGAGGTTCTTGCAGCCTCGCTTCTCCTTAGAGCCAGATGCCCTCCAAAGTACCTGGTTTGCCCATCTGGTCTTCTTGTCTTGTGAAGGCTTATCCTTGGCTGCATGTTAGAATCGGGTGGAATGCATGTAACAGTGATCAGGCCTTTATGAGAGATTCTTACTTTTTGGGGGTGTGGGGGTGGACAGGGATAAAACAGGCACTGATGATTATCATAACTGCTTTGTTGATATAGTACAATGAACATATAACTTGGAGCCTGATAGACCTGAATAAGCGATCTTTTGCAGTTGTGGGCAAGTTAATCTTTTGTAAGCCCATTTCTTCATTTGCAAAACAGGGTTAAAACAACCCATCTCATTGAGTTGTTAATATCATGAGGCTAATGCTTCCTAAAGGGGCTTAGCACACTGCCTGATATATCCTGGTTTAAGCCACTAAGAGTCTTATGGCATCCAATATTGCTGTCTCCATTTCCAATGTCCATGTGCTCTGACATTGCCCATTTATTGTCCTTGGCCCATGTTTTTGAATACTTGTCTTTCCCATTAAAATTTATGTACAGATCCAAGGACCCTAGTGGCATTTTAGTCCATTGCATACTGAAATAAAAGCATATGTTTATCTCTTAAAATCTACTAGACACAAAAAGCTTCTGAAGAAAATGAGAAAAACAGCATCAAAACTTAATTGAATAGAAAGGTAAATGGTGTTATTGGGTGTCATTTTGGAATTTCTGTGACTTGGATTTCAAAAATACCCCTACACTTCTTCCTCCTCTCTCTCTCTCCTGTCCCTCTCACCATCTTTCCCTTCCTCCCTGTTTTCCTCTCTTCACTAGTGAAGTCTCACTTATTGTGAAAACTCTGTATGTTTGTCTCTTATATATCCTTCTAATACTTAACATCTTAAAGATCCTAGGGTTTTTTTTTTTTTTGTATGTGTGTGTGTGTGTGTGTGTGTGTGTGTGTGTGTGTGTGTCTTGGTAGGCATCAGCCCTATGTTTATCTTGAAGGTTAATTCTTTTCCTCCCCACCTCTGATTCAGAGTGACCTTTTGAGTGATGCAGTAGGTCTCTAGACATAAAGGCCAGATCCACACCAGTTAAAACAGCTGTCTTTTGAATTTTAGAAGGTAGATTTTTGTTGAAGTGTGATTTTTATAGTAAAAGAGGCTGTCTTTCAAATTTTCCATTGTTAACTTTTCTGATATTCCAGTAATCACCTTTGGGTTGTCATCATCCTCCATAGCTCAAGGTCCACATGCATTTCTAAGTCATTCATGTCTTATAAGAAATCAGTATTCTGCTGAGTTTTTGCCTAAAGTAGTCTGAACTATATTGCTTCTCTCAATGTAAGTTAGATCTTGACAGATTATATCATTTTGATAAAATGAGGTATCAGGATTTTAATTTTCTCACATTCCCCTTGACTTTCTTGATGTATAATACAATTTTGTGGTTAAACTCTGTTTGCTTTTTCAAAGTACATGTGCTATGTGTTTGACTGTGTTCTTTTGGAAGGTGACTTTTCTTTGGTAACAGAGATAAATGGTCAGGTACAGACACCATTTCTGATGTCCTTGGAAAGGTTTAGAAATCTCTCAAGTACAGCGAGCTGGAGACAGCAGGTGTCTAAAATAGAGTGCAGCACCAGTGAAGACCAGCCAGTTGGGCTTCCAGAAGATCAGTCAGCATCTTGGTTGACCTTATCTCTTCATGGGTGACCTCCTCTGTGACTTTCAAGGGCACACTAAAGTTTGGGATTCTTACCCCTCATAAAGTGGGACCCAGTATTGTCACCTACTCTGACAACTTCATGAGCACTGGGATTGTCTTCCTCTCTGTGGCCTCTTCAGTTTTGGCCCATTATGCTCCTCAGGTGTGGCTGGTCAGTGCTTCAGAAATATGTGTTTACAGGCTGAGCCAGACCGTGAGGAGCTTCCCAGTGGCCGAGTATTTCCAGGGCTCTGTGTTCTAGCTGACTGGTACCTGGGGGAGAGGAGTGGCATTGTCTTTGTGAGACTTCTCTCTTCTTTTGACTATTTCTGTAAGATATAATGCAGTGTTTGAGAAAATATGTGATTAAAAATTAATATTTCATCTTGACAATATTTGATTTTTAAGGGCAATTGTAATTGAAAGACCCTAAGTCTGTTTTTTTTTGGTCCCCTAGGGCAGAATTCATTAAAAATTCATAGCATACTTTGCTCTATGCATGAGTCTTCTTATTTTGTGGCTGTTCAATTGGATAAAAACATACTCCTGGCTTCCTGTTTTTGGTGTTTAGCTTTGAGGTACAGTGCATCTGTGAACCCCATTGGTGGCTTTCTTCCTTCCCGGCCTGTGGTTGTTCCTCAATGCTGTTTCTCAGGCAGGTACAGGGAGAAGTGCAAGTATGTCATCAGTGGCATGGGGGGCCTCTTCGCCAACTGTTTCTCCAAGTAGAGGCATTTAAAATAATTTGCCACACTCTGTATTATCACCATGATTTCCTCAACTTCAGACATCCAAAAGGATGTGTGCAGTGTCAGAAGAGAAATTGAATGTATTTTATTTTGTAATTTTTTTTTAAAAAAACACAATTCTCATTTTACCTCAAATGTGTGAAGATTGTTTTTCTGTACAGTGTAGTGAAATGTTTGGCACCTAATCTGCTTATTTTACAGGAAGATATTAAGTGCTACTACTTTTTTACCTGATTCCTGAGCTCCAACCTTTCATATAAATTATCTGATTAAAACCTAATTGGCAGTTTTATGTAATAGGTGTGACAGGTAGGACCATCGTCTGCCTGCACCTACTTAAGTGACACTGAGCCAGTCTCTAGGCTTCATTTCCTTTATAGGAGCAAAGAAATGGCTGGACATGGATGGTATTGAGGCTTTCTAGTTTAAGTTTCTGTAGGTGTAACAGTGAGTGTTGTCTATGGAAACTAACGCACTGCATGTGGCCAGTCTTGGAACAGATTGCTCAGGGCTCATGGTTCATCTTATCCCTTTCCATGGTGGCACCATACTGTGTCCCCAAAAACCAAGTATATCTAAGATGTTTTTCTCATTGTTAGGTCTTAGTTTAAATGTCATTATCTCCAGAGAATCTTATCACTCTTTTTTAAATTGTTATTATTTCTGTAGATTACTGATTTTTTTTCATGGCCTTGGAAGGTAGTGGAGACACAAATTGACCTTTGGTTTGTTTTAATGCCTGTGCCTCCTACTATGTTCCCTGAACGCTTGTCTTGTTTGTGCTTGCACTTTGCCCAGCCCAGTGTCTGAAACATGGTAGGTATTTATTAAGTGGTTGGATCTGTATGGACCTCATCCTCTCTTTAACATCGAACAGCCTGGAGCCTTCTGCACATGCACTTTTTCTGTTCGGAGCCTTTACCATGGGTTTTCCATGCTACCCGACATCATCCCTCTTAACACTCCAGCTTGCATCCTTTGTCATGGTTCTATTTATGAGTTCTGTTCTTTGCTAGAAAGTAAGTAGGGGCTCCTTGCCTGAGTCATCTTGAGTACACAGCATGTTGTCCTGTATATTATGGGATTTGCTATTGGAGCAAATGCAGATGTCTAAGGTCCTTCAAATGTGTTGATATTTGAAGCACATCTAATATATATATATATATATATATATAGTCCTTTTAGTTGTGACTGAAGCCCATTTGGAAGCTCCAGCTCCCAGGATCTGTGATGCGTCAATTCAGCATGAATCTCATTGTTTTCAGGTTGAAGTATGGACACTGTGTAGCTGTCCAGAGCTGTATTCCTTTACTGTGTATTTCTTCAGTTTTGGAGCTATAGTTGTGCATGTAGTTACTCAGTTTAAGGGGTTCCAGATTGTGAACAGAGACCGTGCTGCCTTTTATTCTTGGCACTTGGAGCATTTTCTTTTATGTTTACCAGCTATTTCTGTTTTAGGGAGGTGTAGTTTAAGAGATGAAGTAAAAGTAATTATGCCCAGTGAATCGGCTGGAAGTAGGACAAGTCTGTATCTTGAGAGAGCAAAGGTCAGCTACCTTTTACAACTATGGAAGGATTTCTCCGTATTTTCTGCCTGTGAGATGTGTTTGCTGATTGCCTAGATGAGGGGTGCTTTTCTTCTTTGGCTAGGGTAGTATCGTGGGCTATCTTGGGAACTCAGCTGAACTCTCAAATAAGAGAGGGCCTGAGGGAATTCAATGAGCAATTCAGGTAGAAAATGAGAAAAGAGGCCAATGTTCAAAAGCATCAGAAAGATCTGAATTCTTTCTGCTTTTCTTCATAGTTACCTTGCCCAACCTCCCTGCTGCCATCCCACCCACTACCTTGGCACCACAGTCTTTGTGCCCAGGTTTGTTTACCAAACCTTGATGGCTAGATAGTCTTGCAGATAGCTTCCTTTTCATCAGTGAATACAGATAGAATTGTCTCGTTAAACTATACCAAAAAGCGTTTGGCTGTACAAAGTGATTTTCTCAGTGTGGGATGGTTCAAACTAGTTTATCTTCAGAATTAATCTTAGCTCATGGTTTAGCTCTCTAAAATGGCTTAATCTCCTGAGTGACTTTTAAGAATACCAGACAAGTAGTATTAATCACAGCTTACTGACAATTTGCTGACCCTTCTGAGACCCCCTGTTAAATACTATGCTAAATTGAGCAAAAATGTCCACTGTGTGCTGTGATTTTGATGCCATCTGACTCTTACTGTTAGCTGTTTAGTAATAAAATGTTTTGATTTGGCTATCTGCATGAATATTTTTATGTTAAAGGATTTTTTTTCCTCAAATAATTGATGGTGTGTGCTGTAGTGGCTTAAATATTTTGTACTTGGAATATGGCATTTGTTAGATGATAAATGGTCTGCTTGCTAGTAAGTAAAAATGTTCTTTTGAGTAAGTGAAGAAAATATATCCTAGCCTATAGGCATAGTTTATATACTTGTGTGTGCATGTGTGTGTCACATACACACCATAATGATACCTTATTTTTTGTAGTACCTGGCTTCTTTGTTTTTCCTTTTTCTTTTCCCTCCCTCCTCCTCCTTTTTCTTTTTTTCTTACCTTGTATCCTAGGCTTGTTTTGTAGTTCACACTGCCCTTCAAGTTTTCATTCTCTCAGGCCTCCACAGGACTAGGGTTATAGTCATGAACCCACCACACCCAGCTCTGACAGTTTGTTGAGGTTTTTTTTTTTTTTTTTAAATCCATTGCTTAACTTATTTTAAACATACAATTTTTAGTTGGGTGTGGTGGCACGTGCCTTTAGTCCCAGCACTAGGAGGCAGACTCAGCTGGATCTGCATGCGTTTGGTGACAGTCTACAAAGTGAATTCCAGGACACACAGGACTACACAGAGTAACCCTGTCTTGAAAAACCAAATGTATATTTGATTTTTTTTAAAAAGAATGAAAAGATAACCTTATACATAGGAGAAACTACCAAGGTGAAAAATTCCTCAGAGGTCACCAAAATACTAAGAAATAGATTTGGAACTGACTATAGTTGTCCTTGGACCTCACGGGCTTTCACTGTTTTCTGGTCTGTTAGTTTTGGGACAGGGAGTTGAGTACAGGCTGTCAGACTCTGTTGCAAGTGCTTGCTGAGCCACCTCACTGTCTGTCTGAAATTCTTCACTCTGATGAAGAACTAAACTGATGCCTTCAATTTATTTTTATTATTTATTTAGTTTTGGTGCCAGTCATTGAAACTAGAGCCTTGCACATGTTAAGTACACTGTCTTCCCTTGAGCCGTACCTTCTAGCCTTTGAAGCCTTTGTTTTTAATATAGATGGGTGCAATTACAATCTTATTTTTTAATATTTATTTTTAAATTTCAGTTATGTGTATGTATGTATGTGGATATGTGCACATGAGTACAGGTGCCTGAAGAGATGAGTTAGCATCTTGACGCGGATGGTACGTACTGCAAGAACAGCTCTTAATGATTGAGCCATCTCTCTAGCCTCAGTATCTTAGGTTTTAAATATTGCAAATAGTGGCTGAATTGGGAACTGTACTTTTACATGTGATTATTTTGATTTTAAATTGGTACAGTCTATTTGCTTCTGTAACCTTGGTACTTAAAGAAGAAAGTAATAAGAATCTTGGCATGGTCAACATAGCTATGAATTTGAATAAGAAGTTGTCCCTCTGTGTGTGATATATGCATTATAGAATTTAACACAAAAGGCTACACAGTAAGTTGATAAAAAATAGCATGAGAAGGTGACTCTACTGAGACATATTAGGACTCAATATTGTTAAACTTTATCCAGATGGAGGTATTCCTCTGTGGAAAGCCAGATCCATTCTTTCCAGATTAGAAGTTTATCATGAGGGTTAAGGGCAATCTTGAGTTCAGAGACAGCCATGAATACACGTGTGCATGTATTTAAGTGAACAATGAGCACTTCAAGTTCTTTTTAGTACCTTCTCTACTGTAGTCAAGAGTTCTTTGTTTGCATCTCACATGCCAGGTTAGTGAACAACTGTAAAATGATCATTGGAGCATATCAGTATTTAATGCCAATTCTGGTCCTCCCTCAATTTATAATTGGTATAGGAAGAAGAGATAATGTGTGTCTATTCTACATGTAATTTTATAGGAGTGGAGCCTTGCTCTCTACACTGGGGTCAATGCTTTTCTTCATATAGATTGGATTGAAAACACATTTTTTCCCTTTAAGGAAAATTACTATGGGTTCTTGGAAGTCAATTCCCTTAAAGTAATGTTCTGCAACTTTAAAGATTTGTGGTTGATAGAGAATAATTTAATGTGCCCCATAAAAACTTCAATTTTGGAGTTCCTCCAGCTTTTTATTTTTAGCTGTGGCTTTTAGTTAATGAGAGGTGATGAAAAGTATATTTTCCTCTAGTCTCTGCATGAGATTATAGAAACTTTAAATGCTGTATAAGTTTAAGAGATTCTTGAAGACCATCATTAAATAATGATGGTGTCTTCTTTGTTCAAATCCCCATTTCTAGAAAATTGGATTTCTAGAAAATGCTAAGTGATAGTTATTATTGTAGTATTTTAAATAAATTATACTCTTATATTTGCCAAATGAATCTAGGAACAGTCTTGTTATGGTGCTTTGGAAACCAGTATAGGAGTTGACAGCAGATTTGGGGGGCACAGAAAAGTGCATTCACCTCCAATATTGTCCATACATCCTGCTGTAGAGCACACAGTCTTTAGGCAGGGCTTTGCCTTGGAACCCCCTTCGTTCTGTGGTTTGCCCACTTTGCTGTTTTGAAGCAAGCTTTCATGGGGATCTATTTGAGCTGACTAAAGGCAGCAGAAAAAATGCAAATTAAACTTATTTACACATCTACTCTGTCCTTAGGTACCCTCTTCTGCATCTTGAAATATAATTTGTGGTATGTCATGGGCAGCTGTGAACTTGAGACAGGGTCATACTGTGTAGCACAGGTGGGCATGTGAAAGCCTGAGCCTCTACATCAGTTTCCCTAGGGCTGAAATTACAGCTATAAGCTCTAATGCCCAGTTGGAAGTCGGTTTAATGTTAATTCCAAGACTTTTAGTATACTGTGAGATGATTATTAGTTTGTCAGGGATGGGGTATGGGTGGGGGTCAGTTTCCTTCTTCCTGCCTTCCACACTTCGGATAAAGCATTTCCTACACCCCTCTTCTAGTATCAAAATATTTTGTTATCTCTGAATTTACTTTTTTCTTAGCCCCTGTCTGTTGTTTTTTGTTTTTGTTTTGATTTGTTTGTTTTTTCTCTGGGTATCTCTGTCTGTCCTGGAACTTGCTCTGTATACCAGACTGGCCTCTAACTTGGAGAGTTACCTGCCTCTGCTTCCTGATTGCTGGTATTAAAGGTATGTGCCACCACCACCTGGCCCTTAGCTTCTGTTTTAGTTACATTTTCTTTCATGTGACGTGACACTATGACCAAGGAAACTTGTGAGCTTACTTACAGTTTCAGAGGGTGAGTCAGTGACCATCATGGTGGCTGGCCTGGCGTAGACAGACAGGCAGGCATTGTGCTAGAGCAGTAGCTTAGAACTTACATCTTATCCACAAGCACAGCACAGAGACTAATTGGGAACTGTGTGGGCTTTTTAAACCTAAAGCCTGTGTTAGTGACACACCTCCACCAACAAGGCCACGCCTCCTAATCCTTCCTAAACAGCTCACCAACTGTGAAACAAGCATTCAAATATATGAGTCTCTTTCAAACCACCACAGTTCCCTTTAAGGGGAAAGACATTCTTAAAAGACAAGATGACTTTCTCTTAAACTTCAGGGAAGTATCAGTATGCCAAAGTGGGTCTTATTTTCAAGTGCTTTTAATGCACATGTGGTTATATTAGGATATTAGTAATATAGAATTGATGCTTCTGTGTTGCTTATCCTTGGAATGTTTTTTAAAGATTTATTTATTATTATGTATACAATATTCTGAATTGAAGTATGTATGCCTGCAGGCCAGAAGAGGGTACAAGATCTCATTATGGATGGTTGTGAGCCACCATGTGGTTTCTAGGAATTGAACTGAGGACCTCTGGAAGAGCAGCAAATGCTCTTAACCTCTGAGCCATCTATCCAGCCCTCCTTGGAATATTTTGCAGATGATTAGATCTAAAATTAAAAATCCTCAGTTTAAGTAATTAGGATATGTCTGAAGTATTTGGATTAATTTAGTCTCTCCCCAGCTCACTTGATATATCTCTGTGCTGTCAACAGTGCATTCCCAGGCCTTTATACTAGGGTATCCTTACTTCCAATTCTCTGGTCTTCTGGACCTGCCCATCACTCGTAGCAGAAACGCTGTGCACACATTAGGATGTTTTGCCTCTAGGCTATGGTATTATTCTAATTGGGACCTAGCTGTAGCAGGAAGAGTTTTCTTGGGAAAACTGGAGAAGGCATCTCCCATTCATAAAGGGTAATGAAGTGTAGTAGCTCTGTGGGACTGTGGATTCTGTTACAGACTCTCCCTGTATTATTGCTGTAAAGAGACACCATGACCAAGGCAACTCTTAGAAAAAAAAGCATTTAGTCTAGGGTTGCTTACAGTTGCAGAGGTTTAGTCCATTATCATCATAGCGGGGAGCATGGCAGCATGCAGGCAGACATGGTGCTGTAGAGGAAGCTAAGTGTTCTGCATCTAGATCTGAAAGCCTACCCCCAGTGACTCAGTTCCTCCAACAGGCCACACCTCCTAATAACTCCAAGTAGTGACCACTCCCTAATGACCCAGCTTTGAAATATGTGAGCCGATGGGGGCTGTTTATATTCCAACAACTACACTTCCCTAGACCCAATCTCATTCTTCCTTATCCTTTTTAGGAGTAGGATGGGGTTGAAAGAGGCTGACACCAGGCCAGTGAGAGAGTTCCATGGGTAAAGGTGCTTGTAGCTATTCATGAAAGTTGTGCTCTGATGGTGCATGTGCACAGACACACATACAACAACAAAACGAAAACCTTTTTAAAAAAAAGCATCTTCTGCACATTTGAAGAAAATAAGGGGAGGGGGTAGTAAGATGGCTCCGGAGATGAAGGTTACTTGTGGCAGAGCCTGAAGACGTAAGATGTTTGATCCAAGAAACTCAAATGGTGGAAGAAGAGAAACAACTTCAGTGTAGCTGTTCCCTTCACACAAAATAAAATCAATAAACAAGTAATAAATGTTAAAAAAGAGAGCATCTATTTTAAATGTAAATTGCTAAAGTTTTAGAGGTTGGTTATGACTAGTTAATAAAAAGACCAAACAAGTTTTCATGCTAAGTTTCCTCCCTGGCTTTCTATGCCTCTGTCTGACCTGCAGATCTTAGAGAGCATCATGGGTCTGTTTGCATTACTCTTTCCAACTGTCCTCTTGACTTTTTCTAGAATACATGTGTATGATTACAGGTTGTTACCTGTGTTTTTTGTTATTGTTGTTCCTTTTGCAACCCTTGCAGATTTTTCAGTGTGTCTTAAAATTTGTGCATGGATTATTTAAGAGGCTATTTTTAGTTTTGGTTTCACTAGCTGGTCATCTAAACTGCCATTTGTTTAATATATTAAGACTGTTGATATTACCCCGCCCCACACACACTTTAGCCTCATTCTTTTCTTTTTTTTTTAATAAATACTTTATTTTTTTTTCTTCAAGTTACATCTCAGTCACAAACCCCTCCCTATCCCGCCCTTCCACCCTCTTCCCCCCAGAAGTTTCCCCTTTCAGTCCAACAGATGGTTCCTTCTCTTATAACAGTAAGTATTATACAAAACAACAGATATAAATATGCCACATTTATGAGAGTTAAATGGCCCAGTATACCTTCCCAATGTCCAGTTTATACATATTTGGCCCCTGACTTTAACATTCTACTATCTAACCATCTCCATGAGTTTAAAGGTCTATATCTGACTCAACATTCATACTAACTTGCAACACACTTTTAAGAGTATCTTCTTAGATCTATAACACCCTCTTGATTCCTAAACAACTCAAAATTTAACTATAAGATTCTAGCTGTCTATTCTTCAACCACCTCAGAGACCTGAGAGGGATAAATATATCTGCTTATATAGGAAGTGCAGGGCCTGCAGCTTCCAAAACTAAGAAATGACATACCAGTGACTGCATGGACAGTTCCCATTTTCTCTCCATACATTCCTGCATCAGTCTTCAGCCTTTGGGTCCTGTTTCTCTGACAGACATTTGTTGTAGAGCAGGGATTATGAAGGACTTACCTACCCTGTCTTGGCAGAGTTAGGCTGTCGACTTCCCTGCTACCAAGTTTTGTCCTTTTTGGACAGCAGTCTGTCTGCAGTTGGTGCAAGGGGTTTTTTCATGCCAAGAGATAGGCTTGCCACTAATTCAACCATCATACAGTGGAGGTTCTTCGATGCTTATCTTCTACTTGGAGTAGAATAGGGGGTGCTGTCAGGCGCTGATATGTCTCAATATCAAAAAAAACAAAAAAAGAAAAAATCTTAATTTAAGATAACATCTTTGAATGCCATATTCTGCAGATCTCTTGGGGTTTTTGAAGATGCCCTATCCATCTCTTGTATTTAGATAAGCAAATGTTGCTTGTCTCTTAGCAACTTGATTACTGGGTAGTTTAGAGAATATCTGTGATAGACTGTCATAGTAGCTAACAAAGTGACATGTTTGCATGACTAGGAGTTTGTTTTACTTAACTATCCTAGACCGTTTTAGACGGTTGGTATCAAGAGGCCAGAGCTTCACATTTTATTTTTAAGTATCTCCAGGTATGATACCATTAGGAAGCGTTACCTTTAATTTTGTATCAATATACAAAGATCTATTCAATTGTGGTTAAATATACTCTTAATTATGTATCAATATACAAAGATCAATGCCTATGTAGCCCAATACAATCTTAATATTACGTCCATATACAAGGGTCAATACCATTGTGGCCAACTGTAATCTTAATTTTGTATCAATATACAAAGATCAATACCGATGTAATCCAATACAATCTTATTTTTGCACAATAAACAATGGTCAATACCACTTTAAGCCTAATAAACTACTAATTTTGTATCAATATACAAAGGTATAAGGGCATATTCAATAATCTGCCCCTTCTTCTTGGACCTTCCTGTGCTATGTCTATATCTCATTTTTCTCAATCCTATGCACTCCTACATAGGAGAGGAAGAAGGATACAGAAAAGGAAAAGTAGGAAGTCCCTGGGGCTAACCTCCAAAACCCATTAAACAGGACCATTTATCAGCTTGTAATCTCTTCCCTTAAATATCAGTTTTCAGTTATCCTTCAAATAACCAAAAAGAAGGGTGGAGAAACACCTTCCCCACCCTCTGGGCATGGGATGTCGCTCTCTTAAAGTGACTTCCTGCTGATTTGGGTCATAGTAGACCTGTTTGGGGCCCGAACTCAAATGGAGAAAATGGTTAAAAATGTTAGTACAATCCTTTTATTTTCAGTCCTTCTGTTCTCAGCTGTTTAGATGATCTAAGGGGTGTGTAGGCAGAAGCTGATCTTGCAGGCTTCACTGAGGTTCCGGCCGGGGCATTGTGTAGAGCTGAACGGTTGCCTCATTCTTTTCTAATTGCTAGTCAGGGCCGTACTTGTATCTTGTTTACTGTGCCATTAGATGTGTGATGAGCTTTCTACCATAGACTGTTGTTTTTGTTGGTGTTATTAGTTCTTAGCTAACATATAGAAATGTAGATGGAGCAATAGGATACAGTGGTTTATATTTTAATTACTTTGTTTTAATTATTTTATTATTTTTTCAAATAATATATTGTAGTTAAATATTTTCCCCTCCATCAACTGCTCCCAGACCTTTACTTCATTTTTCTCTTTCTCCTTTCTCAAAAAAGGGGGGGGGGGAGGAAAAACCCAAAATCAAAACAAGCAAACAAAACTACAATAAAATAAAACAGAAAGCACACAAAAACCACAAGTTTTTTTTTGTGTTGGCCAACTGCTCCTGGGCTTGGGGCCTGCCTTGGAGTGTGGTTGATAACCAGTGTCTTTTTTTTTTGGGGGGGGGGAGAATAATGATCCCCCCCACCCCGGGGGCAGGTATCAATTGTTAATTGTTTTTTCGTTAGTGGTGAAACTTTGTCTTCCTCTCTGTCTTCAGGTTGGGATTTTGTTTTCTGGTTTGAACCTATGCAGGTCTTGTGTGTACTCTCAGTACCTGTGTATTTGTATGTATTATCAGCCCAATTCTGTTTGGAAGACATTGTTTCCTTGGAGTCAACTATGACCAGTGGCTTTCTTTTCGCCTCCTCTTCCATGTAAATCTCTGAGGGTTTTAATGGAGACATTCTGTTTAGGGCTGAGTGCCCCAAAGCCTCTCACTCTCTGCTCATTATCCAAATGTGTGTCTCTGTGTACATTACCATCTACTGCAAGCTTCTCTGATAAGGGTGGGGTGATGCATTGATTTATAGGTAGCAGTATGTCATTAGGAGTCACTTATTATTATATTCCTGTAGCAGCATATAGTACTAGATTTTCCCCTAGGGCCCATGACCTATGCAGTCTCAGGTTCTTGGCCTCTTCAGCACTGTCAAGTATGGATTCCACCTGATGGAATGGGCCTTAATCCAGTCAAAAAGTGGTTTGTTACTCCCATAACATTTATGACACTATAGCTCTTGTATATGTTGTAGGCAGGTTGCTAATTTTGGTGACAAGATTTGTAGCTGGGCAATATTGATGATTACTTTTCAGGTAATATGCAGAGTACCTTTGAATTCTAGTCACTAGGGGTCAAGCTTCTAGTTGGGCACCAGCTCAATTTGTCCACGTTTAATGACGTAAATAAGTGTTGTCAGCAATAAGGCCTTACCATCAGGTTGTGGAGGGTAACCAGTAGCCTGGGCAATAACCTGTGATGTTTAGGGTCAGGTCTGTGGGACCCTAACTTGCCAATGACTTAACAAGATGTAACTCATTTTTGGTTCTTGTATTTCATTTCTTAATGTTGGTGCTACTTTTCTTTAGTTCCAAAAAGTGAAGATGTGGGTCAGTTGTCAGTGGAAAAAAGAGGTGTGCTAGAGAGGTTCTGCTGAGTCCTGCACACTGGTGCTAGGGAGCATGTTCTTCATCTGACTGTGATCAAATTCTGAGCTTCAGTGCAGCTGGAGTTTTCACCTGGCTTCATTTACTACTCTTGGTTCTGTCCCCATGATCCTTTGTATGTACCCCATATGCTGGTCTTAGTATTGAGTGCACAGTCGCTTTCAGCTGGGTTTCAGCACATGCGGCCCCATGTTTTTGGAGTGAATCATGGGTATATGCTTGACAAGATGGCTTTAACAAACCAGTTTTAGGTGGGGCAATGGATTTACAAATGATGTGCTGCCCTGACACTGATTCTTAGAGAAATTGTCAAAGAGTTTTTTTTTCAAAGGGTGTGTTTTCATTGTGTTTACAGAAGTGAGTGAACATTTTGAGGTGAGGTTGGAGAAATGGTTCTCTTCAGAACAATATAGCCAGGCTTTTTTTTTTTGTCAAGCCATCCAGATTAAAGTAGTAGGAGATGATGAGAAACTTTCCTTCCAGGCTGGTTTTGGAAGAGCTTGGGGCCATAATTACTCTAGACTAGCATATTACCTGATGCTCACTGGCCTTGCCTGAAAAGTCTTGTCTTGTCAGTGATGAAAGACTACTTACCACCAAGTGGTTTGCATGTTCAATCTACTGCTCTGCCAGAATTCCTTTACAGAAAACTTCACTCTACATAAGATAATATTGTATCAGGGAATGACTATTCAGAAACTGAATCAGAAAGCATTTCTCTAGTGGTTCAAACTTTGATAATAAGACAGAAATCTAGTTTAATGCTAACTTCACTGTGGATGCCATGTGTGCTTCCCTGCTACTCTCTAAGGCTTTTAACATTGGGAAACAGATGCCTCACTTCATTTTGCTCACATACATACACATCCAAACTCGGTTGTTTAAGTGAGAGGTAGTCTCCATAGCAGCCGGTGACTTTGCCCTTTCATCTTTTTCTTAGTGAAACATTTAGCCTAGGTCAACCAGAATGACTATGAGCTCTGGAAAGTTTCTTTGTATTCCTTTGACTTCTTGGAGTTCAAGGCTATGCAGGAAGGGAAGAGTTGGGAATGTTCATGTTTTGTGTACCTTTTATTCCCATCTGGCATTGTGTCCTAACCTTGGTTTCAAATCCCAGATTTGTTGGCTTTGTTCCTGTGTACTGAGATCCTCATTTAAACCTGGGCTTGGTGGTACAGACCTACAATCCTAGCTCTTTGGGCCACTGAGGAAGATAGATCATAAGTTCAGGGCCTGCCTAATCTATTAGTATGAGTTTAAGGATGGCCTGAGCAACTTAGAATAGACCTTTTCTCAAAACTAAAAGTAAGAAAAGGGCTGGGGATGCTCCTCACCCAGTACATGCCTAGGAAGCACCAGGCCTAGATTCCTTCTGTATTACATTATCAATTTACAAATTACTCATTTGTAAATTGAATATCATATATGTAACTCATACTGCACATGAAGATTAAATGAAATTTTATCTTTAAATTATTTGGTGTAGAATAAGTAGTCAGTAAATAATAGCCTTTTTTCTTCCACTTTACCTGTATCTCAAAACCACAGTTCATGAAGGCTTATAAAAATCATGTTTAGCTTCAGGTTGGCTTGGCTGGCAGTCATGATGGAAGAAATGTGATGAAGGGAACCTAGTGGCCCTGTGTGATTTGAGTCATTCTCCTGGTTGTGAATAGTCAGCCCTCCTGCACCACATGATGTATACACTGTCAGTGTAGGTCCTTGAGTGCATTCCTGGGGATTGGGACTTCCATACTCTGTCTTGGAACCCTTATTTGTAAAACAAGTATGGTGGGTGATGAATTCTGAGTATTAAAGTTCTAAGAGGCTGAGCTGAGCAGTTGAGGGTGAAGAAGATACCAAGGTGGGAAGGAGGAAAGCCAAGTGCACTTTTTAAAGGAGAATATGCACTTTTAAAAATAAGGTAAGTTACAATAAATAAGGCTGTAACTTAGATATGAAACATTTGAGCTATTGGCACCCTGTATATTTAAGGATAGTATTTGGAGATCCAGGATTAAAAGTTGCAGCAATTTAAGTAAAACTTCTCCTATTTCTTAGTCATCATTTAAATGTAGTTTAACATATCATCTGCTTCAGAGGCCCAGGGCTCTGAGGATGTTTGGGAGGTGACACTCAAGATTAGGAAAAATACTTTCTGTCCACAGTCTTCCTATTTCATATGAGAGTCTTCTGAAAGTCTGTAGTCTTGTTGTCCATTTAGATATCAGGAGCTGTAGAAGAGGTTATCCAAGCCTTACCCTGAAAGAGTGACAGATTTTCTATGATAGCATTTGAAAGAAGCATTTGCCTTTGTCTAGTGATAATGACATCAGCCTCATACTAATTAAACACTTAGTTTGTAAAGTGCTTTGACAAGTTTTCTGCTTAATATTTGTACATAATGGAAGCTTTTAAAGAAAGTAGGCCCTTCCCCACCTTCTCTTCCCAAAATATAGATAATTTAAGGGCTAAATGTGTTCATGGTTGGAGTCTCAGGGAAATTTTCTTAGGTTCAAGGAACCTGTGTTTACATCTCTACCTTCTTTCACCCCTTCAGTCACCAGGTGATAGGTCCTGTTCTCAATAACTTTTGGAAGTACTGCACATAGAAACTTACACATTTGCCCTACCGTTCATTCTATCTCGGGGAACTAATAACCCTGTGAGCTTGTAGCCACCCTGAAGCTTGTGTTTCTAGTGTTCTCTGCATTAACTGATGTGAACATGGTGTGAGAAGTCCACAGAAGTAGAGGTGAGTGCAGAAGCCTCTGCTGTGGCAGGGGTATTGGCTAGACACTGCCTTGCTTCCCTGTTAAGAGGGATGTCTGGGCCTCTGTGAGTGCTGGGATTAGTACAGTATGAGGCAAAGAAACTTCTTGTTTAGTGGTGGTAGCATTAGCCTTTTTTGAGCTCCAACTCTTGTGTATATTCTTAGGCAGCCTATTCCCTAGAAATGTCTTTGGGATACTCCCCTTCCATACTCTCCTCATATTGGAATTAAAAATGAAAGTAACATGTTAATTAAATGCAAATTCTTGACGTATAAATAACTAGGAGTTTGAGTACCATAACAAGTCACATTATACCTAAACCTTTTTTCTTAGGAATATAGGTTTTAAATAAAGCTGTATTAGGGAAGAGAGCAGCAGAGCTGGACCAAAGGAAACAAAATAAGTTTCCTGGTGTGAATCTTGTTTTTAAAGATGCCCCAACTTACCTTAATAAATAATTCATAGTTGTGTGTCTAAATTGAATGCATCTACCCCTTGGGATTTCACAAAACTTCAAAAGAATAATATTACATAGTAAATACCAATAAGTGAGATGGTCTACTTTTCCAGGACATGGGGTATGAATTATCGTGGACAAGGAAGAGGAGGGAGGGCATTACTCTACTCTCCATGATGCCTTAATCATTATAAGGTTTTATATGGCGTAGGATGATATCATCTCTAAGTTTCCAGTTTCTTTAAAATCCTACAGAAATATTTGTCACCCTGCAGCATTGCTAAGAAAATACATATATACCTTGTTCTCTTAGCTGACATTTCAGATGCCCTTATTTTGTTGTAAACTGCTTGGGGTTAAACATTAACTATAGCATTTGAGTGGTTTGTTTGTGTGTGTGTTTGTTTGCTTTTAAGTCCTTTTAAGTGAAGTGAAAAGTAAACTGTTACTCTAATTGGCCAGATGGAAGATTGTGGCCCTTTATAACAGTTGTGAGTTAAAAAGTGGTTATTTCTGTCTATAAGCCTTCCTTGTCTTCTATATTCCCTTTGAGATTAAACATCCCTACTGTTCTGGAACTTAAGTATGACAGAGTATCTTAGTGTCTCTATCTTACAGAGGAACCATGTTTTTAACCTACCTTATGAAAACACTCAACTACTGGGATTAATTTGAGTATTTCCAATCAGCCTTTCACAACATGTTCTACCCTGAGGGAGTTCCTGATAGCTGTGGTTTCTGTAGAAGAATGTGAAGTTAATCCAGTCTCTGTGCTGATTACTATGTGATGTGTCTTAATTTAGCAGTTCATATCTATCTGCCTCTATGAAACAACCCTGCCACAGAGACTGAAGGCAAAATTGACTTTATTCTCATAACACTCATGGTCCCTTTTAGGTTTTGCAGCCAAATAATGGCTTGGAAATTAATTAGGCCCACTGAGGTTGGGGTGAGAGAATGAGGTGGTGATGATTCATCACTAGAACTTACAGTTCAGTGTAGTCAGTCACACTAACCAAGACCCAGTTAACCCATGACCTCATTTCACTCTCCCACAGTAGGACAAATGGCACTGTTGAAGACTGTACTTTATTTTCAGAAAATGATGTTTATTAAATGGCATTTAAAATTTTTAAACTTTGGGGTGGAAACTGAGATTTTTTTGAATCTTGAATATTTTAAATGGACTCAGTACAAATCAACTTTTTGGGGGGTTGTCATGCTCTCTCTCTCTCTCTCAGGCAGGGTTTCTTTGTGCAACCTTGGCTGTCCTAGAACTAGCCCTGTAGACCAGCCTGATCTTGAACTCACAGAGATCTACCTGCCTCTGCCTCCTGAATGCTGGGATTAAATGTGTGCACCACCTTGCCCAGCTGTGGTGGTAGTGCTTTAAGACTAGGTTTCATGAAGTGGCACAGGCTGGCTTTGAACTCATCCTGGTCTTTATGCTTCACCCAGGCTGGCTTTGAACTCACTCTGGTCCTTATAATTTAGCCACACATGAAGGCTGGGAATGCAGATATGTGCAACCATGCTTCATGGCTTTAGTTAAACCTTTAAAATTAAATGATTGTTGATTTTTTTGCATTTAGTATTAAATGAATTGAGTATTGAAGTTATTTTTTTTTTGAAAAATCCACTGTAATGAATACTTGCAGAGAATAGCTTGTTTTAATACCGGTTTTTTAATGCTAGGTTTCCCCAGACTCTTTTCCTTCTCTTTAAGATCCAGCTGTCTGTATAGAACCTTTCTATTGTTTATTCATCTTGTATTCTTAGTCCTAAGCACATAATAAATGTTTTGGTGATTTGTTTAAATGCAAGCAGTTGGAACGTAAGTCAGTTTTTGTTTTTTGCTTTTGGATAGTACGTTTAAGGAGTTTACTGGTATAATTAAAGTGTAGCCCTTGAGCTATATTTATGTGCTTCCTCCCAAGCACATCCAGAATCTGATGTTTTCCCCACTGACAGCATCTGGGTCAGAGTCACTGTCATCCTTATGTGCCTAGGTCATGACTTCTTCCAGACTTGCTGAGCCCTTTTCCTCTCCCACACATGTGCTGCTTTTCATCTTGAAAGCTTTTTGTGGTTTCTTTTTTTTTTTTCAGATGAACTTCAAGGCCTCATATGGTCTGGCCTCATTACCTCTTTTACCAGTCACTCACCCTCTGTGTAGCTCCTCACTGCTTTACACAGCAGCCCAACTTTGACCCACCTGGAATATTTTTCTTAATAGTCCAGTGGAGACAACAAATTTTTTCTCTTACATCCAAAATTGCTGTAACGTAATAAGTAGCAGAACACAATACATGTCACTGTCTGGCATCGCTGTAGGTCAGAAGTCCATTCAAAGTAGACTGTGCCGGCCAAGCTGAAGTTCCCTCTGGAGACTTGAGAAAATGTCCCTCGTCTGCTCTACATGCTAGAGGCTAACTGTGAAGTCCTGATGTTGTGACTTCTGGACTTTCCCATTCCCTTCTTTGATTTGCAAGAATCATTGTAATCCTCTGCACCCACCTGCAGGATATAGGACAATCTGATGCTTGTAAGATCAATTGATGAGTAATCTAAATTCCTGTTGATGTGCAACATGACAGATTCACAGGCTGAGGGGAGTGGGATGTAGATGTCTTGGTAGGACGTAATTCTCCCCACACATCAAGTCAGGTCACTTCTCTTTGAAATCTTGGCTCAAAAGATTTTCTTCTTGGTGAGATCTGCTGTTCATTACTTGAGACTACCACCATTGTCTCCACATTCTCAGTGCCACTTTCTGCTCTGCTCTGCAGTTCCATTAATTTCCAGGCATGCTTTCTCTAATATGCCACTTTTCTATATGTGTTCCTTCTGGCTCTGCCTTACCAGTCTACTACTATTGCGTGTGTGCAGTCAGTTCCTCCAGCACCTAAAGCTTCCCCTTCATCCTAGGAGGAGCATGCAGATGTCTGTTGAGTGGATGAATAGGATGGGAAGGGTGAGCAAGTCTTTTTAATTGGATCTTTATTTTCTCACTGACTAACTTGATTGACTGTAATAAGATTAGAACAAAGGGATGGATTTGGGCCCCTGCACTCATCTTAATCCATAATCCTCAAAGCCTTTAATCCTACCAGCTCTGAAACTCCAAACTGACTGGCAGCGAGAGAGATTTAACTTGGGTGTAGACTCTGTAAAAGACCAACAGATTGTACTAGCAGCTAAAGAAAGTTTCTTGTGGTATTCCTGCAGCTGATTTGTCTTCTGTTAACCTTGAGGCCAAACATCTGAGGCTGAAGCTTAGGCAGTCATGGAGCTGATGGTATGAAGTGGTGTAAGGTTGAGGAGAGAATTGGAAGGAGTTTTATACAGGGAATTCTATGAAGCTTAATGACCAGTTATTGTTTAGGATCTAAGAAACAAAGAGGCTTAAAGAAAACCCATTAACTGTTCACTCTTTTTACTCATTGGTTATTTCTGTGGTTTCAAAGCTTGGTTGAATATTCTCTTGTTTATTTCAGCAAATCCAGCAATGCATCATGAACATGTCATTGTAATGATTTCAATGGGAATGATAAGGCATTCACTGTACGAAAGGTTGTCTCACAGATAGGTGATCCCATCTGTCCTTGAGCTGATTATTCTACTGTCATCATCCTACTTTATATGTTTCAGTTTCCTACCCCGCATTCACTAAAGGAAGGTGTTTGGTCAGGATTCCACTTCTCCCTAGCTTTATGTTTTTTCTTTTTTATTTAAGGTGTATCTTTGTTTCCCTCCCCCCCCCCCATATCTCTCCCTTGTAGTCCAATAAAAGGCTCTTTTTCTTATAACAATAAATACACTACAAAACAATAAGAACAATTAGGCAACAATTGTGAAAATTATAAGGTATAACATACATTCCCAATGTCCAGTCCATATGTATTTGGCAACTAATAATAATATTCTATTATCCATCTATCTCCATGAGTTTAAAGTTCTATACCTAACTCAGTTTCCATCCTAACTTGCATTACCAACCTAAAAAACATCATCTTAGACCTAGAACATCCTCTTAATTCCTAAACAACTTAACTGTGAGACTATAACTATCTAGTCTTCAACCACATCAGAGACATGAGAAGGATAAATACATCTGTATAAACAGGAAGTGCAGAGCCAGCAGCTTCCAAAACTAAGAAAAGACAGACTACTGGCTGCCTGGACACTCCCCGATTTCTATAACATTGGAGCATCTATCTTCAGCTTTTTGGCCCGGCATCTCTGACAGACAGTAATTGTAAAGCAGCAATTATGAAGGACTTGCCACCCATTCCCGTCTTGTCAGAGCTAGACTGTCGACTGAAACTGAACCTTTTTAATTATTTAATATATATTTATTGATAACTATATTCACTTATAAACACTTATGTAATCACTAACCCTATGAATGACTACAACCCCTATTACCTAACCACTAAGTCTATTGATAATTGTAACAACTATGTTTATAACCATTTAGAAGGATACAGTCTCTGGGGCAGGTCCTCAGTCATCAGCAACACCTTAGGAATACACCCTTTAATACACTTAGTTAGCAGTCTTTCTTCCAGACTATCTCAGACGTAGATCCCTTAGGGTAAAATGGCTATGGCGGCTTCACCTTAAATAAGGCTTGAGGCTTTCTTCTCTCTGGGAGACCTCAGCCATCTGGAAGCCAGCTTATTCCCTTTGTATCAGCAACTCTGCCACTCTGCCTCAATTTTTGAAGCTGGCCATAGTTAGGCCACTGTTTGGACTGGTCAAACCTCTCTAAGGCAAAAGCTGAGCCACAGGGTTTACTCTTTGGCCTTTTGCTGTTTTGTTGAGGCTTTCTCTGCTCCCCAGCTTCTTTCTGCCTCAGGGAGATCTGGCTGTCAGTCCACCAGCACTTTCTCCATCAGATAATACACACTTCTCGTTGTTTCTAGCGCGAGGACCCTCTAGTATTGCAGCCCTCTAGCATGCCCCACAAGTGGCTCCATCCACTTGTATGTAAATAGGATCTCTCCTTGTTCCACCTGGCTTCAACTTAATCTGGGCTCTGCCCACTTAGCAGCTGAAAACAATGCCAGGCTAAATACCTTGTTTTTAGTCCATAGAGTCTCTCTTTGTTTCACCTGGCTTCCATCTTGTTTTTAGTCCATAGAGACTCTCCTAGTTTCACCTGACTTCATCCTTGTTTTTAGTCCATAAACTGATAAGCTAATTGCCCACAGCCAAGTTGATCTTCATGGCCCGGATTAAGAGATTGTATTGCCGGGTGTGGTGGCGTATGCCTTTAATCCCAGCACTCAGGAGGCAGAAGCAGGTGGATCTCTGTGAGTTCAAGGCCAGCCTGGTCTACAAAGTGAGTCCAGGACAGTCAAGGATACACAGAGAAACCTTGTCTTGAAAAACCTAAGAGAGAGAGAGAGACTGTATCAGAAACCCCTAGATATTTGCTAAATCTAATTTATACTAATCTAACTCCCCTTACAGTCGACTTTACCTGCTTCCAAGTTTTTTCCTTTTTGGAAATCATTCTATCTATATTTGAAACAAGGGTTTTTTTCTTGCCCAGTGGCAAGCTTGCCGTTAATGCAACCATCTCCAAATGGAGATTCTTTGATGCTCATCATCAACTTGAAGTAGAATGTGAGGTGCTGTCAGGAGCTGACGTGTGTCAATATCAAAAAATCTAAGTTAAGACAACATCTTTAAATGCCATATTCTACCGATCTCTTGAGATTTTTGAAGACCATCTATCTCCATATATTTGAATAAACAAATATTCCTTGTCTCTTAGCAACTTGATTTCTGATTAACTTAGAAAACATCTGTGTTACACTAAACTGGTACGTAACCAAACGACAAGTTTGAATGACTATTAGTTTGCATTTTTTATCTATCCTAAACATTTTGTGGTAGTTGCTATCAAAGGCCTAGAACTTCACATTGTATTTTTAAGAATTACACAGGTATTATACCTGTGTAAAAAAGAGTTAACCTTAATTTTATATCAATATACAAAGCTCTATACCAATGTAGCCAAATATAACCTTAATTTTTTATCAATATACAAAGACATGAGTAGATTCAATAATGTATGTCTTTTTATCATTCCTATATCATCTCTATGTCCCCCTTTAACTAAAGGAGATCAGGGTGATACAAAAACAGTTTTACCCTTTAAACCTTAGAGATAGGTGCCTTCTTCCCACCTACAACTTGAACTTGGCATTTAGAGGAAGTCTTAATGTGCAGAGGGAAGATACTACAAGGACTCTGCCCATGTGGTGTACATCTGTCTGGAGGTTTTGAAATCTTTTAGCCTCAAATGAGTATGGAGTCCAAGGTCATTGTGCCCAAACTGGATATTTTAGTCTGAGAGAGATGCTTGATCTTGCCTCAAGCCATGATTTTTTTTTTAGAGATATCATTTGTATTGCATTTTTAAGAATTACATAGGTACAATACCTTAAAAAGAGTTGACCTTAATTTTGTATCAGTATACAAAAATCTATACCAATGTAGCCAAATATAACCTTAATTTTGTATTAGTATGCAAAGATTTGCCTAGAGTTCCTAGCCAGTATCAAATTAAAATCATTTAAGACCTGTAATTTAAGAATAATGGGTTTCTGAATTCCTTTGTCTCAAAATTTATTTTGTCTTTCCATTTACTCTTGGCTTTTGACCATTTTGCCAAGTGATCCCTAAATCCCACATGATCTATCTCTGTAACTGTGCTGGACAGAGGCAGGGAACTTACCTGTACCATGTTTCAGGACTTGTTTTGACTTTGGAGCTTTTGTAGTTGGCAAGTTGAAGTGACAGTTTCTTGAGGTTAAAAAAAAATCACACAATTGATCACTTCAAAGATAAATGGTTTTCTTTGCTGAACCATATATCAGGAATTTGGATTTCAGTGGGTAAGGGTGGCTGGTAGAATGCTTCCAAAATGGAAAGTGTGCTTTCATTGTTATGTTTATTTGAGTTGGGACAGAAAAACAAGTTACTGAGTTTGCATGTATTAAGGATGGTGTAGTTCACTCTTTCAGTCCCTAACTTTTGAAGAAATTGCTCTTGTTCTTCCCTTGTACAGATCCCTCAACTTTTGAAGAAATTGCTCTTGTTCTTCCCTTGTACAGATCCCTCAAAAGGGAGTCCTGTGATTTTAGAGAAGACCCATGAGCAAAGGAAGAGAGTAAGGCACTGGACTTCTCTGAGGGACAAAGAGGGCTCAGATGTCTAAAGCTGGTAATAGTAAAGGATACAGGGTGCTCAGTGTCTGTATCAAACACTTAGTTTTTGGTCTGCTGACAGTTTAGGGAAAGCTAACATGACTTAGGATGAGGGAAGGCATTTGGACAGACTGTAAGTAGTGCTTCTTCAGGGGAAATGTGAGCCCAGATCAGCTTTACTTAATTCTCCACCCAGTTAATGCAGTGGTAGCCATCACACCCCTGGGCTTAGCTCATGGTAAGTGCTGTACCACTGAGCCGAATTCCTAGCGTGGGAACTGGTATGAGATGGTAAACATAGCAAGGGAGTGGACTGTTAGAGCAGACTGAACCAGCCTCACTAGGAGCAATGGAATGATCATTTCAGCACACTTCTATAACTCTGACTTGCACAGGTCTGGTCTCTATGTTGGGTGGTATTTAGGCTTTGGGATTCTTTTTCCTAGCTCAGTCATAACACCAGCTGAACTTAATGAGAATTCTCAGGATTTTAAAAGTATTTTTGGCTAGAGTCTGTCTTACATGGTGACTGTCTGGAAAAGGTTTTAAAATAGCAAAGGAGCCATTTACCTTAGTTTACGGAATAACTTTGCTGTTTTGTTTTTTAAGTAGAGAGGTTAGACAATGCAGACGTTTCATGCTTTTATATGTGGTTGGGAAACTGTTGGGCCAGTTTGACTTCTCATATTCTTACTGTTGCCAGATAAGAGAATAAAGTGATAACTGATTGCAGATAGCCACCCCCGTGAGAACCTGTAGATGCAGAAGTACATAGCCATCTCATCATGAAATACGTGGAATTGAAAGAAAGAAAAAAATCTTGTAACTGTTATACACCCATGAAAAGATAAAGCTACTTTCCTCCCTTCCCCTGTGAGACCCATGCTCCCATCAAATTGTTGTTCATCATTATCTCTTGTAGCTCAGTGCAAGTACAGAATATTCTAGACTGATCTATGAAAGTGCCTTTTCATAAGTTATTGCTGTGAGAGCCACAGGACAACAAGCGGTCTGAATTGGCACAATTGATGTCTAAATTAAGAGGTGAACATATATATGAAACATTATTTTTTTAAGTCTTAAAATTAATGGCTCTGTTCACTGGAATACGGGGCTTTTTTCCTTTCCATCGAGCCTCAGAGCCAGTGGATGCTATAAATAGTGCACAGCCAGGTTGTCTGTGGTTTATTGAGTGGAGCAGAAGCACCTGTCCTTAAGTGAAGGGGAAGTAGCTTTACATTTTTAGTAACTGAATTGTTGGCCAGCATAAAGGTAAGGGCCATGTGAGCAACTTATTTATAACTTCCCATAAAGGTGTGTGTCTGCCTCAAGTGGAGACTGTCTGGGTGCTGGGAATGTAAAAGTGCAGTGGAATCATTTTCCATCAGCCCCCTTCCCAGCTTGGTCGGCTCAGTAGGGATTGTGCACATCCCCAGGGCCTAGCACAGGAGGGTGTCAGTAGACCAGCTTATTAGCGTCTCTCTCCGATGGGAAGTGGGGGGTGAGGCCATTAAATCTGATTTTTACCCATGATTGTACGTAATGTGTGGTGGATAGTATTAACTCCTAAATGTATCCTGGACATACAATTTGGCTTGGCTTAACCTGTTGGGTGTGTGTGGTTGCCCTGCCCCACAGTTGGGCTCCTGTCAACTATTTCATGACTATAAGACACTATACTGTATCTCAGGTTAAGTTTAACTGTAAGATGAACTGTAAAATAAGAAAGCAGGATCAGACTAAATTCTCTGACTACAGTGGGAGAAAGGAAGAACTGCAAAGCATTTGCAAGCACCCACTGAGGAGTCTTTAAATCCTTTCATAGGTGCCAGAGTCTACTCCATGTTTACATTTCATGTGGCTCATGTACAGTCAGGCTTTTAACTCTGATACTGAAACTTTAAATTACTAAAATGTAAGATTTTTTTTGGAGCCTCTCTTTGTTCATGACCCCTGAACCTGGTTTTCCAGTTGCTATGCTGGCCATTTTAAACGTAGGCATATAGAGCTAAAAAGTAAACTTTGGCTTTGGGCCACTATCACAGCTGTGTTTCGTTTTCATGCAAGTGAAGTAAGGGACAAGTGGCCCATTGATGCTATTGGAGGCCTCATGGTAGCACTAATTTCTGAGTATGCTGGTTCACCATTTATATATTATAAAAATGTTCACTTGATTTCATTCAGGGACAAAGCTGACATCCTATACACCCATTACTCCAAAAAATCCTATTTATTGCTCCAATTATTTCAGTTGAAAGATGCTGGTATACTGCCTCTTGGTATATGTGAACAGTTCTTGGTGAAACTGGTAGAGACTAGTTTGAATGTAGTGACAGAATAACCTCGGGGGGAGGGGGTTGATTTCCCTTTTAATTTGAAGTTCCAGAATTAAGGATCATTTGTGGTATAATGTAACAGTGTGGGCCAATACAGCTTCGCTTAATGCCCCTTTGATACTTAGGAGAGTGCTTTTATGCAAAGCAATCCCTTTATGAATCGCTTGACTGCTTTTTCTCACTAAAATTTCATTCACACTTCCTCCCTTCTCCCACATCCATAAGAGAGGACTGCATGTAGTATTTTCATTTAATTTTGAAAATTTTTTTGAAGCGGAATTTAAGGTATTTTTTAAAGGTAGATGCCAAGATAACTAGTTAGTACTGTTTTAAAATCAGGCTCTTAATTACAAATACTTACATTTATGCAAAAAACTCTACATGTTAAATAAATTTGGAAAGATTAGATTGGAATTGCCTCAAATTCAATTAAGCCCCACTGCATGGACGTGCTGGGAATATGAAGACAATCACTGTAAATTTGTGCAAGCTGACATGTTGCATTACCTTGCTCTACTCTAACGTATGGTACTTTTTGTGTCCATATTGCAGACGGCAACTCCAAACTAACATGGCAGTCAGACTGTGTGATGTGGCTTCTCTGCTTAGAAGCGGTTCGTGGGCAGCAGAGCCTTGGACCGGGGTCTGTGGGATTTTTCTTAAATTCTGTAGGCTACTTTTTTTTTAGCATGTTGCAGAAGTGCCGAGGCCATACCAAACACTTGAACCTTTAATTTGGCATACTAGTCATTCTTACCTACTATGGTATGGCCATCATTAAGAATTAAAAGCACATTGCAATTTTAACTGTGGTGGTATATGTAGATCAGAACCATGCTGTTATATGTAACTGAAATAATCAAAATTAGGATTTTAGTGCAGACTCAAAAGAGCGACAAGCTTTTTTAAAAAAACAAACAAAAACAAAAGTTTTGGTATGGTCTGAATAATAAGTTACCGTAATTCTTTACATTCTGTTTACTATGTATTTTTTTGGTTACTACATTATGAAGTATTTACAATTCCTGATGCTAAAAAATTTTTGAAATTGTAAATCTGGCTGAAAATTATTTGCCCAGTAACTGTTGAAAGACTGTGCATTCTGTGAACAGTTGTGTTGAGCCTATCAATGGAATATGCATTATTTGGAAAATATAGCACATTAGTATCATTTTATTCAGAGCAGATGGTCCTATAGCTGAGAGATGCTGTGATTTTTTTAGTGCACACAGCCTACTGCAGCTGTTCACTTGAATGTTGGCTTAGGAGCTCATTCTTGCCACCTGAACATGGAAATAAATGTGCAATTAAGTGAGAGTGTTTGTTGTCCTTACTACATCCTGCAAATTTCAGACAATGAACATTTATATTTCACATGCCATCCCAATGAGCTCTAGTCCGAACCTCACATTTGGGGCTCTTGTACTTTGCGTACATACCCTTACTTTTGAATGGTGATTTATTTTAATAGGCCTTGGCCACTTTCCTCTTGTAATTCATTGTTTTTATAGTTGCTGAGCAAAGGTACCCCTATGAGAATTTTGCTGTGAAAAGAGTAATTCACAGCTATCCCACAAACTTGAACAATCGCACTTTTATTAGAAAATCAGAAGCCTCCCTTCTCACTTTGTCAATTTGTCAATTGTAATATGTTGAAATATTTTCATTATTTTTTATACAGAAATCCAGAGATTTATTTATTATCCTTTACTTTCTAAGTATTCTGAGAATACTTACCCTAGAAAAGCAGTTTAAATCTTGGGATGGGGGGAGGTTAGTTCTATTCCAAAGAAACGAAGCTATTGAAAGGTTACAGGTTGTTTGATTATTTCCTAACTATGGCTTGAGAATGTTTTTATCCTGACTTCACTGATTCTTGTCCCTCACCAGTCTGGATCTGGTCAGCTGACCAATCTGTTTGGTGCTACTTTCTTATGTAAACATCTCTTGGCAATAGAGATTTTGTGTTCATAGATGTACTCTTTTATTTTTCTTAGGCAATTTGCTTTTTAAAAGAGACTCCCTATTCCCTTATAATCAGCCCTCTTCCCCTCTACTTTTTTTTTTCCTTTTATCAAATTCTTTGCCTTTTCTGTGTGAAAGCCTCCTAATGCTAAGCATGCTATCATTCAGAGTTGTCAGGTTTGAGCAGTTCTTTGGGGAGCTGAGAGGTATACTGGATGAGACAGAGTATAATCTTTTCACTGAAGCTTTGATTTTTGATTCCCCCATTATCTTGACTGTCCAAAGTTGGACAGTTATTGGAAAACATGTTAGGAAAGTTTGGGGACTGTGGTTTGTGACTCTTTTGTTCAAAGCCCATCAGATTGCTTTTAGGAAGCCATATCCAAAATTGTATAATAAATGATTTTTGGAGTAGTTTGAAATGTTTGAGGCAGTTTTCCCCAGCTCTGCTGTTCTTCAGTTGTTTGGTTTATGGACAGTTTACTCCTTGCATTTTCAATAGCCTTGGGCTGGCCTGTTTGGAGAAGTTGGTGTATGTATATTGTTGCTTTGGTGAACTGGATATATGCGATTTTGGTCTTGTGTTCTTAAAATTAGAGTCAAGGATAAATATTATCCTGAATTGTTTATAGATTCTGTTTTGATACTGTAGATCAGTTATTTGTTGGTGGTCACCAGCTGCTAAATTGATAAGAATGATTGAATAGACTCTACAAATGCAGACAGAATATTCATTGTTTTACTTCCAAGTTTACCTTTCACTCCTGAACATATAACATCTATTTTTTTTTATTTCTTACCAATGATAGAGGTACAAAATAATGTTAATCAAAACCATTTCAGTATGTAACCAAAACAGTACATGTTGACAAATTTTTATTTTTAAAACTACTTTTGCTCCTTGATTTTGTTAATGGATGCCTATCAGTCTTAGATAATTGACCCTTATGAACTAAAGAATCTTCTTCAGAGTTAGTATGTCATTTTTTGTTTGTTTTGGCAGCATGTTAAACATTTTTATTTTCTAGAATGATGTTTAGTCAGGACACAGTTCCTTGCCCTTTAGTATTAAATTGCTTCCTCTGTGAACGCTGCAGGTGAGTGAGGGTATATGATTGGACCCAGGATATGATTCTAGAAAAAGCTTCAGATTTAAATTGTACTTACATGCATGTGTGGAATATCTATGTAGAAGTATAATTGTAGCCTTAAGTTGAATAGTTTAATATAAAATACAATTAGCGTAGGTGTTGCACTTTTTATTGAAGCTTTATCATAATCTCAGCAGAACAACTTGTGTTTAGTGACAAGTGTTTAGCTCTTGGGTAGAATCTCTAATAGGTTGTGAAATATGAATTCTGACATTTCTTATTTTCTCTGTTTTTAGCAGGTAATTGCTGCCATGGAAACACAACTGTCTAATGGGCCAACTTGCAATAACACAGCCAATGGTCCAACAACTGTAAACAACAACTGCTCCTCACCAGTTGACTCCGGAAACACAGAGGACAGCAAGACCAACCTAATAGTCAACTACCTTCCTCAGAACATGACACAGGAAGAACTAAAGAGTCTTTTTGGGAGCATTGGTGAGATTGAGTCCTGTAAGCTTGTAAGAGACAAAATAACAGGTATGTAATTCCATATAGATGGTTGCCATTTAAAGGACCATAGGCCAGGATATGAGAAAATCATGTCATATGTATGTATCCTTTCGTGCTGAAGCTTTACCTATCTACGTTTTCTGTTAACTATGTAAGCAGTATGAAACCAGTTTTAAGTTGTTCTTTTTTTTCCTTTATTTTTTATTTCTTCAAGTTACATCTCAATCGCAGTCCCTATTCCCCCCTCTAGTCCCACCCTCCCACCCTCAACTCCCCATCCTCTTCCCTTTTTTTTTTTTTTTTTTTTAAGTTTAAGGTATATCTTTTTCCCCCTACAGCTCCACCTTTCAGTCCAACAAATGGTTCTTTCTCTTATAATAATAAATACAATACAAAACAACAGAGGTAATTAGGCCACAGTTATGAGGGTTATATGGCTTAGCATACATTCCTAATGTCCAGTCCATATGTATTTGGCACCTGACTTTAACATTCTACTATCTAACCATCTCCATGAGTTTAAAGTTCTATATCTAACTCAGCATTCATACTAACTTGCAACACAATTTTAAAAGCATCTTCTTAGATCTATAACACTCTCTTGACTCCTAAACAACTCAAAATTTAATTATGAGACTCTAGCTATCTGTTCTTCAACCACCTCAGAGACCTGAGAGGGATAAATATATCTGATTTTATAGGAAGTACAGGGCCTGCATCATCCAAAACTAAGAAATGACATACCAGTGGCTGCCTGGACAGTTCCCATTTTCTCTCCATACATTACAGCATCTATCTTCAGTGGTTTGGCCCCGTTTCTCTGACAGACATTGATTGTAGAACAGGGGTTATGAAGGACTTGCCTACCCTGTCTTGGCAGAGCTAGGCTGTCGATTTACCTGCTTCCAGGTTTTGTTCTTTTTTGGACAGCATTCTGTCTACAGTTGGAACAATCAAAATACGTCCGTGCAGGCCGCTGCCATCTTGGATCCCCCTAAGTTGTTCTTTTAAACCATAAAATGCTTTTGGAGGCTTTTTATTTTTTTACTTACTGTTGTTTAAAGACAAGGTCTCACTCGGTAGTGCAGATTGGCCTCAGCTCTCTATGTAGCCAGGCTGGCTTTGAATTCATGACAGTCCAATGTTAGCCTACTGAATGCTGAGACTGCAATTCCGAGCCGCCCTGCCTAGATAGAAATAACAGTATGTATTTCAACTGAGCATTGAGTATATTCTGAGATAATGGACACTGTCTTTTGAAAAATGTGTTCGATAGCAACTTTAGGTTAATCTTTTTTTTTTTTCAGTACCCCTGAGCTTGCATAACTGAACATTTCAACAATAAGAATATTGTTTTAGAAAGGGGGGGGGAAACCCTTACAATATTCTTCCATTAAGTCACTTTGATCCTTCTTCTTATAGTACATGTGTTAAAGTACTGGCTAGTATGTTTCAGTGTATAAACAACTGATAGAATTAGAGAACTGTGGGACTTTATGTGTTGTTTCTTAACAAGGAAAGAAAATGTGGCATATGAGCATCCCTTTTACTGTAAAGATAAAGAGGAAAGGATGGGCAGCTGGGCCTAAGTAATGCTCCAGGAGTTAATGACTCCTTATGGAATTGCTTTAAAAGGCTAAGACTGTGGGTCTTTCATGTTGTGAAATTTGGTGGAACATACAAGTACTTTCTATAGTTTATAAACAAATGTATCAAACTAAGTTTTAAAATGAGTAAAGGTTCCTTAAGAGTGGTGTGAAGTGTGAAGGTAGGAGTTTGACTCCTTAACTGATCACGTGACCTTGCACAAGTTATTCCTGGCTTTACCTCTGGTTAATTGAGGTCGAGGCCAGAGATCATACTGGCTCACTTAGGACTTCTGTCTAGATGATGCTCTGGGAAGCTCTGTAACCAAGGCTTGGAGTCTCATTTTTTTCAAGATCTCTAAGTGCCTGAAGCCAATGTCTGTGATTGAGCCTCGCTGTTCTGTTCCCTGAAGTTATGGTTTGAGGACCACAAATAGCTTATCACATCAGATTAAAAGCCCATTGCCTCTAATGATAATCCTATCATTAGTTAATTACGTTACTTCTGTGTTCATAATCTTGCCAGGACGATTCTTCAGTTGTTGAATCCTCACACTCAGATGGATCACATTTTCCTTCAGTCCTTGTGAGTGTGTGTGCTTGTGTGTGTGTGTGTGTGCGCGCACGCGCGTGCACATGTGCATGTCTTGGGAGGAGTACAGAATGGGGCCTGAACCACCGTCTGCACACACACACTGTAGGTGAGGTTCTATCACTGAGCAGCATTCCTGATCACTTTCAGGTTTCATTTGCAAACTGAAGATTGGAAGTATATGAAATTAATAGAGAGTATTTGAAAGCTTGGGAAAGGTAGAAAACAATTCTGTAATTCTGTCCCCTATATTGGGTTTTACTTTTAATTTTTTAATTAAACAATATTTTTTGCATGTGGATTTTTTAGGCTATTTGAAATAAGTAGTCAAGTGTGATAAATGGTATAGTCAAGTGTGATAAATGGTATACAGGCTACAACATCAATTTCTGTGATTTCTTGTTCGATTGCTCAGTGGCAACCCTACCATTATAGGATGAAGATGCTTGAATAGTATATAAAAATCATATTTATTTTTTTATGATACTGGGAGTGGTAAGTGAAAATATTAAAAAACTCATCCATCTTTCATATTAGACATTTGTCACAGAAAACATCTTAGGGGTTTTTCCATATCTTATCCCTGGGCATACTTAAATCATCTTATTTTTTTCATAAACCCTTTACAGGGCTTTATGAGGTAAAATAGAGTAAATCTGAGCTCTCAGTCTTCATTATCTATGTGCTCTTTGGCTTCAGTGTGGTGAGCAGTGGTAGTGGAATCATGTCGCTATCTCAGACACATAGTTAGATGCTGAAATGGAATTGATTCTTGATGTGTCTTTGCTTCATTGTCCTTGTAGTCATGGCGATTTCCATGATTGTATAATTTCTATTAAAATATCAGGTAAGTATATGAACTCGTAGCGGTGCCCAAAACCAGGGCAAGCCCAAGCTAGATAAAATAGAACATGGCGAAGGGAGTTGGGTACACAGTTCCACCTCTGTGAAATGATTTGCAGTTTTTAGCTGCTGAGAAAATAAGCGTCAATTTTCCCTAAGAGTGTAGCCCCTGGTAAGTCAACTGTACTCTAGTGGAAGACCACACATTCAAGACTATTTTGGTCTTGAAGGGTTTTGAAAAGGATACAGAGTTGGGTGGATCTGGGAGTAGTTAATGGGGTGAATATGATGAAAATGCATTGTCAGAAACTTGAAACCCTCGAAGAACTAATAAAAACATAAAATCGAAGTTGGGTGTGTTGGCTCACTGTTTTAATCCAGCACTCATGTGACAGAGGCAGGCAGATCTCTGAGTTTGATACCAGCTTGGTCTGTACAGACAAAGTTACAAGATAGCCAAGTCTACACCCAGAATTCTGGTCTCATTCTTTCCCCTCCAAAAAAAAAAAAAAAAAAAGTCAGAAGACACAAAATATTTTAGTATGGAATAAAATAATATCTGCAGACAGAGATCATTCTTTATATTTTAATTTTAAATTTGAAGATTTTCTAAATAGTCACTGAAAACATATGGAAAAAACCTGTCCAGAGAGCAAGCAGCAAGTCCAGCAAATTCCACAGTGGGCATCATAGTCACACTGTGTACTTTTCTCTTTCCTTCCCTTTGAGATAAGGAACTGCCCATCATCCTGCTTCAGCTTCCCAAGAGCTGGGGATTGCAGGTATGTGGCACTCATAAAGGCTTTAAAACCTCCAAAAGCTCTCAAAAATTATCTAAGTATTTATCAGGCAGTTTAGTCTGCAGTTCTTGCCTCTGTGGTTTGGTCAGAGATGATTTGTGTGCTTGTATGATGCGCATGGTGCTGGGGAGTGTACATTAAGATGCCAAGGAGTGAGTAGAGCAGTGGCTAACAGTCTAGTCTTCTTGCTACTTGCCTGGGCATTTTCTCTTTGCCAGGTTTTGGAAACTAGCCACAGAAGAAACTAATAAATTAATAGCTAGAATAGAACTTTTACATGGCTACCAATGGGATACATTGGGTTTTGCATTTGGAAAGGGAATGGAAGATTTCTGAGATCAAGAACGAAGGCCATACTACAAGGACAAGAACACCCATGTTTCCCTCACAATTGAATCTGCGGATGGCTGTATACTTGAGTGTTTTAGACCAGTGATACCTAAGTCTGGCTACAAATTTATCTAAGAGAGAGTAAAGCAAAACCAGCCAGCCAGCCAGCCTTAGACTCTGGATGCTTTGGATCTGAATTTAAAGACCTCCACAGCTGATTCTGAAGCCCCAGGCGGTGAGGAGGTAGAGTCTCTTGAACTGTGGGTACCAAGTCAGGAGATTCCAGGTTCCAGAACGTGCTACACACGGAGCCTCATTCAGACTTCCTGACTAGGATTTTTTTAAATAAATTTATTTGTTGCTTCAGGTTACATCTCCATCATATTGTCCTCTTTCCCCCCTTCCCAGCCCCATCCTCCCACCCTCTACTCCCTAACCCTTCTATCCCACTCCTCTGGAATGGAGTATCCCTACATAATAGTCCCTGGCACCAGTTCAGAAGTCATATGAGGGCCAAGAGCCTCCTCATACACTGGGGGCCTACAAGGCAGTACCACCAGTGAAAAGTGTCTCATTGCCAGGGAGAGAAAACTAAAAAACAAACAAACAAAACAAAAAAGTCTATGTCCATGTTCCCTTTGGTGCGTTGGTTGTAGTATAGATATCCTGTACTATATAACTGAAATCCTACTATAAGTGAATAGATGCCATGTGTATCCTTCTGAGTCTGGGTTAGCTCACTCAGGATGAGCTTCTCTAATTCCATCCATTTGGCTACAAATTGCATAATTTCATTGTTTCTGATAGCTGAGTAATATTCCATGTATAGATGTACCACAGTTTTTTAATCCATTCTTTGGTTGAGGGACATCTGGGTTGTTTCCAGTTTCTAGCTATTACAAATAAGGCTGCTATGAACATAGATGAGGAAACTTCCTTGTGATTTGGTGAGGAATCATTTGGATGTATACCCAGAAGTGATATGGTTGGTTCTTGAGGTAGAGCTATTTGAAGTTTTCTAAGATATCGCTAGACTGACTTCCATAGTGGTTGCACAAGCCTGCACTCCCACCAGCAATGGAGGAGGGTTCCCCTTTCTCTACACCCTCGCCAGCATGTGCTGTCATTTGAGCTTTTGATCTTAGCCATTCTGACAGGTGTGAGATGGAATCAGAGTTGTCTTGAGTTGCATTTCTCTGATGATTAAGGATGTTGAGCATTTCTTCAAGTGTCTCTCGGCCATGAGGGATTCCACCTTTGTGAATTCTCTATTTAGCTCGGTTCCCCATTTTTTGATTGGATTGTTTGGTTTCTTGGCATTTAATTTCTTGAGTTCTTTGTAGATTTTGGATATTAGCCCTCTGTCAGATGTGGGGTTGGTGAAGATTTTCTCCCAGTCTGTAGGCTGCTGTTTTGTTAGAATGACAGTGTCTTTTTCCTTACAGAAGCTTTTCAGTTTCATGAGGTCCCATCTATTGATTGGTGGTCTTAGGTCCTGAGCTGTTGGTGTTCTGAAGCTGATAAACACCTTCAGCAAGGTGGCTGGATGCAAAATTAATTAAAAAAAATCAGAAGCCCTTCTTTATACAACAAAAAAATGGGCTGAGAAAGAAATAAGGAAAACAACCCCCTTCACAATAGCCACAAACAATATAAAATACCTGGGGGTAACTCTAACCAAGCAAGTAAAGGACCTGTACAACAAGAACTTCAAGCCCTTGAAGAAAGAAATGGAAGAGGCCTTTAGAAGATGGAAAGATCTCCCATGCTCATGGATAGGTAGGATCAACATAATAAAAATGGCAATATATAGATTCAATGCAATTCCTATCAAAATACCAACACAATTCTTTATAGACCTGGAAAGAGCTATTCTCAACTTCATATGGAACAACAAAAAAACCCAGAATAGCTAAATCAATCCTGTACAATAAAAAAAACATCAGGAGGCATTACCATCACAGATGTCAAGCTGTACTACAGAGCAATAGTAGTAAAAACAGCATGGTATTGGTATAGAAACAGACCAGTAGATCAATAGAATCGAATTGAAGACCCAGAAATGGACCCACACACATATGGTCACTTAACTTTTGACAAAGAAGCCAAAACTGGACAGCATCTTCAACAAATGGTGCTGGTCCAACTGGATGTCCACTTGTAAAATAATGAAATTAGACTCATACTTATCACCTTGTACAAAGCTTAAGTCCAAGTGGATCAAAGACCTTAACATAAGGCCGGTCACATTAAATCTACTAGAAGAAAAAGTGGGAAATACCCTGGAACTCATTGGCACAGGTGACAACTTCCTGAACTGACTAGGACTCTTGATGGAGGCTCAAAACACGATGGAGCCTGTGAGTAACCCATCGGATTTTCCACAGTTCTTCAGGAAAAGAGGAATAGGGGTCCCTAGGTCTTCTACTTGTTTGGTTTTGGAGTGGCTGAGTGAGGTTCTACAATTGAGGTGCCTAATTCATGAGACAAGTAGTTGACAGCAGCAGGGTGGCCAGGCAGTGACTTAAAAAACATACATTCTGAGCCTTTGTGTGTTTAGTATCAAGGGAAATAGCAAGGCTGCGTGTGTTACCAGATCTGAAGCCTGGGATAAGCACTTTGTAGATACCTATCTAGCCTGCATAAATTATTTTTAGATTTTAGAGCTAAATTAAAATGAAATGCATCAGATTTATGAAACTATAATGAAAATATGAAGCATCTGTAACCTGTAAAATATATCAGAGAAATTTGTGGATTTTATCAGGGTATCATTAGATCTCATTATTTTCATGTACCTTTTTCCTTTGTAAAGAGGTTATGCTTAATCAGTCACCTCAAATTATGAGATGAGCATTACAAAAATTTGTCAAAAAGCTTTGGGGAAGACTTTTGAATTTATTCCAGACTCATTTTTGTTGTGTTACTCAAAGTGTGTGTGTGTGTGTGTGTGTGTGTGTGTGTGTGTGTGCTCTTGAATATATATGAAGATTAGAGCAGGACATCCAGATAGTTCCTATTTGTTGTTGTTGTCTTAAGGTTGGTTCTCATTAAACTGTAAGCTTGTCTGCCATTCTTGGTGGTCTAAATAAGGAGCTCTCAGGATCTGCCAATGTCTGTTGCTTAATGTGGTTTGGTCACCCCAGGCTTTTTATTTTCACATGGGAGCTTCATAATTTGAACTCAAATCCAAATCTTGACAAACAAGTATTCTTGGCTGTTGAGCCATCTCTCCAACCCTGGACTCTAGGTAGTTTTAAAATACTGGTTTTTAATACAGAGACACACACACACACGTTTATGCCTACATGAATTTATATGCAGCCATGTGCATGTAGATACCTACAAAACCCAGAGGACATTGGGTTTCCCTGGGACTGTAGTTATAGGCAATTGTGAGTCACCTGATGGGGTTCTAGGAACTGAACCACTGCGTCATTTGCAAGAGCAATAAACACTGTTAACTGCTGAGCGGTCTCTGCATCCCTTAATCTAGGTGTTTTTATAGAACTATTTTTGGTGTCATTGTTGATTAATGACAGTACAAAAATACTGAAATATATACATATGTGTATGTATATGTTTAAGAAGTTAGATACACTATTTTATCACTGTCAGAGGAAAAATCTTCTCTTCTGCTAGGTTTAATGTATGAATACAGGAAATAAATGAAGTTTGAAGAAGTAGTTAGACAAGAGACAAACACAATATTTTTAAAAGGGAAAAGTTTGATCTTTGAAGGATGGTAAATTACAGGACAGTGTCTAGGAAATCTATAGGGAGAAGGAGAGTTGTTTTAGCAAGGAATGTTTGTGTGAACTTGTCTCTGGGTACCATCTGTACTGATATAGGTTCATTCCTCTAGCTGATATGGGATGAGGAGCACACAGTTCCTGGGGGAGAATCTATGCTTTGCTTTTGGTTACAACAGGAGAGGGGAAGAGAACCCTTCTTGCCTTTGTTAATCCTTATCCATCCTTACCTTAAATAGTACCTATATAAGAATGGACTATTTTAGGGTGATGTTCGTTGGATTTCCCCCTCAGACATGAAGCTGAATTTTCTACTAGATTAGCTACTTTTCTATATGTAAGATAAAATACTATGACCAAAAGCAACTTGCATAAGGAAGAGTTTATTTTGACTTCTACTTCAAGAGCGAGAATCCATAATAGCTGGCAAGGATGGTATTGCCACAGGTGGCTAGCTGATCACATCTTACCTGTAAGCAGGAAGAAAAGAACCAACTGGGAATTGGACAAGGTTATGTATTTTCAAAGCATGCAAAACTCCACATCCTAAAAGTTGATAACCTCTCCAGTGCCATCAACTGGGGACCAAGTGTTCAAATACATGAATCTGTGGGATATTTCTCATCTAAGTCACACCTACCCACCTCTTCTTTATCATGGAATACAAAATCAGCCTACTTTTGATGTTTTCATTCACTCATTACCTTATTGACTTGACTATCATAGCACTAGCTTTTATTTTCTTAAACTTTTTCAAAATCCTGAATTTACTGGGATATTTAAAAATTGCCTTGGAATATTTCCTTTGAATATTCCTGAGTGGAATACTTGGTCACTGAAGATAGAGCTGTGCCTCAATACTTGCCAGCCTCATTTGAGCTCCTTTTAGGCTAATTGATTTTCACCTGAGCATGCTGTTGTGAAAAAGCTTCCGTGAAAAGGTCAACTTGAACAAATATTTCCTGGCATTCATTTGTGAATGGCATTTGACTTGTTACCTCTGTATACAATAACTTATTTTTCATTTTTTATTCCTTACCCTTTCTTTTGGTTTAAGTTTTAGAGTGTTAAATTTTGACATCATTAGAAACCTTTATTGAACACACATACACAATGCACACACTAAAACAAGATTTTTTTTAAGTTTTTGATGCAAAGTCTGTGTAGCCCAAACAGGTCTTAAACTCATTGTGTATCCAAGGCCAACCTCAACTATTTAATCCTCTTGCCTCTTGCTTCTGACTCTTGGGGTTACAGAATTGCACCACCATACCCAGCTTTGTAATTAGACCTTTTGAGGGCCTTAAGGAGTAGAATAGCACTGATAGCCCTTAGAAGTATTGTGAAGAAACAGATTCTGTATTAAAGATATATCAGGGCTATAGCTGCACAATCTCTTAGGCAAAGTACCACTTCACTCCAGTCTCGGTTCAGGACTGATCATAACTATGATTTCAAATAAATATTTGATTTTGTCTTTTATACCTCTGTGAAGAAAAGGTTTGCAAGGTGGAGTTACTTAATTTAAGCTGTGTTCTCTATTCCTGTGTTAAATGGGTGTGATGTGGATTTACCAGAACTTTCTAAGAACTAGGGTTATTCAACTTGGGATTACTTCTAAAAGTATCTCTTGTTGCTGTAGAAGATGGTTTCATAACACCAGTTTTGAAAGGTTTAGCATACAAAGTTCATCCTTAGGGGCTAGGGAGATGGTTTAATTGGTAAGAACATGAGCTGAGCAAATATGAGGACCGGAGTTCAGTCTGCATCCCCAAAACGTATTGAGAAAACTGAGTGTGGCTGTTGACACCTATAGCTCCAGGGTGTGGTGTGACATAAGACACTTCAGGATTTTGGGGGTTCACCGGACACTCAGCCTAGCTACAAACCAGCAACCTCCAGGTTCAGCGAGAGACCATCTCTCAAGGGAATCAGGTGGAAAGTGATTTGAGAGGACACCAGACAGCTATTGGCTTCCCTCCATGCACACACTCAAACTACACTTTTATACTAGGGTTGAAGTCCATCCTGGCCATTTGGCTTGTTTTGTAGCCTTATTGGAATTGTTTGACTCTGAACTTGAAGTTGGTTTCAGGAAAGCATCTCCAAATAAATCTATCATCTATAATCTTTAGTTTTCCTGTGATCTGGGAGGAATGCAAAACTTAGTTTCTAGCCTTTGTATGATCAACATCACTAGGAGGTTGAACAAAGTAGGAATAAGAAATTAAATGACCCTAGGAAGAATATTGATGCCAGCCTTGGCGACCTACAGCTATGAGGTATAGGAACTGCTCTGTGTGGTAATGTGCATGTGTGTGCGTGCGTGCGTGCGTGCGTGCGTGCGTGCGTGCGTGCGTGCGTGTGTGCGTGTGTGTGTGTGTGTATCAGAGTTGGTGATCTGACTTAAAGCATGGAAGATGCCCTCAGCTAGACTCCCCAGTGGGGTGTTACTGACCTGGAAATTCAGTGCGCTGTTACATTTAGCCATAAGGTGTTGGTTAGCGAAGTGTCGAGAGTAGCTTGCTAGCACTTTTGTTGATGTCTTGTTCCTTCAGCTGTCTATCCCTTTAATGGAAATAACAAGTGCCCTTATTCACATTCTGACTTCCTTGACTAAGGGATCCAGATAGAGAAATACAGAGAACATTGGCTTGGATGTAAAGAAGCCCAGATTTCTGCAGTGTTAGCAGATCACAGGACTTAGAAGGAGAAAAAAAAAATGTTGTCTGTTTTCTATTGAAACATTCATTGAAAACATTTAAAGCAATGCTTGCTTCACTCACAGATTTTTTACAGATTTCAGTCTGTGTGGGGATGAGGGTGATTCCGAGAGGCATGGTTAACTTAGCAGATGCACTTTTACATCTTGTTTTCTTTTTTGTTAAGTCCTTATGCATGTTGTGAATTAGAGTTTATTTTTAGACCTTAATGAGTCCTTTTGTCATCATTGTACTTTTTGTTGGAATTCTGTTTTCAACATAATGCTTTGATTTTGAAGGGAGTGAGTGTGTATGACTTACCAATTTTAAATTTATACCCTCCTCCAGCTCAATTAAAATTTTATGTTTCTCGGTGTAGGATGGATAGACTTATTACCCTGCAGATGCACCTGATCCCTCATAGCCTGTTTGACCTTGGACTCTATCTTTAGGAAGTCAAATCTTCCTTTTAAGACAATGTTTAAGGGATATGTAGATGCAGGTAAACAGTAAACTAGAACTACTGTGTGGTCTTCAAGGTCACTGGAAGGTTTACTTCTTCACACTTTTGGTGTTTTATTCTCTCAGGAAGCACTTGTCGTTAGTGTTAGCACAGGGCTCTACAATCTCCTGTCCCCTGAAGTCTTCCTGACCTTGGTGCTAGTCTGAAAGCTTTTCTTGACACACCTGGAATGAGTGGCAGTTGCTCTAAATCTGCTTTAAAGCATCAAAACAGGCTGAGTGTGGTGTCAAATGGTGGACACCTCTTCTTAAGGAAGTCTGCTAATGACATTACGGTTTTATCCCTTGGAATTCTGAGTTTCCCCTTGTCATCTGAGCACTGAGGGCAGCCCTCCTTAAACACAAATAAAATGGCTTTTGCTTTGTTGACTCACATAGCACTCACCTTCTCAAACACGATGAATATGAATAGGGGTTTAACATGTTAAAACCTCAATGTTTCAGGCCAGATTTGTTTTAAACCTTTAAATTGCTGTTGCTTCTAGGCTCTTATTTGAGGGATATGTTCATAAGTGTTAGAAAATATGAAAATACAAAATTGTCAACTAATTTGTAATTTTAAAATATATATTCATTTCTTTTTATAAAGTGCTAGAAGCCAAAAGCTTGACAGAAAGCCAAAGTAACATTCAATAACCCCTACTTTCAAGTTCTGGAACATCTAAATCTAGACTGGGTGTTAAAAGTCGATACAGAGGGGCTGAAGGGATGGCTCAGCAGTTAAGAGCACTAGCTGTTCTTCAAGAGGACCTCAGTTAGACTCGTGATATCTACACGGTGCATCACAACTATCTATTACTCAAGTTCCAGAGGAACTGACACCCTCTTCTGGCTTCCAAGGCTAGTAGGCAAGTTCATGATACCCAGACAAAATATCTATATACAGAAATGAAAAACAAACAAATGTTCGGAGTCCTCTGTGCTCAGCTTCCTTACTGCAGTTGAGATTTTAGTCCTCTCATGGGAATGGGAAGCAGGATATCTGGACCTGGTCTTCGGTATAAGGGTACAAGGGGGCCTCATGTTCTTTCCTGGCTTTGAGCTGGATGACTGTTTTCCAAAGAGCCCTCCCTTCTGTTGTTGAGGGATAGTGAGGTATCAGATTTCCCCAGTTGGAAGGGGACAAATAAGAGTGAGAATTTCCTTCTGTAATTTTGTTTTCCTATTTACTCCCTCCATTTTCCAAGTACCCTTCTTTTTTTTTTTTCTTTTTTCTGAGACAGGGTTTCTCTGTGTAGCCCTGGCTGTTCTGGACTCACTTTGTAGACCAGGCTGGCCTCGAACTTGCAAAGATCCGCCTGCCCCTGCCTCCCAAGTGCTGGGATTAAAGGCGTGCGCCACCACCGCCTGGCTCCAAGTACCCTTCTATTCACCCTTCAAGAAATCTCTTCTAAACCCTGAGTGGAGCCATTTCCCATAACCCCTAGACAGTAGGGACAATTCTATAGTTACAAATTCAGTATCTTTTTGAAGCTACTTTGAGAGGGCAGATGCTGATATATGTGACCTTAGGAACGAGTAGTCAGTGGCCATTTTGTGTCATGCTGACTTACATCACTGAGTAGAGCAGTCTTCCTTCTCAATCTTGTGTCTGCACCTCAAACTCTCGCCTTCCCACTTGGCATCAGCTGCATGCCTGCTGCTGTTGCTGCTGCTGCTGCAACATCCATTCTTAGTGACTGACTGATCTTTTTTTCAGGAGTTGGCTATTGATAGCTGAAAAGCAATTGCATGTATTGGGGCTTAACAGAAAGCCTCCTCCCACTGTATGAATTTATGATAATAACAATAATAATAAAACTCATGGTTAATGTCTTTAAGTTTTGAAAGTTAATTTAAAAATTAATCCCACCTCTCCCCACTCCCATGCTGGGGATTGAAACCAGCCTTGCAGATGTTAACATTGAATGGGGAGGAAGAGGTCCTGTTGCTGAGGCTATATTTCTTATTTGGTGATAGTGATGCTGCTGAGTGTAGTAACCTGTTCTTCAGCCTGTGTGAGAAGTTTGGCTATGCTTTGAAACATCTGTACTGTTGCATTCCTGAATTCTGCTATGATGGAACTGTGTGTTGAAAAGAGAAGGAAGGTCCTGGTTGGAGTAAGGTAGAGAACAGAGAACTGTTCTTCTCATATGAGGAGGGGTATGCAGAATGTTCCAGGCTTCTATTTGCTGTTCTGAGTTGGAGTGTAGCAGCAGTCTAGTGTGGTTTGCTAATTACTTGTTGATATACCATCTGATAATGGTTTTTTGTTGTAGTCCTTTATGTAACAACAAGATGTGTAGTTCTTTTGGGCTTAGATGGAAAGATTTGTAAGGAACTTTGGGCTCAGGGTAAGTTGGACCATTCTGCATGTGACTTCTCTTTTTGTGTATAGTGGGTGGGAGGCTAGGCTAAGAGCATTTCCTCCTTGAGTCTGTGTCCAAAAGCAAGGCCAGTAAAGGAGTCACTTAGACAATTTGCCCCAGGATCCAGGTTCTTTTTCTGACTTTGTTTTTAAAGACAAAGTCTTATGCTGTATCTGGCCCTCGGCCCAATCTTAGAGCAGTTCTCTCCAACCCTAGCAGGGATTACAGGCGAGAGCCACCAGGCCTTGCTGGAAGGAAGCATTTGAAGAATCAGTGGAAGGAGGAGATTGAGGTGGAGATGCTATCTGTCTGGTTTGATGTCTCATTAACTGCAGAGGCTGCTTTATAGCTGCCTCCTCTTCCTTCCAGACACCTCTGTGCCTGTTCTGGTAAATTCTTTTTTGCTAATTAGCCAGAGTAGATTTGTACTTCTCCTGATTTATGCTGTAATGAAACGTGCTTGTGTAATGCATATGTTTGATTCTTTCTGTAGGAGTTTACTTTTGAATACACCCCAAAGGAAGATCATTTACTTCCTCATCTTACTGTGAGAGTAACTTTTATAACTATGTAGCCTGTGTATTTTATATATATAAACTCACAAGTATATTTCACACATGAGGTGTCCAGTCGCCTCATATTTGCTTCACATTGCCAGTGTTGTAAGAAACCAAATTCAGATAGAATTATACCAAAGCAGAAGAGGTACAATGAAGAAGCACTTCCAGGTTACCTCATGCAGTGCCTCCATCCCCACTTGACTGTGTGTCTTTATCATGCCTTTCATCCTTGAATATGAGCAAAAATAGCTAGAGGAATGAGAGAGATTGTTGTCCTCAGACCTGTAAGTCACTTAGGGTGTGCACTTTTTTCCTTTTAGCTCAGAGGTTAGCAAAGTTTTATAATTTATGTTGCTTATAGCAACTGTTTACCTACCTGGTAGTAAAAGCAGACTCAACTGTAGGTTACCTTTATTTATTCCTTTTGCCTAGTCACTCATCATTTACTTAAAGACTTTCTGTGGCCATGTATTCAAGGAAGTGTGCACACTTGGAGGCATTGAATTTCTAAGTCCTTTGGGCTTAGTAGTATATGTCATTGTTATCCATTTAAAACATATGTAATTGACAAATATTATTGTTCAAGCACTTGTACATCATAGGGACATTTACATACAGTTATATAATGTAACTTTGGAAGTACTCTACCTCTAGTCACCACCTCTTTCCCTTTCACCCACTCCCTCCTCTCATTAATTCCTTGTTCCCTAGATGAGTTTGTTTATGTGTTTATAACATATGTACATACATGATTTTATATGTCTATGTGAAATCTAGAATCTAGAAGTGAGTGAAACCCACTTCTTATCTTTCTGAAACTGGTGTAATTTAATTTCTCTGCAGATGATATAACTGTCGTCGTCTTCAACTAAATTCACCATAATTGTCCTCATCTTTAGTCAGTCTTGAGTTATTTTGGAAGAGACTTAAGTATTATTTTATTTGTAGTATGTTTATTCCTCATAATCCCCTACTCCAGAATCATAAGTGTAATTGCTTAAACATAAATTCAGTGTTACCCTATTACCTTGCAATTGTGTAAACTTAATGGAATCAGATATCTGTTCTGGTGGCTTTACCTGAAACCTCAGTGAGGTTGGGGCATAGGAAGCCTGGACAAGATGATCCCAAACTTTGGCAGGTGGTGAAGAGAATCTTGAAAGCCTTAATAAATTCTTCACTTAAACAAAAACATAAAACAAAAATACCCATCAAGTTCCTTTGAAAATTAAAAAATGTCTTAGCTCCCAGTCACCTAATGGGTCACATAATGAGTGAGTGAGTTTCTTGTTTGTTTTTGAAAAACTTGTTTTACTCCTCTCCTCCCCCCCTGTGGTGATTTCTTTTCAGTTTTTGAGGCCATCTTGAACTAACCATACAGCCAAGAATGACTTGTAAACCTTGGGTCCACTTGCCTCTTTTGTTACCATTCCCTGTGTTGGAATTACACTGTGTGTGTATGTGTGTGTTCTTCCATACCTAGTTTAACCTTTTTCTTTTTAAAGGACTTAATTCTTAAATTGTACATATATATCTGTGTGTCTGAATATAGACATGGGCATTTGAGTGCAGAGCCTTTGGAAGTCACAAGAGGATTTTGGATCCTCTGGAACCGGAGTTATAGGTAGTTGTGAGCACCTGACCTCGGTTGTCTTTATAACAGTACACTCTGTTAACAGCTGAGCAGATCTTCAGCCCCCTCCCCTTATAATGGTGCCAGAACAAGTTAGCTTTGGGAGGGATAATGTAATCAAGAATTTGAGGGTGACAGTCAAGACCAAAAAGTGATCATGTTCTGTTGCTAAGGTTCCACATTCAACTTAGAACAATCATTGGATAAATTTTGATGGCTGAGATTACCTTTAGGTTTTTTTGTTTGTTTCTGTTCAGCCCAAATTCTGAAGAATGGCTAAGAAAGTAAATAAATTCTGTGTTCTATGTTGTAATGAGTGGGAGAAATAACATTCAAGTTGTTAAGTATCATGGGATAGTTGAATAGAATAAAAGTTCAATTTGTCACATTCTAGAGAGTTGAAATACTTCTTCAAAAGAATGCTGTTGCTAGGCATGGTGGCTCCTACCTGTGATCTCAGTGCAGGAAGCAAGGAGGGATGATCTTGAATTCAGGACCTGCCTTGGCTACATAGTGAGCCATTTTCTTAAAATAAATGAAACACTGATGATGATTGAAAACAATCTTTATTTTAATCTCAACTAACTTCAAAGGTATCTGAAAATTTTTATAACATGAATAAGTCACAACTATAGATCTACCAGACAACTTTTAGCATGGTACAGTGCTGAAGTGCTTTTCTTGGATGTAATTTGAGTGTGGGTATAGCTAAAGAACCCTAATAGAATTTCAGTGGGGTTTTGTGTTTAGATCCTTTTCAGTGTGTTTTCAGGTTTTTATTGTTTTATGTTTTGCTTTTTTGTTTTTTTTTTTTTTTTTGCTAGAAAGTTATCTTGCTCGAAAAATTTAGTAGTCTGAATGTAAATGAAACGCCTTAATAATATTGCCAACTAAGGAGCCTAGAATAAGTAGTTCATAGTTTGTATTGATTTGAGAACAGGACTCAACTAATAAGCAATCTAACAGCATCACAAATTAACTCTGTTGCCCCTGAATCAAGAAGACCATTTTACAATCTTTCCTGCTCTTTATAGGAAGCATGCAAGAATCTGTAAGCAACAAAACCAAAAGTTGCTTGACACCAAAGACTGTTGAGTAAGGAAAGAGCAGAAAGTTTGGCATATAGTGAAAACTGTATTTCTTTGAGTTTACTTGTAATTGGATGCGAAATGGTCTGTGTAGTATTCTACCCTGTAGAAAGTTCTTGAACAAGCCTCCCTGTAGCACACAGAGCTAAATGTATTTTTGGGAGATAATTTGGCAGGGGTAAGGCAGATGGGGAATTGTGGACACAAGCATTAGAGAACACCGTGCTTAGCTTTTGTACACAGATGAGCTATGCTAACCAATCTAGGTATCGAGTTCATCTGGCTGTTTAGCAGGTAGCCTTCAGTTCCTAGCTCCAGAAAACCTATCTGTCCTTGTATTGTTCTTGAGGTATTTTTGCAGAGTTGCCACATGATGTGTTCCAAATAACTGGGCAGAGATATTACATCTCCTATCAGAAGATCTTAATATTATTTCATCTGATTTCATGAACACATAGCACAGAGAATAAATAAACCACATGGCTTCTATAGTGTCAGTGAACGAAGCACTATATTTCACATTCTAAAATGACTTAAAATTTAGGAGATCAGGAATAAGCCCCCTTTTAATTTCTATCCTGTTGTAGATTCATGGGTATACTTGAAATACAACACGATAGTAGGAAAGATTACTTCTGTATTCAGAGTTTGCTTGTTTCACAGGGAGTTTGTGACTGGAATTACCAGCAGTGGTTGAGCACACCACATTTCTGCCGTGATATTTAATATTTCACTGTCACCATGTGACTGAAAGGCTTCTCCAGTTCTGTGGGGGTGATTTACTATGATACTGCTGTAGACAGAGTCGCACTGCTTTGTGATCTAATGAGTCATTTTTTTCTGAGTATTAGAACCTTTATTATAGTATCTTTGTGGATTTTAGTTTTGGAGGTTTACAATACCTCCTCTTTCTAACTTTTAAATGAGGTGATTTGGGGAGAAAAACCCATGTGCTAATAATGTGTCAGTCATTTTAGGAACTGCACCATTTTGTATTTCTCTTCAGAAGCCATCTGTTAATTGATGGGCATACTGCCATGTGGTCTGAGTGGTTTGCTATAACATAAGCTGCCCCTTAGAAAAAACAAATGTGTATTTATTTTCATCAGGGTACTTTACTGACTGAACTTGTAGCCATTGTTTTCATCTGACCCACAGCCTTTGCCACTTTTGTGAGTATTGCAAACTTCCTTGTCAGTTGTGTTGTGATGCACTGGAGTTGTTCCCCCCCCCCACACTTTTGAGGTCCCAAAGGCAGTGTCTGCAGTGTTCAAGTAGATTTCCTTGTACTCAGTATTTATGCCCCAACCTGCCCAAACACAAGGCTTCCACTGGGGGGTTTCTCCTAGACATAAAATTCAGTGTTTATATGTGACTATTTTAAATTTAAGGAAGGAAAAATGTTTCTTATACTCTTGAAAAATGTTAACGGTCTTTGTTCATCACATATAAACTAAGCAAAGTGTTCCATACAAGAAGGAAAACCCTGTTATTTATGCCTAGATCTTTGTGTTGAGTGAGGACAATGACAGTCCTTGGAAAACTTAGTTCTTTATCTTTGCTAAAAATATCTCTAATTGAATTCTGCTCTTTTCAAAATAAAAGGAACTGAAGTGGACACTTACCCCCAGGTAGAGCTTGGCACATGCCACTTTGTAGAGGTCACTTTAAGGTGAAATGAGACTTATATATTATAGAATTTTTTTAATTATATGATATTATCCATTATTCCTTCTATAATGACCTTGCCTCTTTCCCTCCCTAACCTTTCTTACCTTGTTACCACGTCATTATTTGTGATGAACTTAGACTCAGATTAAGTATAATCTTGTGATTCCTGTATACAATATCAAAATAATATCTTCTTACTTTCTTTCCACTCAGTATAGCATCTTAACTGATTATGGGGAACATTCACATTCTTTTACATCTAGATAGAGGAGACTAAAAAACTCTGCCCAGGGTAGTCATCATTAGCTTTGCCTTCTGGAGATGAGTTGTCTATCTCTGTTGGATATGTGATAAGAATAGTTGCACAGCTGTAATGCTGTGCTGATCTCTGCTTACAGGTCAGCAGGTTCCTTGTTCTTTTTCAGATGTGAGATGTTATTATGCAAGGAGGTACAGATCTCCTGGGAAAGACTTGCCTTCCAGGCTTAACCTTGATTCAAGGGGGCTGCTGCAGGACAGGGTACCAGGTCCAGAAGTTGAATGTTTGTGGTTTACCCAGATGAGTGAGAGGTCCTTATGTAGACCCAAAAAGCTCATGGAGACTTGTGGAAGAAGGATGGGTTTTTAATGATTAATCTTAGATCAGCATTTCCTTTTCCACTGCTGCAGACTGAAGGTTCTCAGGTCTCCTTCCTCAGTGTGCCTTAGGGAGTGGTCAGTCCTGTGTGTCCTGGATGCTAATTCTCCCCAAGGCTAGGCCTGGTTCTCAGGGAGAGGCAGTTCTCTTGTCTCTGCAGACTTAGTGTCTGGTGTATTTTTGTCCTGATCCAATCCTTTATACTTCTCAGAAAATTCCTCATCTTCTTTTCCTTTCATTTCTTTGTCAAGAAAACACTGTATTTCATCTAGAAACTAAACTTCTGCTTTTCAGGTTAATTGTTGGTTAAGTAAAACTCCAGTGATTGACCGTATTTGTTCCCAATTCATTACTGGTACCTGCTTCTTTCCTCTTTGTGGTAGGACTAAAAATTTTTAAGCATGGTAGGGGGCAGAGGCTATGCGGTATTGATCCCACCTTCTTTTTTACAGCTAGGAAACCATACTCTGAGTATGAAAGCATTTTAAGCAATCTGCTGAGGAGAGATGTATCTTGTGTGGGAGACAGTTTTGGCAGTAACAAGCATGTTTGGCTTTAGTCATAAGAATTGCTTTCTGAGCTTCTGGAAGAGGAGTATGTGAATCAAGCTTCATTTAAGATGAATCTTGTTATAATGCAGATACCTCTCATCTATCTGCTTTATAATGATGGATTTGTTTTGAGGGCTTAAGTGGTTTCTGCACCTGCAAGATGCTATTCCTTTTCTTCAGATTTAATTTTTTTCTCTCTTCCTTTTATATGTGGCCTTTTGGATGGATCAAGAAAGAACTGTGAAGTTTCAGTCAGTTGATTACACAACAAAGGACAAGAAATCGAATGCAGGTGTATTTGGAGATAAGGTTTTTCAGCTGGAGAGTTGTGATGTGTGGTTGTACAGGACCCTGCTCTGAAGTGATTCCCAAGCTCCACTGAATATAGTGAAGTTGGAGAAGTTGACCTTGGGAAGGTCAGCCTTGACTTTGATGTCAAACTATGGTTTACTAGCTACCCATGTGCATTTGAGCAAGTTAATTATCATCTCTGAACCCCCACACTCTTAGCTGTAAAATTCCTGTAAATGTGTATACATTAAATATGACAAATCTATGCAATGTATGTTGCTGCATAGCAGTGTTAGGCAATATACTCTTCTTTGCTTTGAGGCAGGTAGGTAGATGTATTTATGGGGTATTGGGAATGAACTTTGCTCTTCAAACTTACAGACTGTACCACAGTGGAAAATTTAGGATGTTAATGCTTTTGAATAAGAAGGAGATGTTCTTATAAAGTATATGTTCAAGAAGAAAATTTATCTCCAGAAGAATTTTTTATCATATAGACCTGGTAGGATTCACATCTAATGTTCTTTCCAAAATTTGTATAATCAGATGTTTCTCTTTGAAATTTTTGACAAATCAGCCTTCCTAGTAAATTGCAAGGCTGACATAATGTTAAAAAGGCTATTCAACTAATTATAGTGCTTAGGGGCTTAAATATTTTTTGTATGTGTAGTATCTAAATAAAAATGCTGTCTTGCAGAGAGTAAAAGCCACATTAAGAAAGCTGCATTGCTTCTTGGTGGACTGCTCACGGATTTCTTTGTGTGAGTGTGTGCGTGCACCCCTGCGAAGATTGACACCAGCTGGTAGTACAAACAACAGCAGATGCCCTTTTTTACTACCACAGTTGTTAACTGTCTTCCTGCTTTGCCACAATACTATTTTGAGGAATATAGTTCCTCTGCCCTCATCTCAAATGATATTTACTTGAACAATCCCATTGCCTTTTAAGCAGGCACAAGATAAAGCAGAGACCATAAGTGAATGAAGGTCAGCATATGTTAATTATAATGAAGGAGAGACTCTTGCAGACCCGTGCCTTTAACTAGGAGTAGATCTGGCATGAACTAAGAGCTGTTAGTGTCCTAACTCTGAACTACAGGGCCAGAGTTTTTGGCTACCCGCCAGTGTTTGGGTTTTGGTTACATCGCAGCAACAACCTTACTATTTGATGGTAGAGCTGTTGATGGCTGTTTTGAGCAACTAGCTAAGATAGTAAGTGGTGACCGCTGGCTTTTGTCCTTCCTGTCCGGGTGCTCTACCCTCTTACTGGGTTCCACACTGGAGAGCCTTTTTAAGATGAGGAATGGGAGGGATCCATTTATTTTCTCTGTTCAGATTAAGCTCAATTTCCCCAATCTCTTGTATAAGATGCAAGACAGTTCTAGTACCTGGTGCAGCACTTGAAAATTTAGAGCATTTAATATGCTCTGTGTGTTTTCGATAACCTAAGATTGAATCGTGTGGGAGTTCTTAGAGATGTCTGTGAGAGTGAAGTATTAAGAACCTACGCTTTTGCCAACTTAAACAAGGTCACACTGCATTGCTAGCAAATTCATAATTACTGGGACTTGGAACTGTAGGAAAATAGAGCTTTACTAGTTCTGTAATCAGGACAGATATGGCCATTAAAATTAACTCACAGAGAAAGTGCCCTGGTACAGAGGGCATTAGATGCTCCCCATAGAAATAGGTTGTTTAGGTAATATTTACCAAATAATCACTACTTATAACTTTGATTTCAGCAGAAAAGTTACAATTTAAACTCATTCTTATTATCTCTTTATATCTCGAGTTCCAAAAGCCTTTTAAAATATTAGGTCCTTTGAGTCTCAGGCAAGGTTTATTAGCATTTGGGGAGAATATGAATTTGTTGGGACCCATCTGCTTTCTGCTTTTGGGGAACATATAGGTTAAATTCTCTGTCCTAGAGCTAATCCTTGGTAATGTCCTTTGGGAAGCTGGTCAAAATTTTCTCCATGTTGAGCGCTGGCTTGGACCGTGTAATGGGATCCTGCCAGTGGCTCCCGCCCTGTATGATCTTATTCATTAGAGGGCACCAAGGAGCTGTTTGCTGTGACCCAAGTTAGTGGATTGTTCACATGGAATAACTCACTGCATCTGGAGCAGACTAAGGCTGAGAAAGGCTTGGACATTTATAGAGAGAAACGAACGTGACCAGGGAGAATGGTGTCCCTCTACTCTCAAGGGTCTCTCCCTTTCCCCTGTTGTGTGGCACCTGTGCGGTGGGGAGATATTAAGGAAGTGTGTAAAGTCTGGATTGTGCCGCTCTGGTACCAGGGTTGCAGTGCACAGCCTGTCTGAACAGACACACATGATGGGTGCCCAAGAACCGAAAGTCCATCTGAAGAAAGACAACACATTTACAACTTTATTGTGTATGGGGAGGAGGAAGGGAGAAGGGTAGCACAATGAGAGAACTGGGTCTTTATTAAAGAGAAAAATTTCCCCCTTAGAAATCAAATTCTCCAAATCTTGTTTTTCACTTTCCCACCCCTTTTAGCTTTTCTTCTTCTCTCCCCAAATGTTTCATTGTTAGACTCCAGGTCACAGAAGTCTTTCTTGACAGAGGACCATCAGCAAGCTGTTTCTGATAAACTCTGGGATTTTAAAAAAGATCCATGCTGCTTTTATTCTGTTATTTGATAAAACATTACTACTTCTCTAAATGAAATAATAGATACACATCAATCAGTGTAGTCACCTTTTATTGTTGATTCAACTACCAGGTTTTTACAGAATTCACTATGCATTTTATTTGACTCGTTCATGAATAGTCTTGGCAGACTTAATTATATTAGTGAAAAAGCACTTTCAACAAAATTATATGCTGACATCTCATAATTCATACTTACGGATTTGTGAAGCAGATTTATGTAAATCTATCAAATTACTCTATATAACATTATTTTTTAAATTGAGACTTCATTTTAATGGTATTTATAGAAAATTTTCATATGAGAAATTTTGCATGAACTATTTTAAAAAATAGCTCATATGACTCCCTTATGAAGACAGAATACTGTAACATTTGAGCATCTCATCTCCGTGTTCTGTGATCCATCTGGTACAAGACAGGGACAGGGGAACATGTTCACAAGGGCAGCTCGATCCTAAGCCATAAGCTTCTGGAACGCAGATACTGCTCTTAGTAACTTCATCTGTCTTTGGTTGGTTCATTCTTTTGGTCACTGAACTTTTATTAAATAGTTATGTGGTTGGGCCTTGTCAGGAACTGAGGTCTCCTTGCCCTACTTTGATCAGTTCCAAAGTGTAATGACATGCCTATATTCAAATTAGTCCAGCATGCATCCAAATTGGTTAGTACATGTATATGGTAAAATAAGGCATGGCATGAAGCCTGCTGGGGAACTACTAGGAAGAACTCCTAGCCAGCACTACTAGTGATGGACACTGAGCTTTAGGAGCCAGGCATGGGATGGCCAGAAGTGCTTTTAAGGTAGCCTCAGAGATGTGTGTGTGTGAGTGTGCTGGATCCAGCACTGGCGCTTGACTGTGCATAGTAGGATGTATCTGGAGGACCAGCAGAAGCTGAGTTCTGGTGCATGTAAGCAGGAAGAGTGATGATCTTAGAAACCAGCACATGGTCAGATTTTTGTCTTGGTGGTAGAGGATGGCTTTGTCTTGGATTCCAGAGTGCAGGGAAGAAGGTGATTAATCAGAAAGGGCAGAGTAGCAATAAAACTAACTCAGAAAATTAATACCAAGGGATGCCTAGCTAAGGAACAGAGGCGAATTTAGCTGTGCAAGTGGACAGCACTTTGACAGGAAGTCACCTTGGTCACTAGTCCAGGGTGTACTTCTTACTGGTCTGACATCAGACATCACTATCAGGATGAGAACCCCTCTGCTGGGATTAAACAGCAGTACCACGCCTTCCTCTGCTTCCCACTCACCCCATTTGATGTTTCTCCTTATTCCTTATTTTATTCTTGTTCATTTGTCTCCTCTCAGATTGGAGGCTTATGATGAAGAATACTGCCTAATATTTATATACTCCAAGGCCTGGCAAAATGTAGATTTTGTTTGTTTGTTTGTCTGTGTAGCCTGGAATGTCCTGGACTCAATTCGTAGACCAGGCTGGCCTTGAACTCACAGCAATCTACCTGCCTCTGTCTGCCTCCTAAGTCCTGGGATTAAAGGCATGCACCACCACGACCGCCCCAAAATGTATATTTTGATAGTGAATGAAAGGAAACTTAGTATAGGTGAGTAATATTTAAGTGTAACTCTTTTACACAAATTCTTGTTGGGAAAGGTCTCATTTAATATTAGTTGGATAAAATTAATGTGCCAGGTTTTTAATCAAGAATTATGGCAGTCTGTTGCCTTTAGTTTTAGACCTAAAGGGGTAATTTGATATTTTGAACACTGGTAGTAATTTGAAATGGGGGGGGGGTCTAAATAAAGTGACCTTTGAATGAAACAGGTCCAGAAGATTGTGTATTTTTAATTAAAATATGCAATTAAGTTTTTAATTAAAGTATGCTGTTAAAAGCAATGAGGGTGGCTAGAGAGTGGCTGATGCCTTGAATTACACTCCGTATGGGATAAATTGGCATTTAATGCGTTTCCCACAGCACCACTTTAACACTAGCAGATTCTCGTCCTCTTCAGCTCTTCTTCCTCAGACCCTGCATTGTTGCAGGGTCCCCTGTCCCTGCCAGGGCCTATTGGAGTGTTTGGGTTCTGTGCTCTAGGTCATTAACCATGGGTTAAACAGGTTGTTTCTAACTGCTCTTGTATCAGTTTCACTTTAGACATGGTTTTTCTCTCTATTGTGAAGGCAGGGATCCTTTTCTGTGGTGTCTATGGCCAATTAAAAAACATGCAAATAAAGACATCTCCAGCTTGCTGGAGCGTGGTGCTGGTCCAGAGACTTCAGTACTCCTGTGTGAGTAACTGTCTATCCAAGCTGCTTCCCTAGTGTAGTTCTAGAATCCTCGCCATAGGCTTGGATTAGACGTTCCTAAACCCTTGAGAGACTATGGACACAGATAGCTTGGGAAGACAGTTGGGGACAAGTGGTGTTAGTTCTGTTTTTAAGAAACTTTTTTCTCTTAATTGTGTTGGCTTCCGTGATTGATTATACTTGGAATTTAAATGTAGAGCTTTGTAAGAGTCATTCAAAAAGTGATTTTTGGTTTGGGGGTGATTAATATACACATTCTAAACTCAGAGCTACTTGGAACACTCAGACAATATGGGGGGGGGGGGGGAGTGCTTGGTTCCCAAGCCTCCCTGGTAGCTCCTGCTGGTACGTGACCAGTGAGCACAGGAATGGAAAGACTAGGTCCTGCCTCAGTAGTTTTTCTTTCCTTGGTGTTTGGCTTACTATTGCTTTTTTAAATATATAAACTTGTAACCAGAAATACAGTATAAATAAGGTAATTTAAGAAAGCACAGACACACACACACACACACATATATATATATATATAATATATATATATATATATATACAGTTATCTGCCAGAATCCTCAGAAATGAGACAGTAACCAATAAACTAATATGCATATATATTCATGAAGTAGGTTCAATAATGTTCACTTCAGGCATGCTGAAGACAGCCTGTGGAGCTGAGTGGGAGGGGAGACCACAGCATCGCAGTCCCTCATGCAGCACCTGCCCTTGCTGCTTTATCCCTGGCTTATGCTGTGGAAGCTGATTGTCAGGCTTTGAATGTCATCCTTAACTTTACATGAAAACTGTGACTATTGAACATAACAGCTGTGAGTTTATAACTGAGCAGTAAATTACCACATAACTGCAAGGGTGCAATAGGGAGAGCACTGCCCATATTTATGATGTCTTTTTATACCTTAGAGTATAGTAAGTATTTGCTGACCTGGCTGACTGAATAATGCACTTCATGCTGAAAATCTGTGAATTCCTTTATCTTTTGTACTTTTCCCCCATTTTTATTAATTCTTTGAGAATTTCATACAATATGTATTGATCATATTCACCCCTCACTCCACACTCCTCCTAATCCACACTTCACTTCTCTACACACCCAGCTTTGTATCATCCTTTAAAAAGCTCATCAAGTCCAGTTTGTGGGGCCTATATATGCTTGGATGTGTGGCCTTCCTCTAGAGCATGGTCAACCTACCAAGGCAACACTTTTGAAGAAAATTGACGCCCCCTCTTCTAGCGGCTATCATTTGGCAATGGATCTTCAGCGACTGGTGGAATTTCATGTCCACCGTCCCTCTCCATCCTGGAATTTTATCTGACATGTGCTTGCACAGGTCTTGTACCTGCTATCACCAATGTGAATTTGTATGTGTAACTGCCCTGCTGTGTCTGGAAAACAGTTCCTTGTAGTTGTTCACTGCCTCGTGCTTTTCTACTCTTTGTTCCCTCTCTTCCTTAACGATCCCTGAGCCGTGGAAGAGAGGGGTTGTTATAGATGTCCCATTTAGGGCAGAAAATTCTGCAGTCTCTTGTTCTCTGCACTTTTACCGATTGAGGACTTCTATGTTACTTACTGTCTGCTAAAGATAGAAGCTTCTCAGGTAAGGGTTGTCTCTTCTTGTATTAGCACCCCAACATTTTAGTTTGCTAATCTAACAGTGGACATAGAATGTACCTTTTAGGAGCAGGTAACTCTTCCATTAATTTACTATTAATAGGAAAATTCACTTATGCTGAACACATTCTAGTTGGCAGATGACACTATATATTTATGTGTCAAAAACTATATTTATGTGTTTAGTTTTTACAAGGAGAAGATGTTATCTAGAGGTAAATATGTGCTTAAGTTTAGTCAAAAGTAGTGAGAATTTTATTCATCATTGTAGCTGGCCAGATTGCATTGAGTATTGGGTCATATTCAAAGAATGGTCTCTCTAATGGTGACCTTTATATCTTTGGTAAAATAAATGGCATCATTTAAGTTCTCATGGTTTCATTTTGCAAACCTTCCACTGCCTAGAGCAAGCTAGGAGTCAGAACCCCAGGCATTCTGGGGACAGGTCAGCAGGAACAACTGGAGCAAGTGCGGCCTTGAGCTTGGAAGCACAGCTGCCCAAGTCCCACCTCAGAAGGCCTGTGAACTGCTTCTTGAAATTGTGGATAATGTGATGGCATGGAAGAAGACCACCACGAATCTCTTCAAAATACATGTGTAAAACAGTCTTCCCTGTGGAGGCATTTCACATGCTCAAGTCCCTTCATAGCTTCTACATGCTCTGTGCACCTTAAGACTCAGCATTAAAACTTGTTTTCTTGGGTCAGTAGGAAGACTTAGCAAGAAAAGGTGGTTGTTGTCAAAGCCAATGACCTGAGTTCAATCCCTGAAACACCCACATGGTGGAAGAAGACTGACTCATTTCTAAGTTGTGCACATACACAGACAAATATTTAAAAAAAATAAAGAGCAAAAAACATGTTTCTCAGGCTGGTTGTGCCCTAAAATCACCAAACTTTTGGAAAGCTGTTTTCAATGCTTCAAAAGAAACTGATAAAATCAGGAGTTTGGAGTGTGGAGTTCAGGCTTCCCAGAATCTCTAAGTGATTCTAGCATGCAGCTCAAGTTGAGACAGTAAGAGCTTTAGAAGTTGCTGCTAGAAAAACTGCCTGTAGAAAAGAGAATTGCATTCTTCTGATGCAATTTTTAGTTAATTTTATCATAGGGTAGTAGAGTAACAAAACTGTACAGTATGATGCTGTCTGCTCCTTCCTTTTCCATCATGTTTTAATGGCTTCCTGATAATAACTGTGAATGAATACGCGTAAACTCTTTAGTGTGTAGTATGTGTGCTGTTTTTCCTTATGTAATCTTCTGACTACGATGCCCATTTTTCATCAGTAGTGAGTGCCATCATCGTCTTCATTTTAAGGTGAGGGAGCAATGGCTCTGTAAGGTTGAGTAACATCTTCAAAGTCACACAGTTGGTAGATAGTGGAGACAAGATTGGAACTCACATGCCAGTCTCCAAATCCCATATTCTTTCTATCATAAGCTGGTCTTCCTGCACAGATTTCTTTTGTGTTCTGCCAACTTGAATCCTGCTCAGTGGCAGTAGAGTAGCAGCACTTTCTCTGGAGAGGGCACTCCACACATGTGCTGAGAAATGCTTCTCAAATTGGTAGAAACTGAAGGTTTAAAATTACAGTGCTTTGACATGGGACTTTTTTTTTTTAGATTTAATGTGTATAAATGTTTTGCCTGCATCAATGTATGCATATGTGTGCCTAGTGCATGTATAAATTTGTAGGTAAAATAGAAAACCTAAATACAGTGTGAAGGAAACAAAAGAGCCTACTTAATTTTTGGCTTTCCCTTTTCATTCTTTGTTCTTTGAAGTATTGATCTTCTGATCTGGAGCCTTACACACATTGGGCAAGCTCTCTACTGCCTTATGTCCCAATCCTTCCTCACTATTTGTTGTTTTTATCATAGTAAAAACACATTTTGGTAAGAGAGAATATGTTAGCCCCTGTTTTCCCAAATTCTGATCATGGTCTCCAAAGCATGTGCACAACTTCTCTTACATTTGGCCTTCCTGGTAATATGTTGCTTACCAGGGAAGTCACACATTAGAGTAACCAGAGTTGCTGGTTTTAATCCCAACACATAGCCCTTGGGAGACCCACCAAGAACATATTCCTCACTTTCCTATGAAACTGCTAGACATCCAGGGTTTTTTAATAAAGCATTTGTACTTTGCAGGAAATGTCAGTTGTCTAAACAGTTTTTCATTTGTGTCACCTGTCTCTTCTCAAATGAAAAAAATTTGCCTCACTTGAACCCTTAATCTCTGGGAATGGTCTGCCTTAGGCCTGTGCTGTATTGCTCATCCCTACTTGGTATCTCCATGTTTTCTAACAGGCTGAGTGAGAAGTGAGATGGTCAGTGGATGGGGCCACCAGTGTGGCAGAAAGCAAGAGTAGTTTGAAGTTACTCTTGTGCAACTCTTTTTGTGTTGGGTTGTTCGGTGGTCTTTTCCTTTTCTCGTTATTATGATGGCATCCTTTGTGTAAATCCCTTTGTTTTTGCTGTATTCCTTTCTTAGAATACAGCATGTGGTCATACATTGTTTAATGACAGCTCATTCTGACGTGTGCTGTTAGTTCATTTTGTCATCTCCGAACATTACAGCCTAAATGAGACAGATCAGTCAACCTGATATTGATTATGATAAAACCACAAGATATATTTGAGGGGGCTGTACACAAAAACACGGCATATTTTAACATAGCACACCTTTTTAAGTGTATATGGTTAAATGCATAATATAAAAATACAATAGTCAGTAATAACCACTATCATCAAGTATTCAGTGTACAAATTATGTATGCTGCATTCTGATATGACCTGTTCAGTATATTTGTTTACATCAGTATTGTCATAAGTGCATGACTATGAACTGTGCTATGACATCACCACAGTGATGATGTCAGTAGGTAGTAGGAGTGTTTCAGTTCTGTTAGACTCCAGTGTCAACAGCATTGTATATGCAGCATGTCGGTGACCAAAATGTTATTATGTGGCACAGTCCCACACATGCACATCATCTTTACCATTTACCCACTCGTTATATTCACAAAATATTGTAAATGAGTCACACAACACTGATAGGTTCTTTCTTGCTCTTGCTGTCTTCCATCTTCTAGGTGAGGAAAGTGAAGTTCATGTTTTTGTCTGTTCCTTCAGGAGCTCAGCAGAGAGCTGCATCAGTTTTGGGGGCTGCTGCCATATCCTGGAGTAGGCACATTTGTTTACACTTGCAAATGACAGGAACCTGGGCTAAAACCGGATCCGACTCCTGTCAATGGGTTGAACTAACATGTCTTTCCCCTTCCCTCTCCTTACTTAGGGCAGAGCTTGGGTTACGGCTTTGTGAACTACATTGACCCCAAGGATGCAGAGAAAGCTATCAACACTCTGAATGGATTGAGACTTCAAACCAAAACAATAAAAGTATGTTCACTTTTTTTTTCTTAAATCTATTTGTTGAATAAAGATTTGTTTTTATTTTATTTTTCATTAAAAGTTTATTTGTCGTTCCTTTTTTATTTGCGCACCGTAAACACGTCTCTGGGGGACACAGTGTATATTTTGTGCTTATTGCACATAGGAGGTAACTTTAATCACGCGTGTCCTATGTAGACACATATATTACCAGTCAGAGCAGCAGTGACTTGGATAAATACTGCATGAAGCCCCTAAATTAAGCCCTCTCCTAGAGAGAATTCTTGTCCTATTACTTGAGGGATCATTGAACTTGTCCTAACAGCAGTAGTTGAACTTGCTTTGTAAGCAGTAAGACTCAATCATGGCTCTCAGCTCTGCCCTCGACACAAGAATGTGACTGTGGCTGCTATGTGTATGGATGGGCTGTAGTGTGATGTAATGCAGCCTTTTCTATGGACACCAAAATGTAAATTTCATACAGTCTACATGAATAATAAAGTATTACTTTTTCCAGTTTAACATTCAGATCTTTTTGTGGTTGTGCAGAAGCAAGCTGGGTCTGATAGTTGTGTTTTTACTTGACTCAGTCCTGGCAGTTTTCTGAGGAGATGGACTCTCGGGAAGCTTGCATGATACACAGATCATTTTTCTTTGAAAATGTATAATAAGTTATTTAATGGATACTTTTCTGCAGGTTTATATTTTTAAGTATGTACCTGAATTCGATGGATAAGAAGTTGATCCAGTTTCCAGCCTAGATTTTCTTTTTCTTTAGCAAATAAAAGCTGTGTTGCCTCTAGCGCATCGCTGGCCCTCGAGTCATCAGTTTGTTCACTCCTGCCTCATGGGGACTTCTCACATCAATCATGGACCACTTTCTTGCTGAATTTAGGGATGGCTCCCAAATATATTTCAAAATAGTGTTCCAGACAATATCTATCAATTGACTCGAGTTGGAACCTGTTTTCTACCTATGATTTAAGAAGCCAGCCCACACCGTAGCCTAAGAGGCAAGAGGAGGTTAGATAAGACTGACTGGTAACTGGTATCCATCTTGCTTAGAGATTTGTCTAGAAGATTTCTGCTTTTTTTTTTTTTGAAGAATCTTGAAGTACAGTGTCATCTTTGTGTTTAAAGTGACTTGCCATAGGATTGACAGTTAAGGTGATTTGTTAGCACTGGGTTGTTTTGAAACCTCATCTTTTATATTTATTAGCCCATAAGAAAGATTTCTGTCAGCACTTTTCTTTTAAAGAAAACTGCATGATGGTCTCCAAGTATACTCACTCAGATATGTGATGTCCAAGGATTCTGTGTGTTTCTAATAAAGAAAACGTCTAAGGAGAAGATACATCCTGTAACCAGAAAAGGAACTGCTGATTGTGTTATCAGAATTCTAAGAAAAATCTTAGAGAAATTTAAGATGATAAAGAGTTAAGTTGGTTTGATCTTTAAAAACAAAAACCTAAATTGCTTTATTTCCTAACTCTTCACACTTGCCTGCTTGATCTTTCTTTGTGTCAAATGTTCAATCTTTTAATAGTGATAATACAATGCCCTTAACAGTGGTACCCACTATCTAGCTATCTCCAGATGTTTTGTATGTTCTATGTGCTGTGGATTTTTATAGGCTGGCTCTTCCTTAAATGACCAGCAATCCTGGAAATCAATTGCTCTTAGTGCTGAGAGCCCAAGTTGTTGTTAAAAGAAAATGAAATGTGATTGGGGTGGCTCATCTCAGCAAATGACCCTTTTCCTCATTCCAGAAATAATACCCTTATTTCATTCTTAGTGAGTCACTTCTTTTGCCATACATACTGCATGCCGTGAGATCCTGAAAAAGGTAGAAATGCAGAGGAAGCAGGTCACTGTAAGATAAATGTACTCAGGCTTTATGGAAACTGTTGATGACAGGTGCTCCCTACTGCCAGTGGTCCAGCCTTCACCCCTCAGGGCCCAGCTGCTTGGGCTGAATATACAAGAAAGGACAATAATGCTTAGTGGCTTTTATACTGTGACATCTGCTACTTGTGACTTTCTGAAATTTGGGAGGAGTGATGGGCAGGCAGCAGGCTACTTATTTCCCTGCCCCCATTTGGTTCTTGCAAAAATATCAGATAACAGCTGGTATCCTCAATTTGGCCCAGATTTCTCTGAGAGGCAAAGCAGACCATTTTCCAGAAGTAGATTGCCCAATTTTTGCCTATATTTGTATTTCTATTTTTTTCTATTACACAGGTTTTACATTCTTAATATGAAACCTCAAGTGTGCTTTTTCTTGTATTCATTGTTTTCTGTTGTGATCTGGAAGCTACTTTTACGTCTTTCCATTCTCTGGAATGCTATTTGATCATTCTCTCTCCCCCCCTGCTTTGATCTAACCCTGATGTTGGTTCTTAGACTGATCTTACCAATTATTACTTCTCAGAGAGCCCCTCTGAACTCTTGCCTTTAGCTGCTACCTTGCTGGGTTCTTCCAACTCATGTTTGGTTCTCCTCTGTTTGAACTCTATGTTCTTTACTCACAAGTAACCACAGAAGTTTGGGGATCAGCATGATCCAGTTGCAGTTTAGACTCACACATTACTCTGACCGTGGTGCTCATACAGTTTACATAGTTGAAGACAGCAGTGATTCTAGTCTTGTCTTCTGACATCTCCACCAAAACACTCGCTGTTACACCATGCTTTTCTTTAGAGGAAAATATCTACTTTGTATGCAGTTCCTTGTATGTGATGCTTAGGTTTCTTGAATTTAGGTTTCTGTTCTGTTTTCCAAGTCATCCACCATATCAGTATGAGTTTGGTAAATGCTTTTTTTTTGATATTGAAGCAGTGACTGAAGTACTGTGAAAATGGCTTACTAAGAAGTTTTTCCCATGAGTGCCTGACAGCATCAGCCCAATAGGGCTTTGTGTAATAGTTGGAATGTCAAATGACATATATTCACTATTTCTTCAGTGAAGTTAAACTCCCTCAGGCCCTATGAGAATCTAAGGCAATTGCTGCATTGACATGTGAGAAATAACTTAGATACACACATTCCAGAACCAGAGGTGAATTAACTTAGTGACCCCTGGTAAGATTCAGCAATCTGCATCCTTCTCTTTCTGAAGGAGTGAGTTATCTACACAGTCGTTACTATGCACACACAGTTCACTTGTCTTGTAGCTTCTATTTTAATTCTATTAGCCACAGTAAAATATCTGTGTCTCTATGAGTATGTTGGGTAAGTGGTCAGCATTTGGAGTTTACTGTTCAGTCTTCACCTTCAGAAAGAGTAATTTAGAGTCAGGAAGTCTCAAGATATTCATTTCAGGTTAGAATGGTATCCCTTTATTTTGAGCAGCACTGATAAGGCTTTGTGTTCAATGTTATTAATCCTGTTTCTTGGATCTTTCTATGCCTGCTGGAGGAATGTGCTTTTACAACATCCCTTGCTAGTAACAAGTGATGGGTCTGTCAGTAGCTTGAAACTTGCTAAACCTTGCCCACATTGTCCCTTATATTGACATAGTAGATAAAGTATGCCTGTCGCCAGATGTTAATGTTTTACATTAGGGAGGGGAGGAAAAGATGCAGCTTCTCTGTACTTCAGACAGTAGAGGTCCAAACTATTCTGAGGGAAGTACAAGAAGTCACCTGCTGCTGTAGCGCAGTCTTTCAGCAGTAACCCTCCATCCAGTGAGAATCATCTACGGCCTGCTTGGGAGCTCAGCACTTGTTGATTCTCAGTCACCATGCTGTTTCCTGACTCACTTTTAGGAAACTTTGTGTCAGTAAGATCTGCGTAGTATGTAAAACACACAGTTTAAAGCCAGTATGTTTGTCCTTTTGTCTAGATTAATGTATCAGACTTCAACTCATGAGTAGAAGAAAAAAGATTATTCATTTCTGAAGTGCCCATGTGTTCTTCTGACATGTGCTGAGGAAGGGTGATTGTGTGCAGTGCTACACATGCCCCATTCAGCATACCATCCATCTTCTCTGGAACAGTTGGGTGTGTGAAGCTTTATTTTCTAGAACATGAGCACTGTCACTAGAAAATGACTTTTTACTGTTAGGTACTACTCCTGAAAACCAGTCTCTACCCCCAGAGAAATATATGGAAGTACGGTCAGCATGGAAAAGTGCCCTCTATATATTATTTTGTCCCTCATAATTATTAAAGCATATAGTACACTAAAAATTCTTCTGCTTAAAAATTACTAACTACCATCCATAAATATGAAATACCTTTATTAAAATAGTTAAACTTCTATTTAAGTACCTACAGAAAATTCTATTATAAAAATTAGAGTATTAAATGTTAATAGTACCTATTCCTTAAAGTGTTTAGTTTGGTAGTGATTAAGATAATCTAATAAACTTTTATTCTGAGCCCCTATGTTGCTTTTCAATTTTTTCTTAAAGATTCATACTTTTTGCTATTTTTCCATTGGAAAATTAGAAAATGTCACATTTCATTTCTCCCATCTATTTAGACATGAGTTGGACTCAACATGGAATTGTAAGCCTCTATTTCTGAAATCTTTTCCTGGCCCACCCAGCTGTGTCAATCTGGAGAAGTCTTTCAACCATTTAAGTTCCATGTGTGTCTGTGAATGACTTGGGTCGATCTTGATCTCCCCAAACAAGGAAATCTAAATTGGTTCAAAATATGAGACCTGAGGTTTGTTGACCTGATGAGTCAATACCATTGCACTATTCCATACACAAATTTCTTAGAAATAACATGTAACATTCCCCTCAGGCTGTTGATATATGGTGTATATAAAATGTGAATGATCCCTACTCCCAAGATATCTAACTGTGAATATTAAAACATTAAGAAATCAGGAAAAAACTGGCATCCAAACCACTTTGTGTAGGTGGTGGTAGTGGTTGTGAGTGTATGGGTGGTGATGGTAGAGTGTGTGTGTGTGTGTGTGTGTGTGTGTGTGTGTGTGTGTGTGAGAGAGAGAGAGAGAGAGAGAGAGAGAGAGAGAGAGAGGAGAGAGACTGCATATAGAAACTTGAATTTGATGTGAGATGTCATCTCCAATTTATTGCATCAGGGTCTCTCATTGAACCCAGATCTTGATAATTTGGTTTCTCTTGCTATTGCCTCTTGAATACTGGGGGTACATGTGGCCTCCCTGCCTGCTCAGCTTTTTGTGTGGATTTTGGGGAACCCAAACTTAAGTCCTTATACCTTTGTAGCCAGTTATTCTTGAGCCATCTCCTCAGTCCCCAAAACACTTCTGGTTGGAATCATCTTAGGTAGAACATACTCAACTGCAATTGATAAAGTTATATTATTAATTCATAGTGATATTTAATGTATACTAACACCCACTGATTATATGCATGTTTGGGAGAAATAGGAATCTTTTTTTGTTGTTGTTTATTTATTGCTTCAAGTTACATCTCCATCACAGTGCCCTCATTCTATCCTTGCCGGTTCCACCCTCCCACCCTCTCCTCCCTCTCCCACCCTTCCCACCCTTCCCACTCCTCTGATGTGGAGTGTCCCTACATATCAGCCCCTGTCAGCTCAACAGTCATATGAGGGCTAAGAGCTTCCTATTGCACTGGGGGCCTACATGATAGCACCTCTAGGGCAAATTGTCCTCTTAATATGTAACAGTCTATGTTCCTGATGCTTTTGGTGTATTGGTTGTAGGATAGTTATCCTGTACTATATGGCTAAAATATAATTATAAGTGAGTAGATGCCATGTGCATCTTTCTGAGTCTGGGTTAGCTCACTCAGGATGAGCTTTTCTAATTCCATCCATTTAGCTGCGAATTGTATGATTTCCTTGTTTCTGATGGCTGAGTAGTATTCCATTTTGTAAATATACCACAATTTTTTATCCATTCATCAGTTGAGGGACATCTGGGTTGTTTCCAGTTTCTCGCTATTACAAATAAGGCTGCTGTGAACATAGATGAGTATATGCCCTTGTGGCTTGGTGAGGAATTGTTTGGGTGGATGCCCAGAAGTGGTATGGCTGGGTCTTGAGGTAGGGTTATTCCAAGTTTTCTAAGATATCGCCATACTGACCTCCATAGTGGTTGCACAAGCCTGCACTCCCACCAGCAATGGAGGAGTGTTCCCCTTTCTCCACACCCTTGCCAGCATGTGCTGTCATTTGAGTTTTTGATCTTAGCCATTCTGACATGTGTGAAATGGAATCTCAGGATCGTCTTGAGTTGCATTTCTCTGATGATTAAGGATAAGGAATCTTTTTATGGGGGTGTGTCCAGTAGAACATTAAGAGAAGATACAACTTTTTTTCACATTTGTGTCTTTGGAAACACAGTCTCTCTTATAGCCCCTTAGATCAGAATATTTATGCCTCTGCCCCTAGTCCATTTTCTTGGTGAACTAATGCTTTGCTGGTGGATGATTTGGTTAGGGAGATCAGGATTCCTTCCTGAGGGCTTGGCAGTTTTGACTTCTTTTCCTCCTTCACTTATGCACCTAGTGCAGTGCACCTTATGTTGGGAAACCCTTTGCTCATGCAGCCTCCTTTGGCTAGAAGGTGATTGGGATGGGCTTGTATTTCATTATCTTTGTAGACCATTCTATAAAATTGAATTCTGACTATTGGAAAATATATATATTACATAATCTGATCTTATTGTAGAGTAAGAGGAGAGGGCATGGAAACTGTGCTAAGGACTTGTCAGTTGGCAAGTGTCTGATAGAAAGGCTGGCAGCATAGTTCTGGGAAGTTTAAGACAACTGTAGTGTTGACTGTTCACGAATATGTAGGACATGGAAAATTGAAAGCAGATGTTAGAGGAACCACATAGAATTTGTTAGTACAATGTACAGAAGTGCCTGAAAATGAGAGCAAATATTAAGAGGTAAGAGCACCGTGCAAAGGAAGCATAGGTGCGGGGATCTGCCGGAATCGGAGCATAACAGCGATGGGGCTAGGCCTCGGTGCTCATTCCAAGAGAGCATTTGCTTTGTGTTTAGACTCCATCTTAGCACACCTAGCATTTTTCTGGCTGGAGTACATTAGTTTGGGCGATAGTCAAAGTGTACAATTTGTGAATGACATCGTAAAATGCTCCTTCATTTCAAAACTTATCTGTAGATCATTATTTGCCATATTCTTGAAAAGATTGCAAACCTTGGAGAAAATCATTTGAAGTACAGGTCTCAAATTTGCTGGCCACCTGTGAGGGCTAGCCTAATCTTTGTCCAGTGCCAAAGCCAACTAAACCATAAGAAAAGACAAAACAGGAGAGGAGGAGAAAGAGTGCATTTATCCCAGCACTTGGGAGGCAGAGGCAGGCGGATCTTTGTGAGTTCGAGGCCATCCTGGTCTACAAAGTGAGTCCAGGACAGCCAGGGCTACACAGAGAAACCCTGTCTCGAAAAACCAAAAAAAAAAAAAAAAAAAAAAAGAAATGGAGCAACAAGGAAAACTGAGCAGATGGGTTTCTTTGCCTTTAAGCATATACATATACATCTAGTATGTATCTTCCTAATTTTGGTTATGACAATAGAATACAGTAGTGTACTGCCATGGTTCAACTTACAATGGGCTATTTGCTATACCTCATTGTAAAATTCTTCTACTCTATTGAATCTATTTTATTTTTTGTTTATTTATTACTTCAAGTTACATCTCTATTACAGTCCCCCTCTCTACTCCTCCCAGTCCCACCCTCCCACCTTCTCCCTCCTCTCCCACCTATCCTAGTCCTCTGGAGTGGGTTGCTCCTACATATGAGCCCCCCTCAGTTCAACAGTCATATGGATGTTAAGAGCTTCCTCTTGCACTGGGGAGCTATATGGCAACTCCATCAGGGCAAAGTGTCCCACGTCCCACTAACAGGTAACAAGGTCTGTGTTCCTGTTCCTTTTGGTATGTTGGTTGTAAGATAATTATCCTGTACTGTATTTTAGCCATGTAGTACTGAATCTATTTATAAAGCCATTAGATGAGGTAGAATAACGGATGACCCTGTTAATGAGTTATTTATATGACATTTCCTCCATGTCTTTCATAGACTGCTTCATCAAAGCCCACGCAGGATTTCCTTATTGTCTGGCTTTGTCCAAATAGCCAGAAAGGCGTAAATCTGGTTGTCACCTTCTGGCCTTTTGTGTCTCTAACCCCCCCCCCCGCTATCCAGCTGAGAGTTGGATATTTGAGAATTCCCTGAGGGTGGTAATTTTCCATTCTTTGGATAGATTTTCTTTGGATATCATTCTCTAGTTGCTGGAGCAAAAACTGAGCTCATATACAAGGTGGGGTGGGGAGTAGATCCCCAGGTCTCTTATGGGCAGTCCACCTGCCACTCAGCGAACCATGGTGTGTGGTGATGGTAGAATTGTCAGCAGTGGACTGAATCCGTCTTCCTCAGGAGGAAGTTGATGGGCCATTCTGTTTCCCAAGTGTGCTCTCCAGGAATCATGACCCTGGGAGAAGGCTTTGCTTATGTGTGTGAAGTCTAACTTAGATAATACTGGCAGTTTTTCTCTGTGACCAGCCTGGAGAACTTAAAGCTTTATAGCTACTTCCATTGGAGTAAAAGGGTTAGTAGCCTTGTGAGTACAGTTGTCTGAAAGTGAGGGGGAAATGAAAGTAATACATGAGCGCTGGCACGGGTTAGGAAAGTGCTGCTGTTGTTTCTGAAGTTTTGGTTGTTGTTGTTTGTTTTGTGGTGGAGGTTTGTTTGGAAATTTAATAACTCATAGTTGACAAGAACTATGAATCCGTTCCTTAAAAAGACCAGTTCCTTCTTAATAACTAAAGGGAAGAAGCTACTGAAAACACTGAAACAGCAGTTTAATGTATATGGATCTGTTTGAGCTTGGAATTTAAACTAACAATAAGAGAGGAATATCTGAATCTGAAGGACATGACCACAAGATGCCATCCTGAACAGACCCTTCAGTCCACCTTCCATGCCTGTTGTCTCAGTAGAGACATTTCTGTAAGGTCTTGCTAGCTGTGTCTACTCTGATTTCTGGCTGCTTAACGGGCAGGGTTTGGATATGTGTGCATTTAACTGATGAGCCAAGAAAGCTGCTAGTTGATCTGTTTGGCCTGTTCTAAGCAATTAGTTAGACAAGTTGGGTGTTGACTTCTAGGAGTTCATCATTACTTCTTTGCCATGCTTGCATTACATGGTAATGCCATAGGACTCTTAAAAATATAACTGGATGAACAGTAGCAGTCTCTCAAAGTCAAATGTCTCTTTCACTCATAAACTGGTGCCCAAGTTAGTTTTAGTTGTTGTTTTTTAAGACAATCAATCTTAAATCTTGCTATTATGTTTTGTTTTCCATTAGTTTAAGGAATGGGGTTCGGAGTTAATCCTTCCTGTTCAAGCTCTGGGTGGCTAATGAATTTAAAATGTCCCTCAGGTGAGTGACAAGAAAGAAACAAAAACTGTACTGTGTCCTGGAAACAGTTAATTCCGAAAAATAGTCGTTTCCCATGAGTTTTTAGTTATCTGTATTTAGAACCTTGATGTCTCCTGCTGGTTTTATCCTTCTGGCCCTCCTTAAATCCTTGAAAGATTATAGAGACATCGAGGCAGGCTCCTGCTTTGAAAGACTGAATACAACAGCAATTTTATGATTTCAGTTTCTCAGGGCCTGGCCAGGCTGTGGGGCTCCTGGCTCAGAAGAGCCTTGTTCAAGTGGGCTGAGCTCCTGGAAATCCCTGAGATTCTATGGACTCACTCTTACTTCTGCAATTTTGCATTTGTTGGTGATTTATATCCCTATAAATGCTTCTAAGTCGCAACATGGGAATTGTATCATTCAGAAACTAACATTAGAAGCTGACAAGGAAGACCTGGTGGCTCAGCTTTTTATGAGTTCTCCAGGAAACCTTAAGAAACAAGGCCCAGAATATGAAATTTATGAGTTTTAAATCTTTCTGATGAGAGATTTCTAGAACCTATGTTTTACTAAGAATAGGATGGAGTGGTTGACAAAACACAGATTTATAGTTACCAACGGTTAGTGATCTGATCACCAGCAAACTTAGGCCAAGGAGAATGTTTCTCTAATAGCTGCTGTGAGTGGTTCTTAGGTAGTGTCTTCACCTAAGAAGCCTGGATTAGTGAGTCTTTATAATTTATGTTTGGGTATACTCATGCTTATTTCCAAATAAATGTTGATACAAAGAACAAGATCATTATTATGCTGTATATTAAATGATCTTCATGGTAGAGCAATGTGCATTCAATGAATAAAATGCTGGATTTAATGAAGAAACAGTAAGTTTTCCCCTGTATAGTTTGCTCCTTTTCAGAATATTTATAGATCATCAGGTACTTCACAAGTATAATAATGCCATTTGTTGACTATTGATCTTTGGTGGTTAAGTAGGGCCCATGCACTTAAGATCTTTATGGTGGTCTGTGTAGATGGTCACTTTATAAAAGATGATTTTGAAATTCATTATAAGTTCTTTTAATGTCTCCTTGGTATCTTATTTTTTTTTACATTTTTGCCTAGGCTCCCCCTAAATGGCAGTTTGTTCCCTTATAATAAGAATGATAGCATTCTGTAAATAGTTTTTAAAGAAAGCATCTTCTGTATGCAACTGTAATTTAGGACCATTTGACCTGTGAACTGAATGTTTTCTCACAGCTACATGAAAGCAGTATATAGGTTTGCCAAAAGCCTGCTCATATTTGCAAAAACACAGATTTGTAAGAGATTGTCATGATCTAAGAATATTTAGTATTCTTCACTAAGCAGTATCATGAGGGAATTGTGAAGTTTTCATTGTCTGCAAACTACCCTGGCCCTCAAAGTCAAGTGAACTGTGAAGGTGAAGGCTAAAACCACCTCTCACCTTTGTACTTTGTTCTCTCAGTATTAAAGAACATTGATCTACCAGCAGTAAAGGGGATACTCTTTGGAGGATTAGTTACAGCTATGAGTGTTATTGATGCTACCAATCAGTAAGACCTAAGGAAAGGGCCTGGTGCCAGATCATTCTGTGTAATTAAATACCACTGGATGGGATTCTGAAGGGGAAGTCAGGTTTGAAGAGAACGCTTTGTCTCAGAAAAAAGATGAAGGTGGCTCACTCCCTTTTCATAGCCCCTCCTTCAGTTTCTGGAGATGTTCTATTAGTGTCTTTGATACCATTTCTTTATTTTGTCCTTTGAAGGTTGTCATGTTTTCTATAAAACCTTTCTTGTAAAATCTTTACGGCTACCATAGGAAATTTTCCTCACTCAAACAAATAACAATAATTCTCCCAACAATTTAGGAATACAGTAATTATTTTTTGTTAAAGCAGTTTGAGGGGAATATGTAGCTCAGGGGTCTAACAGACATTTGGAGAATGGAGGATCTCATCTTTGAATGAGACCATTACTCTTGCAAATAAGTTCATTGAAAGAAATCTTTGCCATAGTTATTCTCCAATGTCTGATCATGTTTGAGCAATCTCACTGTTTGAGGTTATCTCCATAGGCACTGAATAAATTTCTCACAGTCATATAGCTTTAATCACATCACAAAACATGTTGGAGAGCCTCCTGCTGCTTCATAGGAAGCACTTCATATTTTATATAAATGTACTCTTTCATCATGTACATGCCTGTCTTCATCACACAAATTCCCACTTCGTCAAATTTAAAGGCTAGGTATTGTAGGCAAGTCCAGAATGTCTCCTGCAACTGATGTTAAGTTTTTGTTTGTTCATTTGCTTTTTATTGTTTTATATTGGTACACAGTTTTTAGTAATTGAGGCTTACTACAGACAGACCACGCTTGAAGGAAAATTAGTTTTGTAACTATTAGCATGAAAATGTGTGTAGATGTTCCCATAAGTTGAGTTACATAAGACCCCCAAATGTCTTGGATACTGTATGGTTTGGGGGGGAAGTTATATATATTTTTAAAATTTTATTTATTACTTTTGTATATACAGATACTTTTTAATTAAAAGCAGTTAAAGTGTGTACCAGGAAGGGGCATGTACATGCCACAGCATGCCTGTGGCTGTTCAAGGACAACTTGTAGGAATCGCTTTATCACTGTTCACCATAGGCATTCTGGTGATTGAACACATGTCTTTGGGTTTAGCAGCAAACACTTTACCTGATGAGCCATCTCACTGTCCTGGGTTGCAGATTTTAAAATACGTATCTGAAGGGTAATTGTTGGGAGAACTATTGTCATGTGTTTGAGTGAGGAAAATAACATGTTAGGAAATTGTCTTTGGATATATGAGATAACTTTTTAAAAGTACATCAGGGTGGTGGTGGTGGTTTTATGGGTCTCATTATGTAGCACTGATTGGCCTAAAAAATAGCTATGTAAGCTACTAAGCTGACATTGAACATCAAAAAGTCCTCCTGCCTCTGGCTCCAGAGTATTGGGAGACCTAAAGAGCTTTGTTAGAAAGGATTATAATATGTTCAAAAGTCCTATTCTCTTAAGGCCTTATGTATTGCAAGGGACCAGACCAAGTCTAGTCTCTGAGTGAGTGATAGTAAAGTTTCCTATCATCATCATCATCATCATCATCATCATCATCATCATCATCATCTTCGTCATCATCACCATCAAAACAGGGTTTCATGGACCTCAGACTAGCTTTGGACTCCCCATGTAGCCAATGATGAATTGAGTTTCTGATCGCCTGACTTTTCAAGTACTAAGATTTCCAAAATGCCCCACAATGTGCAGTTGTTTATATGGTACTGGGGATCCATGCATCCATGGTAAGGCCTCATGCATGCTAGGCAACCATCTACCAACTAACTCCCTTTATCAATTATCTATCTCTAGCCCAGGTTGCTAGCTCTAAATGCTACCTTTTTCTATAGCAGTACTGTCATCCCCATCCTAAAATGACAAGGATAAACAAATGTAAACTCTAAAAATTAAATTGAGAAATAATTGATCATATAATCATGGCTAATGCAGTCTTCGACAGGAAATATCTATGAGTAATTAAATGTTAATTTTCCAAGCATTTTGAGTGTGTAGTATGCTCCGGTTAGCTTTACTAAATGTTGATACAGTGAAATAAGGCGAGACAGTCTTGACCTTGACAAGGTAACTTGGTAGGAGAGACAGCATTTATTCTATATGACCATTAGTAGGATGTAAGTTATGCAGAGAGCGGTGGAAATGGCTGTGTTCATGGTTTTCTAGCGGGTTCTGCAGTGACTGCTAAGGTAGTAAGCTTCTAGAGAATGGTTTCATTCAGTGAAGAAAAAAGAGAATTACACATAGCAATGTCTCAGGCACAGAAGTTTGGGTATGACATACTTTATGTAGGAAACTTAAACTGAAAAGTACAGAAGTGTATGTATTCTTGTCAAGTAATCACTATGACAGAATAGATTGGTATGAAAATTCTACCAGATCTAGCTGTATGTTATAAATCTAAGCCCCCTTTAGCAACATTACTTTTGACTCCTGTTTAGTGGTTTGCCCTTTGGGGATCCCCATAAGGAGACATAGTCACATGCTCAAAAGTAGAGAACCTAACAATTTAAAACTAAAACATTTTTGGATACTTTTAAAAAGCCATCTTTAAGGTTGGGTGGGTGGTACAAAGCTCTGTCACTTCCTGGAAGACATCATTATATGTTGAAGACATCCTACAACAGATCTCTGAAGTATTTGTTTTTCTGAACATTTAGCTGAATTTTTCCTTCAGGTGAGATTTTTCCATGTGGGGTCTATCAGCTAGCCTCTGTCTATTGCTCTTGATTCTTTCATAGCTTCCTCTCTCCCTCTCAGACTTTAGGTAGAGATTGCCAAAATTCTAGGATATTGAATCTACCAAAGCTGGCATACTGAGATCTTTTTGCTTTTGTATACATTATTACCCAGTACTAAATGACTTTATTTTTGAATACCCAGAGTTACATACAGCAAGCTCATAGTCTTTCTATAACTTTCTAAGCCAGTTTTTAACCTGCTGACAGTGTATTAGAGACATACTAGCACTCATATACTACCAAATACATTATGGCCTAGGATATTATAGGAGATAGGTTGCAGCAGTTGGAGATGTCCTGTATTGAAGTTTCAGAATATTGAATGAACTCTTAAGAAGCTATTACTGGAAAATGTCTCCCTAAGAAGTGAATGATAAGTGAATTGCTCTCTCTAAGCCAGTTTAACCTGTGTTGTTTCCTGGGAAGCAGAAATGCCAGTTGTTTGGGCAAATATCACAACTTCTAATCATCATGCGGGAGAGGTATTCTACAGGTAATTGCTGCTCAAGTCCTTGGGCTACATCCACTCCTCATACACTGGAGTGTCTACTTGGTGGGTGGGCTGGACAACAGTCATATATTTAAGAATCAATTTCAGCCTCTTAGGAGCTTATAACTTGTAAAAGCTCTGAGTAGCAATGCTGTTGCCCTGTGCTGAAGCCCTGGTGATGCTTCGCAGCATTGAAGATGCCTCACAGAGATCCTGACTATGAAGTATCAAGGTCTCTCTTTAAATGTCTTAAACAATATCATAGATTATCTATGATAGCACTGTGCCACATGCTAGAGTCAGACTGTTCAGGAGTCGCATCACATTGTTATGCAGCTGGTTGTGTAGTGACTTGAAACCAGCCCATCCCATGCACAGAAGCATTTACATAACCCTAATCTGGAGTAGGGTGGTCCTCTGTTAAATTTACTTCTTACTATTTCTATCATTGTTGCCCTCTAATGTTATCCTTTGCTTCTCATTTTGCACACCTTTGTTTCTTTCTTTCCACTGGATGTAGATGTTAATAGATCTACTCAAGAGAGACTAAGAAGGTGAGATATTTAATGTGTAAGTTTGGTTGGAAATACAAAATTGACTCAGGCTCTTCTGTTGACTCACGTAAAGATTCTGCATGACTTGTGGTAATGCATACGTGCAGTTCAAGTATTTGGAAAGCAAGGCACAAGGATTGTAGCCATAAGGCTATCCTGGGCTACATAACATGATCCCTGCCCTCCTCCACCCTCCTCTATTTCCCCATCCCCCAAAAGGATTCTGGATGATGCCTGTACTTGTAGGAAGGCAATTTCCTTCCCTGCATGTCACTACGTTTCTGTCTGCATTCATCTTATAAAATGTGTGTAGTAATCAAGAAGGACTTCATTAATTATAGTGGATTTTGGTAATACCATATTTATGCAATATTTGAACCATTGTCCTCTTAAACATCATATGCCAAGTTGTCCTCTCTCAGTCTTCTCATCTGATCGCAAAGCTAATAGTAATATTTGAGCTTTTCTTCCATCAATTGGGGATGGTAATACTGGTTTCATTTTTTACTCGCTTTTTACATGGAGAAATATTTTAGGAACTTGGAAGACATTGTGTTCTGTTGTGTCTCAGGACACACTATTTGTTATTACTAACATGAAAGGTCCTTGTTAAGCTATTTGCCTACTATAGCCAAGGAGAAACAACAGTAAAAGCACCAGAATTCTATCCAGGTATCATACCTGAGAAAGTAAAGCTATTGTTCCTCAGCACAGCCTATTTAGACCCTCTTTTTAGCTGATATGCCTGGATGGACTTGGTTCTACTTAACTGTGCTTGGTGTCATGTTCACAGGCTAAGTTTATGGCATATGTAAAAGGAAAACACATTTGTCAATTCTGCAGTTGCTAGTGTGCTTTTGTTTTCCTGTGGCCATTCAGTGTTCTCAGTACTATCTCTAACAGTGTCTTATGGTCACTTACCTTTACTCTCAGCTTCATTTTTATGTTGGAGATAAGGTCAATTGCCTTGACTTTACACAGTGAGATTTGAAACTGCTGTCAGGCTGGGAAGCCTCCAGAGTGTAAACAACCACTTAGTTGTCTTTCATTTAAATGGCGTATGATTTTCAAAAGAGGCAAAAGCACTTATTACAGGAGAGCTTGTACTGTAGGTATATTTCAATTGTTGGAAATTGGTATAATGTCAAGATTCTTCATTTTTCTCTTTTTATTCTGCTGGCCTACCTCCAAAAATTAGATTTCACCTCCACACATAACCTAAATAAGTCTTGGGAATTAGTAGTAGAAAAAATTCTGTACTCACTTTGATGTGTGTCATATTAAAAAAAAAAAAAAAACACCTTAAGTAGGGTGGTGGTATTACACTCCTTTAATCCTAGCACTTAGGAGGCAAAGGTAGATGGATCTCTATGTGTTTGAGGCCAGCCTGGTTACAGACCGAGTTCCAGGTCAGCCAAGGCTAAATACAGATAAACCCTGTCTCAAAAAAACCAATTAGTCGTTCAATATTCTTTAAATTTTATTATTATTTATTATTACTTGTGCACACACATGAAGATCAGGGAGCAACTCTGTGACTGTGTTCTCCCCTTCTGCCTTTATGTGGATTGTAGGGATTGCAGCCATCCGCTTATATGACAGCTGCTTCACATACTGAGCCCTTTCATCTATGGTTCATAGTTCTGATATGGACATAAGAGAATATTTTAATTTATCAAACAAAAGTTCCATAGCTTCTTAAAGTGTCTCTTCAGGTATCTCTTTGGCAATGGCTGCTCATCCTCTCATTGACTGCCATTTCACTAGTTGTTTGTGAGTTCAAAGGCCATGTTTCAACAAATAGTATAATGAAAAAATACACAGGTAGTAAAGTCACATCTCTGAGTGGAATACCCTCTTCTCTTCCCTTTTCTTCACTTTTGTCTTGTCTTGTCTTTGGACAAGGTACCTTTTGTTGTTGTTCTTCTTCTTTTGTTTTTTTTTTTTTTCCAGACAGAGTTTCTCTGTGTAGCCCTGGCTGCCCTGGAACTGACTCTGTAAACCACAATGGCCTTGAACTCAGCTATCTCAGATACCTGCCTCTGCCTCCTGAGTGCTGGAATTAAAGGCATGTGCCACCATGCCCACTGCAGTTGTCTTTTGTAAAGAAATCAAGTTAAATGATCTCTGTTGACTTTTCATTCCAAATTAAGCCCCAACTTAACTCCATCAGCACCATATTATTCTGTTGAAGATTCTTTGCTTCAGGGACTTAAATCCTCAATTTAAGAGCTAAAACTTCCCGTTAAGCATGTTTAATGGAATTGTCAGTCCCTACTGTTGATAACACTTTGAACTTTTGGCATTCTATATCGGATTTGTGACTTGTCCTAACTCTTAAAGTTTTATAAACTCTCCAAGTTAGTTCATGATCATTATGTGCCATCTTCATCACAAAAAATGCATGGTTGATACCAGTGTATGCAAAGTAGTATGGTGGTTATTTCCTGTTTTCAAGGGAGTTATGTCACTAACAAGACATGATAATAGTAAGCATGCCCTGTTTCAGTCCTATATTAAGAGCACCACGATCAATTCACTGTAGGTACAGATGAAGAGTCCTGGGACTCAGACTACAGTGGACAGGACTGGCAAGCAGTGGTCTCATGGAGAAGTAGAATAGATGATGTCTGCAAGAAATTGGAAAAAACTGAAATATAGGTGAGTTAGAGCAGCAGCTTTTATCCTAACAGAGGGAAGCAGGGGAGCAGGAAGCCTAGGGAGACTGTAGGCTGTTTGAATTTATGTAGAAAAAGTAGGCAGCACCCTGAGGTTAAAGGACCCAAAATTTTAGTTTACTTTGATAGCAGTAAGAAGTACTCCAGGCATTTTAAACAGGGAATACCACCACCAAAAGTATTCCATGGTATCTGAGCTGAGTTAATGAAATCATTTTTAGTAAAACCACTGAGCAAATCTATTTGAAGTAAAACTTGAGATTCTGTTTTGTTTTACACTGGTTGTATTTTATAGTTTCTGTATCTCAGATTATCAAAGGTGAGTACACTAATGTGTAAACTTTTATAAGCCTTTCGCTAGAGGTTACCTCTTCCTTTAGCACCAACATCTTTGCTGAAGCTAGTCTTCACTCTGTATTGTTCTCTCAGCCATTCTCATTTGCCACCCATGGAAAGCATGCCTTTCCTGAAAATATAATCTAGGACTAAGATATGAATATGGCTTGATGTGTTTTGACATGTGCCCCTGGTAGTGTTTTGCATTTGGAAGCAGATCAAAGCACACCTCTTCCCTTTGGGTACATTGTAAGGTCTATGGCCTGAATTGTGTTCTGAGGCTGAATCCCTCTGTGTGTGATCTCAGCCCCTCAGGAGGAAGCTGTGCGGCAGCCAACTGTGGAGCCATGATGTTGTCATAAGACCTTTGCTTCCACCTATTATACAAGATCCACCTTGCGTTTTGTGGTAGTCACTTTTTCAGATAGTCCCCATCGGGTTTTTGCCTTATGATAAGAACAGCAATTAGCTTGCAGTGTAAATGGGCATAATTATGACCTTTCCCACTCTTCTCAGTTAGAAGAAAATGAATAAAGCTTTTAAAAAAATGTCTAAAGTGCCAAGTATCTAATTTTCAAGTTTAATGTTTGTCGTTCTGGGTCAGTAGTTGACAAATGATAAAAGTTGTTCATTGGTGATATTGTCAGTAAGTGATTTTTCAGATGTTCATAGTTATAAAAAGAAACCGATTGCTGTGTTCATTTGTGGATCATACCACTTTAATCTGTCAGTATTAAGTCACTATTTCTGATGTTCCCATTGATGAATTGGAGACAGGACCATAGTGCTTTTGGACAGAATCATTTCAGATGGAATTTTATAGAATGCAATAATGTTCTAGGATATTAATCTTCACATTTTATGAAGTACTAGTTCTTACTCATAAGCTATTAAAAGTTCCTTTTAATTTTGTGTATTTTGATTAACTTATTTTGATAGCCTACTTTTAGTATATATGTTACTCATCTTTGCATGTTCAATTTGTAATTAGTTTTAACTGGTGATGGAGAAATGGGTTTTTAATTACAAAGAGTACAGTGTGTTTCAGAGTACTCCGTTTTTGAGACCTAATTACTTTGGTATGTTTGTCTTTTTTATCCATCTATCTGGTGTAGTTTCACTTTGAAGAGCACTTTGGGAAAGCCATTGACTAGAGGGTCTCTTTGCCTGCTGCTTCTCTCTCCTTCCCTCAAGTAGCCTCAGTATTGCTTGTCTTGGTTTATTATATCACTTGTAGGCTTCTGAGAACTTCCAGAATAAACCCGAGTTTTAAATTGCTATCTTGGAAGCAGATTGGTGTTCAGTTTTTTGTACTCCTTGTATCATCTTTAAATATTTAAATTGCAGACGCTCTGGCTGCCTCTTAAATTAGATCCTTCACTTAGTAGTTTTGACATTTCATAACCTTGCTCCTTAGGCGTTAAATATTCACCTGTTTAAATGGGAGAGAAAATTTAAAATCCAAACCCATATATTAATCCAGTGATTGTAGATTGGAGATCAGCTCACATTTGCTGAAGGAAGAAGCTGTTGGCCCCACTAGGACACGTACTAGAGATTCATTGTATTGAAATATTTCTGATACAGAATTTATCATATAAAGAAAATCATCTTGTATCTTCTCTGGGAGAATTCAGTTTTAAAGAACCACAAGGGTATTTAACACTTTGAAGATGGAGACAGGCCCAGTGTGGGTCTCTAGGTGAGTACTAATGTAAGGCATCCATACAACTCCAAATCCACAGCAAAACTGGAGCAGTGATCATTGCTGATAATTACTATGTAGAAAAATTGGGCTGGTAACTGGTTTAAATCCTCAAGGTGAGCATCCTGGTCCCTCTGCAAGGCTTCCCATTGTGGTTTAAAGTATAGTTTGTGTTTATAATCCTCTGAGATTGAAAAACTGTTTTCCTTTTCTTGGAAGGCAGGATGTTGTTGACAGTGATATTCCTGACCAAGCAGAGGAAAAGGGGGCTTCTTTAATTCCAAGAAACTTAAAGACATAGGATAAAACCTGGTGCATTATGGGAAAAAGATTGGCATGGGTGCTCTTTCTTTCTTCTTGGAAATTCCTGGGGGTAGTGTTCTTTATTTCTATGGTTTGGAGTGTAATAAAACTTTCTTAAAATTATGGTGTGCAATTTCTACAGTTAATCTCAGGTAGTGACCACTATTCTTAGGAAACACTACTTTAAAATACATTAATGCATGTGACATAAAAATAACTTTGGTGTACTGATTTCTTTTCTGCTATCTTTGTTTATTTTGTATGTGTGCTTTAAGAAACAATCTAGGGTTACTTAAGAATTCTGAACTCTTTTAAAAATTAATTTATTACTTCAGGTTACATCTCCATCGTAGTGTCCTTTTTTCCACCCCTCCCAGTCCCGCCCTCCCACCCTCTACCCCCTATCCCTTCCATCCCACTCTCTACCCCCTATCCCTTCCATCCCACTCCTCTGGAGTGGAGTGTCCCTACATAACAGTCCCCTGCCCCAGTTCAGCAGTCATATCATATGAGTGTCAAGAGCCTCCTCATACACTGGGGGCCTACAAGGCAGCACCAATAGGGCAAAGTGTCTCACTGACAGGAAAAAAGGTCTATGTTCATGTTCCCTTTGGTGCATTCGTTGTTTATAGTTATCCTGTACTATGTGGCTAAAATCCGACTATAAGTGAATAGATGCCATGTGCATCCTTCTGGGTCTGGGTTAGCTCATTCAGGATGAGCTTCTCTAGTTCCATCCATTTGGCTGCAAATTGCATGATTTTGTTGTTTCTGATAGCTGAGTAGTATTCTATTGTATAGATGTACCACAGTTTTTTAATCCATTCTTCGGTTGAGGGACATCTGGGTTGTTTCTAGTTTCTTGCTATTACAAATAAGGCTGCTATGAACATAGATGAGGAAACTTCCTTGTGATTCTGTGAGAAATCATACAAGTGAACTGACAAGCTAGTTCCCATATTGTGAAACTGTAGAGAGAAAGCTGGAGCAGGAGAAAAAGGCATGGAGCCAAGAAAATTAGTTAGAGAATCCAGAGCATGGGTTTGCCTTCTTCACCTCTCTGCCAACTGTGATTTCTTTGTGTGTGTGTCCTGCCAGCCTCACAAAATTGAAAACATAGAAAACTGTTTGATTTTGCTATATAACTGGTAAAAATCTAAACCTGAACATGATTTTTATTATTAAGCAGTGTCTGTTACCATCATGGGCTTCTGTGTAGTCCCTCACCTCTGTTCTGCATATAGTAATGGAAACCAGTTCTTTGACAGCATTATAGAGAAACACTGTTGACATTTGTCTTAGAGCCCTTTTAACATGACTGGGAATTAAATAATGTGAATTTCAGTTTATATATTAAACCTGCTCTGGATATTTACACCACTCAAACCAAGTGCCCACAAGGCTGAGGCAGGAGGATTGCCCTAAGTCTGAGGCCAGCCTGGACTGTATAGCAAGTTCCAGGCCAGCCTCGGCTAAAAAGGGAAGACTTATCTCAAAAGCCAAACCAAACAATGACAAAAGCAAACTAGCAAACAAAAGAATTGGTTACTGAGGGGAGGGCAACTGATCCCAGTATGCTTTCAGTTTTTATATAATCACTAAATATAAGCCCTCTATTCTAAATATATTTCAGGATAACTTAAAACACTCACCCACACATGTCTGAAATGTACAAAGCAGTGAATGTCACTGCTTGAGTAAATGACTCTGGAAAGCTGATGGACTCACTTACTCTAAACTTAATTATGTAGGTCTTTCTTGACACACTCAGATGCATGTAGAGGTGAGTAATAAATATAACACAGCCATCCCTAATTTGTAGACTCTTTAAAATGCCATGCATGCTAAAAAGTGCTTATTTATTCCTAGGAACCACTTTTGAAAAGGTAAAATTAGGTGATGTATGTGGTGTAATAGGATTAAGGACTTTGTCCCAAGTTCACAGGGTCTGTAATGAGTTGAACCTAGCTTTAAATGCAGGCTCATTGATTGGAGAATTGTCACCTTTCACCACTATGACACTTGCTGCCTTACGCTACTTGCTTCATCACTCATTGAGAATGCATAAACACTTTTGCTTGGCCATAGCCCATGGTGAGTGGCTCTTTCACAAAGAGAGCACTTCAGTCATGTGGTCCAGAGCAGACTGATTGCTGACTGGCTCCCTGGTACAGAAATAAAACCATGAAATCCTCAATATAGAAGTGGGCCAAGTACTGGATGTGTAGCTTCCTTAGATGATTGCAAATCAGTCTAGAAAAGATCCTTGGTATTCATGTATTCACACCACTGGATTCAAACATACTTTAGTGGATGTTGGATCATATGTACAGAAGTCCCAGGGCTAGATTTTTGGTTACATTAGTTTTATTACTTCAAATTTTCCTCCGTTTTTATATTGTACTTGTCTCCATTACTAAATGGCTCAGTATAGACAGAAAAGAGTTTATGTGAATATTTTCTTTTCTATACTGTCCCAGATTCCTTTGTGTAGAACAGGGCAATGTAATGTGACTTTCAAATAAGCCCTTGGACAGCATCTGTATTTTCACTTGTTAGTGAGGAAACTCCTTGAATAAGGGTAGGAGTATTAAATGGAAGCCCTGTTGGGGCAAGGGTAAAAGATACCAAGAACTTCATAAATTAATACAAAACCTGACCTCTGTTTTCTTTTATTTCCTAGAAAGTTCTTTTAAAAGTAATAAAGATCTGCATTCATAAACTGAAAAGAAAGTGTTTGGTGCTTTAGTTTTTAAAGTATTAGTTTTGATTAAAAGATTCTAAGTTGTAGTAATAAATCTGTTTAAAGGTAATTACTACTAGGTAACATGACTAGGTTGATGTAATCATATTATGCTAGTCTAGCAAGTTAATCCCAGAGATAGATGTGTTGGCTATTGTGTAAATTATACAGAAGATAGGCAGTGTTCCAAAATGTCTGTCCATACAGTTGGCCACTCCTGAAGAGATCACAAGTAAACCAAAGTGAGTACCACTGGAAATCACTAAGGAGATCCACAGCTGTCTAAATGATGCTCATATGATATGGGCAAATCAAGTTTGAATTTCAGTTTAGGCAAGAAATCCAGATGAGAAGATGGAATTTGCTACAACTTCTGTGGTCCAGTTTGTTGGTATGGACTCATGTGATCAGTAAAGTGTTAGATAGGCTTTATTTATTACATATTTTTGTATTAACCCCATGCTAGACATTGGCTAAACATTGAGGATCCAGTAATGAGCAAGACTTTAATAGAGAGTGACTTTTTGTCTTTTATCTTGTACAATTTGGGATTCTTTCATTAACAGGCTTTTTTAGGTGTCAGAGAGGCAGAAAGATTGTAAGAGCCAGAGGAGATGGACAACTCCAGGGAGAGTGTTTTCCATGAACCACAGGGCTAGCAACACATAAGACCTCACAGATCACAGATGCTATGACAGCAGGAACACAATCCTCACCAGTTCTACCAAGACAAAAATCCCAACATGGAGAAAGGAAATAAGCCCAAAGTTTCACCCCAAGCAGTGGACTATTTGTAATTAATAATCTGGTAGGATGGGGAAAAATCACTTTTATACAATGGTATGACACTGAATATATCAGCCCCACTCAAGGGCAGGCTCAGGACTATTGGCCAACATAAAAAGGACTCTGTGTTTATATTTGTAGGCATTTTTTGGTTTTAGTTTGGTGGGTTTTGTTTTGAGAAAAAGAACATGAAATTGGGTGAGTAGAAAGGGGGGATCTGGGAAGAATTGGGAGAGAGGAAAGATATGATGAAAATACATTGTATAAAATTTTTAAAAATTTAAAGAGGAGACTTTTTAAAAGAACATTAAATAGCAGATAAAGTCAGTTGAAGCACTTGGGATCTAAAAATGAAGCTTATGAAAATTTGTGGATGAGGAGACAATGGACAAAGAGGGTTATGACTCCTTACTGTATTTAAATTTCCAGGAGTTTTTGTGAGAGTGGGATTGGCATAAGTTATAAGAAAGCCTCACTGGTAACAGCTACATATTTTTAAATGGATACTACCATCTCCAGAGGTTGTAGAGGATGGAAAGCAAGTCATAGAAATGTAGCTGAGGACTTCAAAATATAAAATGATTGCTCTTAAGCTTCTTGACTCTTGGTTGGCCCCACTGAAGACAGCCTACTTCCATTAGTGTGCCATGCTGTGTGTACCACTGGTCTGGTTCGAGACCTCACAGATACCCTAGGAGCAAATCTCCTCTTCACAGAGAAACGGCATTTCCCTTTTGTCTGAACCCCTACCCCCAGTGAACAAACAGCATCCACTCGTATTAAGGGCAGTGTTTGCTCTCTGCCCCTTGTGGAGCTGTTGTTGAGGTTTCTGGAAGGAGTGAGTTGAGTATACCAGTGTGCTTAATCTTGTTTCCCTTTTCAGGTTTCCTATGCTCGCCCAAGTTCAGCTTCCATCAGAGATGCAAACTTATATGTCAGTGGGCTTCCAAAAACAATGACCCAGAAGGAGCTGGAGCAGCTGTTTTCACAGTACGGGCGCATCATTACTTCTCGTATTCTTGTTGACCAGGTCACTGGTAAGTAGGCAGTGGTTCTGGACAGTCTTGGGCTCCCCAACGGGCAGATTGTGAAATATTCTGTCTTCTCACACAGCAGTCTTGCCTCTAGAACACATCAAAGGTATATGTGGGCCAGAAAATGCAATTTTCTGCTGGAATTGTTCATAAATATGCATGGACAGAAATAGATTGTGGAGTGGAGTGAGCAAGCTTGAGTCATTTCCACCCTGAAGGTTCAGGTTTGAAGCCTGTTTCATGGCTTGTAATAAATTTATAGATGCTATAATCTTCATTTTCAAGCCACTGTGTGAAAAAAAGCCCCTATCATCCTTATAAACAATCTTATTTTTGTGAAAAGCAAAATTTACTGCAGCAGTATGCAGCTGGTTTTCTGAGCAAAGATGAGGCAGAATCCACTCTGGTAATTGCTGTGAAGGCAGTTTTCCAGGACTGTGCCATAGAGGCATACGGAAGAGGGTGAAATTTTGAGTGGTAGCCATTTGTTTTATGCCTAATCTAACTTTTTGACCAAATGAAATGAGAATGAGATGTTCATTAGAACTTTGTACACAAGGACCACTTCTGCTGACATTCGCACTGTTAGCTAATGGAAAGCTGGTGATATGGGTTGGATGGATTACATTTCTTTAAAATAAGGTACACTTTTTTTTCCATTATAAAAGTAATACTTGTCCTTCTCAAAATATTTTAAAACTGGAGAAACATAAAAAGGAGGGAGCAGAAAGTTACTCACTTCCAAACCAGCCATATTGTGATATTGTGTATTATAATGTGTGAATTTTTATTGTTAAAGGAGCAGATTAACCTTAGAATAAAATCAGACCACATTTTTGATCTTCAATTGGAGATCACTTCAGTTGCTGTGAATCTGAGCAGAGCAGTCTATGATTTTCCATTCTGTGCTATTAATTGCCTTCACAGGAAGTATTGTTCATAGGCTCTTGGGTAGAGAAGCAACAGTGTGTACACTTGCCTGGGAGAATAGCCTGTAGATTGTACTTCCATGAGAAAATCTGAGCATGTATAAGACAAGGCATTAGCTGCAGTAGCTATCCCATAATTCTCCTGATACGTTCTGCACACTGGAGTGTATTGCATACACTGTTCATGAGGCTAAGTACAAATCCAAGCATAACAAATCAAAGAAACAAAACAGAACAACAACTAAGCAACAGGAATACCTTTTTGTTCGTAGCGTTGGTTTTTATAATTTTTATTTTAAGAATTTGTTCTTAATGAGAAATTGTTGGATTGAGAGTAGGTTTCATCTGTCATAGAAATCACGTCTCTTCCTTTGAATGATGGCCTTTCCAGCACATGAAGGATGAGAGATGTACAGTGTTTGCTAAGTGTTGCCCATACCCCTGGCATCAGCAGTCTGCTGGAACTTTGTTAGAACTATAAATTCTGGGGTCCTACCTCAAATGTACTCAATCCTGAGGATAAGCATATCATCCTTCCCACCCTCCAAGTCCAAACTTTAAGTAGCTCCACGTGTGTCGGTGCCATTTTTTGATCTGTGATTTCCTAATGGAACAGCCAAGAATTTTACTATTTTATTTTCTGTTTCGCTGTGTGTGCATGCTTTTATTTTGCCTTTCTTTCTTTTTCTTCTTCCTCTTCTTCTTTTTTTTTTTTTTTTTTAAATTGAAGGTCTCACTCCCTGACAAGCTGGCATCTTACACTTGTAGCCAACCTCCTACTTCATCCTGCTGAGTGGTGAAAATATGCTAGCCGGAATGTTAGTTCTTAAGAGGAGCTTAGTCGATAGATGAAAGGGGAAGGATATATTCACAATCCTTTCTTCTCCATACTTACAACTTTCAAGAAAAACATATACTTTCCCTGAAGTGGAAGAGAGTGAAGCTCAACAGCTTTGGTATTCAGACATTGGGTGTTTTCTGTGCACAGTGCATGGAGCTTAAGTAGTGAAGATAGGTGGCAGAGAGTATGGGATTAACCCTACATGGAGAAGATGCCTTATCTACCTTGGAAAATTCTGCCTTATCCAGGCTTAGTTGTAAGGCAAACAGACCTCCTATCTCTTTTTGAGGTTGCTCTAAGTCACGATGGTCTCAGTAGCCTCTCCTTTCTTCATTGGCCCACTTTGAATTATCTATACTTGGCTATCTACTAATCCAAAATCTGGTCCTTTGAGCACCTGGTTGGCTGCCAAGAAGGCGTTTCTCTACGGCTGCTTGCCTTGTGCTGACCAGCTGTTATGACTTGCCCACCTGCCTGGGACACTTACATGCAGTGAGCTAAGATCCACACTGCTGTTTCTCATAAACCTGGAAAGGCCTTGTTCATGCCCTCCTTTGCTGCTGTTGTCCAAGAGCAGACAGGAATGGCCTTCCATGGTTAAGAGGAATGATGGAGGTGCTGGAAAGCTTGTCATTCTACTGATTTAATTGGTCCATGCTGCATTTCTTCTGTAATATAGCTAGAGGAGCATGGGAAAGCTTCCAAGAACATGAAGGCTCTCCTCCAATTGTTTCCTTGAGAGACCCTCATGCCATTTGATATGATTAAGACGAATACACTACCTTGAATTTTAGGTGAGCTCTATCTGCTCTAGAGTGTTTTTAGCAAATGCCTGGTTTTGTTCTTCTTCCAAGAGAAGGGGCTGCCTGTGTGATAGCATGCATTGAAACGTGAAACTCGGGCACGCAGCTAGTGTTACTACAGAACGTGCATAGGAGGCAAGGAAGGAATGCAGGGGAAGGAAGCATGAGCTTATGTACTTTGTACTTTATTGGTTTCTTAACAAGCACATGATAGTGAGACTTCACATTGTTAGGTCATTCTGTGCATTTAAAAAAGGTGGAAAATTGAGATTTTCTAAATTGAATTGCTAAGGTAAAATTTTCTTCCTGATGTGATTTTTGTGGCAAATGTTATATGTGGGTGAAAAGATGTTCATGAGAAGGAAAAATTAATTTATCCTTTCTTCTCTTCTTCCCCTCTCCTGCTCCCTCTTTCCCAAATCTTTACTTAAATCTACCTTAGGCATATCAAGGGGTGTAGGGTTTATTCGATTTGACAAGCGGATTGAGGCAGAAGAAGCTATCAAAGGCCTAAATGGCCAGAAACCTCCTGGTGCCACAGAGCCAATCACTGTAAAGTTTGCTAATAATCCAAGCCAAAAAACCAATCAGGCCATCCTTTCCCAGCTGTACCAGTCTCCAAACAGAAGGTACCCAGGACCGCTAGCTCAGCAGGCACAGCGTTTTAGGTAAGTCTGGTCTAGTTCTCGTGCCCAGCTACTAAACTGGAGGAGAATGTGCAGGTTTTCTGTCAAGTAATTGTATCAACAAGATCTCTGCTTTGAGTTTGTCATTACTGTTGTTTTATTTCCTTTCATTTTTTTTCTTTAATGGGCAGAGAAAACCTACTTGGGGAAATAGTGACTCTTGTTATTACTGAAGGTGAGGGCAATTAACCATAAGAGCAATTCTCCTCCAGGACTGACTCTGCCTCCAAGAGATATTTGGCAAAGTGTAGAGTCATTCGTGATGGCATAATTTGGGTGGACACGTGACTCATACCTAGTGGGTAGAGTCCAGGGATGTTGTTAAGCATCTTGAGGCATACAGGATACCCAACAGCCACAGGTTACTGGGCCCAGAGCACAGCTTGAGAAAACCAGACCTATAGACTGAGGTCTTGTGTACTGCTTTCTTGCAAAGGATTTATTTTTGTGTTTGAGCTGTCAAGTTTGAACCTTTCAATTAGCTATGTTTTATATTATAGACATTGTTAAATATATGGGACCAATGTCCAAGCCCTAAGGGGGACCCTCTCTCCTTTGTTGTGCCTTACAACTAGAAGCTGACAAACTTCAGTGGTAATGGTTCAGAGAAGAAATACATTAAATTTTCTGGGTCATGGTTTTGTAACTGTCTCCTCTTCTCCTTTCCCTTCTACTTACCATTGCCCCCTCTCTCTTCTTCTTTTCCTTCTTCTCCTTTCAGTTCTTTAAAAATTTAAAAGCCGTTAGCTGCTGTGCATACAGAAAGTGGCAGTCTGGATCTGCCTCTGGGTGGTAATTCACTGATGCATTAACCCAAAGAAGTTACTGTGTTACCTATGGGCATAAAGGCCCAAGTGCTAAAAGTTATCTAGTCCTTGAACAAACAATCAGACCAGGAGACATGCAAAGCATGCCTCCTGCATGTGAAAAAAAAAGAGTGACTTGAGGTTCAGTTAGGAACAATGGATGTCTGATTTTATTAACAAGACACCCAATTTTTATTTCTGAGGATGGTATAAATACCATTCAGCCACATGGTATGGTATAGCTGTTTTGCATCTAACTTCTAAGTTTTTATAAGTACATGTAAATCTGTATTCTTTCCTACCTGAGACCATATAGTTAATTACCAAAACACATAATCACAAACTTAGTTAAGCTAGAGGAATTAATCTACATGTTTTTTAGTCCCAGTCACAAACATTTTCCCCCATTGACATACTAGAGTGTTGAAAAGAGAAGGGGAAAACCAACTTAAAATATACCCTTCTAAAAATACTTCAGTATGTTTCTTACTTAGGTGTAAAAAGAAATTTCTGTAAATGCCAGGTTGAATACCTGCTTCAATTGCCATTCACTCTGGGAGAATGATGGCATTGTCAAAGCTGTATTGATGAAGATGACCAGCTCCCTGGTTCATTGAGTTCGGCAGCTATAATTTTTTGGAGAAAAAGCATTGAGGAAAATAAAATGTGTGTCCCCTTTGACCTTGATGACAAACAGTGGCAACTGAGAGAGGAAAGGCACAGGAGTTACCTGATTATTTCCTTCCTCAAGAAAGAAACCTCAGAGCACCGTTTTTCAGTGCTCTGAAACCTTTCTTGACTTTATTCACTTGTTGGTTCTTTTAAATATACTACAGTTGAACCCTGGTGAATTTCAGCAGTATTTCCTGGTCGTCCTGTCCAGATAGTTTTTGGTTGCTATTGGAAGAAAGGTCTGCTGCCCTAGACTGTTGTTTTGTGTTTTCAAAAAAAGCTGCAGTTTTATTGCTGGTGTGCTGTTTTATTAGAGCAGTGCTCCTAGACTCCAAGACTAGACCAGAGGACCCATAGAGAGCATCGGGAGTCCTGATCTCAGGCCAGCACATATGTGAACAACATGTGTTGGATGTTGGGTACCACAGCAATCCTCAGTGAGTCTTCCTGTACCTCTGTACGTGCCCCATGCCTTATGTCTTTGTTTGTGTGTTTGTTTTTTGATGTGGTAAAAGTTTTCTAAGGTTGTCCTTGTGACTAAATTTAAAACCTTTTTCTTCTGTCCATCCTATATTACAAAATGTCTTTTAGTAGTATATATCATCATTACTTCTCAGAATATTTGTCTCCTACACAAAAACATTGTAAAAGAGGGAATAAGGAACATTAGTTGAAAATCCAGCATTAGTAAGTGAGGAGATTACTGTATATGGAGGTTTGAGCATGAAATCCCAGCTACTGTGGAGGCTGAGACAGGAAGATCACTTGAAATTTTGGCCTGGATTGTGAAGTGCTCTTCTTACTGCACTAAATTTGACATCAACTAGGTGGCCTTGGAGGAGTAGCTGCTACCAGGTTGCCCAGTGAGGGCAAAATGAAAATCTGGAAGTCGGAAGACTTTTCTTTCCTCAGATTCCTAACTTCTCTCTCCCTCACCTCACTGCTCATCCCCACCTTCACCACCTTTGTCTAAGGTGGTAAAATGTGAGACCAGTGTGCTAGGGAACGCATTTGATCTAGGCTGGGAAGGGGAGAAGCTGGGTCTTAAATTCCACAGTCGACATTTGCCTTAATGTGCGACTGGTACATTTATTAAAGTATCCTTAATGTGGCTGCCATTACGTTGAATCTCTTCACCTTGTTCTCTTGACTGAAAGTTGATGTTCTTTGATCTTATGAGGCTCTTGAATTAAGTACTTGTAAGTTTTGTTGGCACTTTGCTCTTTTGTGTAGTTGAGGTCTAATTCCTTACACAGTTATTTCTTCTAATATTTGTATTTTAACACCTTTGCTTTGAGTTTGACACTTCCCAGCATGAATTTTGGAAAATTTATTGTATATTTTTATGTTATTTTGGTACCTTGGCAGCTTGGCAGCTGACAGAGACTGGAGAATACAAGTTATAATAATGGTGAAAGGACTTTCAGTATTCATGAAGGTAAAAAATTCCATGTACTGAGGATTAACTTTAAAAGTGGTTTTGTGAGGTTTATAGCTCAATATGCATTGATAATTAAAATGATCTGACCATGAACACTGCTAATCTGATGGTCTAGCTGAAGTGTTCATAGTTTTCTAAATAAAACAAACTATTTATATGGATGCATAATGTAATTTCAGTCCCTTAAGAATATTCTTAGTACAGAATATCCAAATTAAACTGTAAACCAAAATTTCTCATTCATTCTTGTGAGGTAGATTTAACTTTATCAAGCGTGGTCTCATAGTGGCCTGCATGTCTGGTTCCGTGGGTCTTTTTGCATTTCTAAAGAGCCTCTGGAATCAGCAATTGGGTTGAGCTTCACTCAGGCATGTTGCTGGCTGCATTGGCTCGATTTCATGTTGGAACACACAGACATCAAGCCTCGTGAATACTTTTCCTCATTCTTAGAAGACATGATTGGATAAGGGAACATATTGATGAGCTTGGGTTAGGCTAACTTAAGCAAGCTGTAATGCTTTGGAGAGGTTTGATAATTCCTTCATTGCGTCCAGATCTAGAATTGTGTTTTCTTACTTATTCTTTTTTTTCACATATTATTCCCAAATTGAATTGATTTAAAAAAAATTCCCATTCAATAATAAAGTTTTCTCTAATCTACCAACTGAATAACGTAAAAATTAGGCAGATACCTTAGTTCTATGCTATATTTTAAATACTATGCTTTGAAATGAAAGTGCTCTCTCTGATAGAAGATTCTATTAAAAATATTGCCTAGTCATATTTATATCTGTTGTTTTGTATAATACTTACTGTTATAAGAGAAGGAACCATCTGTTGGACTGAAAGGGGAAACTTCTGGGGGGAAGAGGGTGGAAGGGCAGGATAGGAAGGGGGAATAGGGAGGGGTTTGTTACTGAGATGTAACTTGAAGAAAAAAAATAAAGTATTTAAAAATAAAATATTGCCTAGTAATAATTGGAGTTATATGATCCTGGTATTAGGAAATGCTACCACGTGTCTTTGCTGTGCACTTGTCTGTCCACATGGCTTGTGCCTCTATAGGCAGTGAATATTGGACTCTGAATTCTATTGAAACATACAAAGATAGGATGGAGATGAAATATATACTCTATCAAATATAGTAATGTAATGATGATTGCCCTACTGTTATATTTACATAAAGTATCTTAGTACATAAGATATTGTTTTAATTAAGCAAGATTCATAAAGTGTTACTATTTGTCACTGGATTTTTTGACTTTGTATATAAGAGATGTTGAGTTTACTTGTGTCTTGCCTGCTGATGTGGTTTCTGTGAGAAGTAGGGAAAATAACTGGTTTGGTTTTTTTTTTTATTTCTTGAGTTTTCCTCACTGGATCATCCTCAAGCCAATTTCTCTTCTCTTGGGAATCTTTAAGTAAAGGTTGTCTTAATTGAAGCTATGTTTTTCTATCTAATCTACCAGATCCAATTAATGTGTTGTTTGTGAACTGGATTATATCCCAGTGAAAGCTTGTGTGGGAATGACATTCGTCACCCTCTCAGGAACCTTTAGACTTCCTCAAGGAAGTATGTGATGCCCTAGAGAGTGCATGCAGATACTACTGCAGTCCATATGTTAAATATAATTTAAGAACATTCTTGTTTTAAGTAGCAAGATTTACATGCAATTGATTCCTTAACATTTATTCCCATGTGCAGCAATCTGCGCCTCACCCTAAGTTACTACCTGGGCTCAAGCCTAGATGCCTCTTGAGTGTAGTGACTGTCATTTTTAGATGATCATCTATGAAAGTTGTCCTTAAGCTGTAGGACATGGAGTGAAGGTATGATGACTGTGCCAAGGGTACTATGACATTTTCTCCTAGAGCTGCAGAGTTTATAATTTGCACTTGATGTCCATCTAAAGTGCCCACTGCCTTCTTTAAATCCAGATGGGACGCATATATTTGTGGCAGTGAGAAGCAAGGGAAATGAGGGTCAGTTCCCTGTAGTCAGCCAGCTGCCATGCTTGGACTGTTTCCTGGAGGAGTCTTCCACTCCTTTGCTGATGGGGCAGAAGACAGAGATAAGTATAGAAAACTTGAATTTCCCATAAGAATGGGAGATGAATGAAGGTCAGGGAGCATATAAGACTCCACAGGTGGGGACTCTGAGGCCCATTTAAGGTCTTCAGAGGCCTAGTTGCAAAAGTCCCAGATGTCCTGAAGACTGTGGGATGGGATAGAATTGGGAACTCCTTAAGTGCTTGGAACTCACTCCCATGGTAGGTTTGGTTTCCATCCTATCTTAAAAGACAGATCCATTTTAAGGAAATTCTATATCTGGAGTTTGGTTACTCTCCTTAGTGGGCAGAGGGAAAATAGAGCTTCTAAATTTCATCCTCCTTTGAACAGGGACTTCAATATGTTCAATGTGTCCCACAGGTACCGTCTGTCAAATGCATCCCATATCTACCATTCCAACTATTTGATGGAATTTTCTGTATCAGATCACTTTTTGATTGGCGTTGCAAATCTGCATTCATTTCTATCTGGTGCTCGTAACCTCAGTTTTTGTGTATAAAGGCATGGCATCTTTACTTACCTTCACCGTGCAGAACACAGAGACCCCTGACGTCCTGTACTCCTCACACCTGCTCTATGCTTTGTGTGTGCAAATATTCTCACCCAGTCAGCCTGCTGGGTAGTTTCCATCCTACATTAAGTGGTGGGTGGTAATTTTGGTAACCTTTGCTTTTACCTAAATACCAGGTATATGTTATAAACCTGCAGTTCCCGAGCTAGTGCAGTGGTCTGTGCTAAGGTGGTACATTTGAGAGGATCATGGAATATGGCAGACCCAAGTAGATGAAGGAAGATCTACTGTGATTTGTTCTATTAATTTATTGTCTTACACTTTGCATTACAGCAACACTGGCCTTTCATTTTTTCAAAACACATAAATGACCTGTGGAGACTTAGATTGGATATATTCAGGGATAGAATTTTTTTTTTCCTATCTGAAAGACTAGAAGAAATACTTTTGTTTTTTTATAAACTGAAAGTAATTGCTTTCCTTATATGCTGTACTCTGTGTTTGGGTTGGACACAAAAAACTGATATTTACCCTCTCTCCATCCCACTTAGCTTTTCACAGGTGTTAAAAGAGAAAATAATATTGCCTCAACCTTGGACTGTATTTGGAGAGTGGAGAGCATTATGACAGTTATGTGGTTATATAGCTATGCATTAAACATGCCTGTTCCTCGCATGTAATTTATTGATAAATACTAGAAACTTGAGACACCTTTAATAATCTTGTTGACACTGATAAAGCAGGATGGCACAAATTCTATAAAGCTGAATTTGTCCATAAACAATATAGTTATACATCTTTGATTTTTAAAAGATCAAACTCCTCTGAAATATTAGCTTTTTGGGCTTAGGTTAACTGGTTAATGTTTGTGTGCTTTAGCATCCTCAGGAACCACTGAAAATGTAAAAAGTAGATGTGGGAGTTTGTAAAGGGACTGGTCAGTTCCAGTCTTGCTTTTAGAACTGACCTGGTGGGAAGTCGGATGCCAGGTGTTCTAGTGCCTTCACATTTTGTTTCTGATTGTTTCTTCAGATGACCACTGCTTTTTTCTTTGCTGCACTGACCCTGTAGAGAAAGCCAGTGTTCTACAACAGTGGGTGTCCATTCTGTCAAGGATGGTAAAAGACCCAGTATTTTAAGGCATCAAACATTTTTTTTTGCACAATTATCCCCTTGGAAGGTGGCAGTAATGAGCCTAGCTTTCATGAGCTACAAGGGGGAAAAATTAAACACTGAAGTTTGCGAAATGTGTGTTTTGCAGGTTGGACAATCTGCTCAATATGGCTTATGGAGTGAAGAGGTAATGACACAGGTTCATAATACTCATAATCCTTTCCCACAACTGATTGATTTTTTTTTAATTTGGGGAGCAATATTTCCACCCTCATAAATTTATGTTGGGTTTTCTTTTGCATGTATAGCCTATTTTAAAGCTGCTTTTGAAGTCCATTTGAAGCATGGAATATTTTTATACCACTGTACGCCACCTAGTCTTTTAAAAAGTCTTTATTTGTTTCAGATTGCATTGCAACATTAAAGCATGTTTATGTTTTGTGTTGGTTTTTCTTTTCTCCCCATCCTGTTCAACTCATGAAGCCAGTTTTTGGATTTCTTTGCCATTGGGCAAATTGTTATTCAGTGCAGCAGGTAATGGTCACTTCATAACCTATCAATACCTAGATTGTTTGTCTGTCACTGCAAACCAGAAATAGAGCCTCGGTTGACACATCAAGTAGCTGTGTACATCTGTTGGGAAAGGGGGATTGCTAAAATTTGGGAAAGGGGGAGAAGAACTTAAACCCATTGCTGTAACCAATCTGTGTTCCTTTTGTGTGTGTGTGTGTATGTCTGTTTCCTATTTTGTTTAGTAGGTTTTCACCAATGACGATTGATGGAATGACCAGTCTGGCTGGAATTAATATTCCTGGGCACCCTGGAACAGGCTGGTGCATATTTGTGTACAACCTGGCACCTGATGCAGATGAAAGTATCCTGTGGCAAATGTTTGGGCCTTTTGGAGCTGTCACCAATGTGAAGGTCATCCGTGACTTTAACACCAATAAATGCAAAGGTTTTGGATTTGTGACTATGACAAACTATGATGAGGCCGCCATGGCAATAGCTAGCCTCAATGGATACCGTCTGGGAGACAGAGTACTGCAGGTCTCCTTTAAGACAAACAAAACGCACAAAGCCTAATGAGCTCTTGTCCTCAGTCCATTTATATATGAAAACTATACAACAAAAGCAAGTTAAGAGAAACTTTATACATTAGTAAATGTCTTTGTAAGTCAGTGTTGAGATGGGGATAAAATGACTACTTAGCATCCTAAGAAATATGTGAGATTTTTTATTGCTAGTATTTGAATTAAAACTTCTTAAATATCTTTTATGTTTGAATATGGACAAGAGGTACAGGGTTTTTACCTGTCACATTGCATTCTATTGCCTTCTTTGAAGAAGGTGGACCTTTTAAAGTGTTTCAGCTAAGGGAAGACTTTTCTTTTTACATAACTGCCTTGAACCTGTGAGTAAATATTGAGGCTTTGTGTTGTAATTCTTCAGTTGGTTGTCTTTCCCCACCTCTTCTCTCTTTCCTTTCCTTTTTTTTTTCTTTCTTTTTTCTTTTTATTCTCTAATTAGCTTTGTGTTTGGTTTACATTTAAAGCATTGCTGTTATGTCTCAGAAAAGTATTTTGAAGTTTACATTTTTATTTATGAAGTTACAAACAGTATTTATTTTGTAATTCTGATTTGGGCTGGGGCAGGGGGGGCGACATTATAAACGCTTATTGTAAGAATACTGGAGAACTTTTCGTAAAGCAGTACCTTGCCAAAGAGATAAGAGCCTCTTTGATGTGGGTTTAAAAAAAGCATCTATTTTTATAAAAAAGAAAATTTGGAGAAACTTTTTACTGGTCCTGGAACAAATATTTTGACTTGAATACTTTGAGAAATCTCTTCATATGACACCTAGTGAGCTTTTAAAATTCACCAGGAAATTTGCAACGGTCGGAAAATTTAGAGAGATTTATGACGTAGAAAAATACTTTTGAGATCTTTGTATGAGAGGAATTGAGTCAGTGAGGGAACACTGCTGGTTTCATTTTCGTAATCACCAGTGGGGCGTCTGATCATCCTGGTTGTTATGTGATAGATGGCTCACATTGATTTGTGATTTTGAAACAAAAAAAAAATTTACAAAAGAATATATAAGAGCAGGCAAGAAATTTAAATTACCAAGAGATGGGGGAAAATCCGTTCTTCCTAAAGAAATCCCTTCAGATAGAGCTCATGGTGTTTAGTGATGTACTTGCAGTATCGTTTGAAGAATTGTTTTGTCTTAAGGAAAATAAGATGTTGCACATGATTTGTACTGCAGCAAGTCAGCAAAGGCGATCTGAGTTGGATATATTTGAAGGTATTTTGAGAGTTACGTTTAAGGCTAACACCTGAGCTTTGTGTGATGTAAATATGACCTTGTGTTTATGAACCTTTCAGCTAATTTTATTTTTTTTCCCTTACATATCAAGTGATGTTCAGGTTTTGAATGTTTTGTATCAGTTTTTTCCTTTGTAAATGGCATTAACATTGTTACTTGAGGTCTTGCTTCTTCACTTCTGTTGTCCTGAGGACTTGAATTTACAGTGCATCAGATTCGTTGCTAATTCTGTCTGTAGATAGTCTAGCTTCAGCTGTTTATGGTGATGCTACATTTTCGTTTATAAATATGTTTGTGGTAAAAAAGAAAAAAGAAAAATGAGTATAACCATAGGTTTTGAACAAATTTCCTTACATTTTTCATACAAAAATCATAAATATCTGTATGCTATTGAAATTTAACTTTGTATGATGCTTAAACCACTATTTGGGGAAATAATAAAATAAGTCTTTACCATGTATGAAAGAAATTTTAAAAAATACAAAATATTTTCTGATTAGCATCTAGCTTATAATAAATTTTCAAAAAAGCTGAAGGCAACTGTTGCCTTCATCAGGATGCACTGAGAACTATATAGTTACGTCCTGCGTTTTGTATAAACTGAGATGCTCATATGCTTTTCCCCTTAGAACAGGCAATGTGCTATGCATAACATAGTTGTACATTATCTTTGCAGTTGCTTTGAGTTTTATTTTTTATTATTTAAAATTGTAGTTATAAAACTTTTCGGTATAGTACAGTACATATCCTGTGAGGCGCGTGCTAAAGTGAATAAGCGAGTTTTCATGCTGACCCACTCAATGCTGTTCAGAACTCAATTGGCTTAGCACTTTCTCATATCCTTAGGTGCATTTAGATTGTCAGAGTTAACCTGCGTTTAAAAAATAAAATAAAATAAAATACATGTATATATTTAAAAAAAATAAGGTTTCCCTTGTGGGAAAACAGCAGCTACACGCTTCTTTCCTGTACTACTGTAGCAAACCAAGGCATTGATGAGAGGGCATGCAAATTGTGCTTCACTTTACAGTGTTTATCAGAGCACTTAATAAAATGTAAGGCTGGTATTTATTTGAAGTTGTACAGTATGACTTAATTCACATCTGTTGGAATAGAAAATATATTCTGTTGAGTATTTAAGAGGCTGTACATGTTTTCTTTTGTGTTTGGATTCTTTGTGCTTTTTCATGTTCGGTACATCAATAAACAAAGTTGAAGGGAAAGAACTGTGGTGAATCTTTAAACACATCTGGGTTGTTATGTACCTGAGCATATACCTATACTCAGTCTAGTTGAAAAAACAAAACTATTTTTAATTTAAAGGAATGTTCTCAGAACTCTAATTGAAAGCTGTGCTATCTAAATGAATCTAGAAGGCAAGTTAACTTAAGGGAGAATGTGAAGAAGAAAGGAGAAAAAAAACCCAAAAATTGTAACTGCATAATACTCTCGATTAGTTAGCTTTCAAATGCATTACTAGGTGACCTTCACAGGGACACGCACTTTCAGCACCTATCCGTAAACCAGTTACTATTAGCTCTGTCACTGATCTAGCCTTCAACCATTTGCACGTGCAGGAATTGCAGGATCACTTGAAGAAAGCAGCTGTATTCTGCTGTCACTAAGGCTGAATCCACCATAGGTGTTGGTGTGTGACACTTTTGTTGCACAGTTGCCGTTTCATTAAGAGAGTTTTCTCTGAAACAGAAAAACTCACTTTCTGTCAGGTTACCATGTATACAACACACATATGCAAATTGTGGGCTGTGCCGTCTCCACCTTCATTTACCCGTTTAATCGCCACACATCCCCAGCTGATGAATGGATGGAAAAACACTTCTTGCTGTCTCTTTTGTCTGTCCACCTGTCTTTTGCCTGTCTCTTCAGACAAGGTCTCACTATATAGTTAGTCCTGGCTGGCCTGGAACTCAGGGAGACCTGCCAGTCTCCTGAGTGTTCAGATTAAGGATGAGCCCACCGTGCCTGGCTTCTCTTACTCTTCTGTGAGAATTCTACTGTCGGAAAACTTCAGAACACTGACTATGTTGAAGATTTGATTTTGTTTTTTAAGTGTGTTGAATGACTCTTTTGATTGCATTGATTTGTTGTTTGCATTTTTCTTTGGTAAAAATCATTTCTAAAATATTCTGGAAAAAATTTTGTTCTGGCAGGGTGGTGGTAGCACATGCCTTTGACCCCAACACTTGGGAGACAGAGGCAAGTGGATCTCTGTGAGTTCAAGGAGGTCAGCCTGTTGTACAAATTGAGTCCAGGACAGCCAGGGCTGCACAGAGAAACCATACCCCCCCAAAAAAAATTCTAAAATCACAACTTAATAGCCAAGAATGTCTGAGTGGCAAGGCAACTCCTCTTCCTCCAATCTGCTATTAAATTTCATCCTTTTACTTCTGTCGTGTTCAAACATGCCTCCCACCCCTCTCTCCTCTCACTTTATCAGTATTTTAACTGGTTTGCAGGTCTGTGGTTCTTTTACATTTGAATTTGAATAGATGGTGGGAGAAAAGAAAACTGTAAGGGAGACTTGACTTCTGAAGCTACTGGTGTATTTGTGGAGAAATCACATTCTCCCCTTCAGGTTCCTTTGCCATGTAAGCTAGCACACCATTTGAACTGAACTGTTAAAGTGAACAATTCTTAACATAATTTTAAATTAATCTGATTTAAAGAGAAATGTTGACAATTTCATCTTCTCTTTTGAAAAACAAAAATGAACTAAAAGATAAGACATTCAAAGTGTATTGGAAATTTACAACTACTTTTTCAAATTGTTATCTAGAAAACAAGAAAATGCAAATATCTTGATAAGTGTGTAGGAAGTGTAATCCCTGGATTTTTTAGTGCACTTTCTAGTGCATTATCCATATGTCACTTTATAAGTAGAATAAGTAAAAAGACAGACACCAGTTTTCATATTCATGTCTCTGTTCTCATATTAGAACATTGGGCAGTAGAAGCAAACAGAGATGCAGATAAAACCATAGCAAAGCATTTGTATTTTGTCACTGCAGTGAATACTCCTTTATTTTTCTACCTATAGTTTCTTCGTCCAGAACATGGGAGGCAGAGGCAAGTGGATCTCTCTGAGTTGAAGGAGGGAACTTTCTTCCCCTGAAAATTCAGAGATTCATTTCCCTTCAGTGCAGAACACTAAAGCACATACCCTAGTAATTCAGGCAGCTAGTCAGTGCCAGATGGACCTCACTGAAGTTAACTGTTCAAAGTCCCATTTGATATAATTAGCAGGAGATGTGTGCATGTACGTCTGCTTCCACTGCCTGCTATATTGTTCCCGTGGTGGGTGAGAATGAGCAGGTGCCACCCTTCCCAGAACCTATCACCTAGAAGGGAAAACAAGTAGGCTACCAAGTCATGGCTAGTGCCATCAGATGCAGTGCAGTGGGTTATACAAGCCCAGTCACAGTTCAAATCCCCTCTGTGCTCTGTTTAATGCAGCTGCCAGCTCATCCCTTTCATTCAGTGAGTCTTGTGAGGTACAGATTCCTTCAGTTGCCCAAGTGCTCTGTGAAGCAAAATGAAATTTCTTAACTACTACATAACCTAATAATTGGGTTGATGGAGTAATTTGGATCTTTTTATCTATAATTGTGTCATATTGGAAAGCACTAATGATGATAAAATAACCTGAATGTTAAGAAAGATGTTTTACTGTTTTTGTTCAACTTTGAAATAGGACAAAATAGAATCTCGGGCCTGAAAATTGGTGTTAATGTTATATTTAGCTTAATAAATAGCCAAAGGTGTAGGTTAGGACTAAGCTGATAGGACACTCAGAAACATTCATGGGTGTCAGTTTTTCAAATATCTCTTCTAGCCAGTCACATTCCAAGTATATGATAGGTGTATTTCACTGCTGTCCAGAGCCTGCCATTTGTAGTTCAGAAGTACAACGCATCATGTATACAGCAAAAGGAAACAGCAGAGCCTCATGCCCGAACTCTGTGATTGTAATAAAGCAGACACTTAGTTCTCAATGTGTGGCCTTGGGATAAGGACATTAAGCCATAGAGAAATGGTAGAAGTTGACCAGATCATTGAAAGGTAGGTAGGATTTAAAAGCTGTTGGGGGAGAGAGGATTCAAGAAGAAAACCCTGTGAATAATGCATAAGTAAGCCTCTGCCTGCCTGTAAGGTTCTGGAAACATTAGTGTCTTCATTTATAAACTGTGGTGCCTATAAGTTCCTTAAGCATTTGTTTGCGTAGACTACTTGAATTTCAGATTAATGTGAAATTTGAGAGCATGATAAAATAGGAAGTCCTTAAATATTGAAACTTTGGCATTTGAGACTGATACAATATAAAATACATAGACATTGAAGCCTTGACCCTTTTTTCTCTTGTCCATTTCCACCATGACCTTGAAGTATCTGGTGTGGTGGATTACATGAATGTGTAGAGTACGTCAATACCACTACTGAGGCCATTGCTTCATTTATGAGATGTGCATTTGAAGCATGGTGTGCAGCGTCTGCAGAGGCACTAAACACAACCGACATTTCCCTGGGAAATAGACTGCTGTGCTGATTCCTGCCCAACCTTTCACACTGGACGATGTGATTCCCTCTTAGCACTTACACTGTTTAGGTATTTGTTCAATAGCCATGCCTTCCCTCTTGAGAACGAGCTACAAGAAAGGCCAGATACATAGCCTTCCCTGACCAAGACTTGCAGCTTTATCTTGTAGTGCTCTTGGATCTACCAGTTAGTAGCCATATTCGTTCTCTACCACTTAATTTCTTGATGTCTTCCTATCATTCTTTCTCTGCATAGCTAAATGTGTGTTTCAGAAGCAACCAGCCAACTGTGGACCTCCTTGAAGCTGTGATGACACCAACTGCCACCTGCAAGTAACCTGTAATAAAGTATGGTTGGCAAGGTAGCTGTGTAAGTTTTTCATTGTAGTGGCAGTAAAGGTGTAATTACTGGCTATGAGAAGCGGTGAGACGATCACTTAGGCATCCTATTGATGGAGAACTTTGGTTCCTTGGACTCTGAATTAATGCCAGCATATCAGGAAATACCAAGCACACCGTATCACAAGCTAACCCCACACTTTTACATGTATGTTGTAGATCTCTCCTTTTCCAAAGGGTAAGTTTTGCAAACATAGATAGGAATAATGAAAAATACAGATGTTCCTACTCCAAATGTCCAAGTTGCTATGAGAAAGGATACATAACTATTGCCTTAAAGTTGAACCAGAAATTAGAGTTTTCCTATAATTATTTAGTAAAATTCCACCACAAGAATGATTGTTGCTGTGTGTTTCCTCCCAACACAATGAATTGCATGTTAACATCATTCTGTCATTCTGTTTCTCAAGTTGTTCTTCGAGAAATACCCCTTTTATACCCAGACATTGTATGAAAAATAGGAAAGCCTCCTCAGGTAAATTGCAACTTATATTTCTGCATTAAAGTTACATGGCCTCAAATACTAGATGAGGCAGCGAATAGCCTTTCTTTTCTAAAAACAAGCACATTGAAAACTTTCTGTAAGTTTATCCTGAGCCTTAAAGGATTTTTCATTTTGTTTTTGCCTTAGTTGTTTATTTTCAAAGTTGTTTCCCTAATTTTTTCATTCTGTTGGCCTCTGTTCTGAAGGGATCTGTATTTTGGCATACTGATACCATGGCCACAGTCCTCAGTATAATGTAGCACAGGTTTTGGAAAACTTTAAAATACATGCTTTATATTTAATTGCCATTTTTTTTTAAACTGCCCACTCTGTACCAGTCACATACTGTTTCTAGGCTGATAGTTTAATTTATTTTTTCTCTCTTGTTCTGAGCTGGAAGATCCTTAAGAGAACTCCTTTAGTGTCTTACTTTGCAGATACATAGGCCAGGTCTCATTTGAGAATTGACCTTAGAGCCCAGCTCTCCTAGCTCCTGTGAGCCTGCCCTTCATTATCATGAGGCACTAAAACAAAGCAGAATTGGTTTCTTGTGACATGCTTTGCAGAATCAAATTTTTGTCATCTTGATATAGTTGTGGCAAGTAGAAGAACAGAGGACAGAGGTGAGTATATATATATATATATATATATATATACACACACTTATATTATGTATATAATACATTTTATTTCAAAATTTATGTTTTTGTCTCCTTTGTTTTCAAGTTCTGATTGTGTATGTAATCTTTTTCATGTACTTTTTTAAACATTCAAATATTTTTTCTTTGATGGAATGTTTTTACTTTCAAACCCCCCCCCCCCTTTTTTTTTTTTTTTTTTGAGACAGGGTTTCTCTGTGTAGCCTTTGACTGTCCTGAACTCCCTTTGTTGACCAGGCTGGCCTTGGACTCAGAATCCTGCCTGCCTCTGCCTCCCAAGTGCTGGGATTAGAGATGTACACCACCATACCTGGCCTCAAAATTGCCATTCTTTAGCACAGTGGTTTCCAACCTTAATGCCACTGTGAACCTTTATTCCAGTTCCTCATGTTGTGATGACCCCAACTATAAAATTATTTTTATTGCTACTTCATAACTCTAATTTTTCTGCTGTTATGAATCATAATGTGAATAACTATTATCCACGATATCTGACATGTGACCCCTGTCATTCCACAACCCCCTCCAAGTGTTCTTGACTTGCAGGTTGAGAACCAGTGCTTTAGTATAAGGAAATATAAAATAATACATGATGATTGGCTTAAGGTAGACATAATGGAAGCTGCTTTGTGTTTTCTATTGTGTTGATTGCTGGTTGCATTAGTTCAGAAAGGAATGAAAATAATCAAGAGTTCTGCCTGGTTTCCCTATTAGTGTATTCCCCTAGATTTATATGAATGAGCTGAAAACAAATTTAAAAGTCCTGAACAGGGGTTCTCTCTCCAAAGTAAAGCTTAGAGTGACCATGTCTAAATGCTTGCCATGGTATTCAGTTGGCAGTTTGATTGCAGTGGTCTATGTAGCAGGGTCATGGATGAGAGAAGGAAGAGGAAAGCCACAGAGAACAGATATCATAGTACCAGTAAGTCAACTATATCTATCCTTTATTTCCTTAGCAAAAGAAAATGCTTTCTTCTCTAATGGGGCCAGGAAGAGGATGTCTGGGAAAGCTGATTGTAGGTGAGTAATTTTTTCCTCCTCCTTCCCCAGGTCTCTGATTGCAGTGATCCTTCCTCTGGTCAGGGTCTGGATAAATACTGGCTCCTTATTGCATGTGCTCAGACAAGTAGCTGATGGAGAAGAGCCCTTTTAAAAGGATTGATGAGCTTAAAAGACACTCTATCAGAGTGCACCTGGATCCTGCCATGACATCACAGGCGAACCATCCCTGGCGCTCTGGGAAGCATGGCAGCCTTTTCCACCTCTTTCTTAACAATGAGACGTAGATTGGGCCTGCTCTCTATTCAAGCATCCTTATGAGTAAATGTCTATTTTTACGATAGAGCTACATGATAAAAATAGCTCCAATCAGTGTGACTCTTTTCCCCCATATGTTAAAAAGTTATACACGAGTTAAAATATCTCAGATTGCTTAAATTCCTTTAACCACAAAGCACATTCCATTTTCATTTTGAGGGGGCCGGACTGGGTAGAGGAGAGGATTAAATACAAGATATGTACTGTGGGGTGCTGGGAGGGGCGACCTCCAACTCTGTACTTGTTATTTGATTTGAGACTTACCAGAAGCAAAGCTTTCAAAACTAAATTTGAAATTTCTGACTGTTAAAAAATTCATTAATATTTGGCGGGCACAGTCTTCTTCCTGGAGTGATTGTTTATTTTTGTTGGTGAGAGCAATTAGCTAGAATAGTCACAGTTGCAGCTGTTAGACACTGTAAGCTCCAGTGGAGAGCACAAAGGCCTTATGCACATTTAGAGTCTGTATTTGGATTGTTTTTAATGGGCGATTCTTCTGGAGTCGACTGCGTTAGCAAATTTGATTGGGTGATCCTGAGCCAAATTGAGTATGCAATGGGATCATGAGCATGCTATGTTCATCAGAGTCATGTAACACCTTTCTGGTGTATGGAAGCCAAGATGGCTGGGGCTGCTCTATGTTCCATCCTTTCTCTCTCCATCCTTTTCATGCACACCTGGCTATGATTAGTCAAAACTTTCTGTTTTTTAAGGGAGTGTTTCCTTTTGTGTTTACTTCTTGACTTGTTGGAGCATTCAAAAGGTAGTCTGCATGTGCAACCATTAGGAAGATTTTCATACAGTCTGCTGCCCACTAATTTGTATTTTTCTCAAGTAGCTTACTAGAAATCCTTGGTTCCAGTTTAATTCCTGACACTTTAAAAACAGCAGTTCAAATAAAGGGATTGTTTGATATTTTTATAGTGTCTGTGTGTTTGCCTTTGAATATCATTTGGAGCGAGGAGTGTCTATCTGCTTCATAATCATAATGCTTTAGGACTCACACTGTTTTCTTAATGTGAATTTCCTGCCTGGCTCTCATGGCACCTGTGAAGCAGGGAATTCTGTGTAACCCTCTCTTTACAGAAGAGTAGTCAAGTTTAGAGTTGACAAATGGCCAGACACTGGCATATTTTATGTTCTGCAGCATTTGCTCTTCCTGTACTGTGTATATTATGGCTAACTACAGTATCCTGATGGACTCCTTTTGGTAGAGGGGAATCAGGCTAGGTTATCTTTTGATGAGGATAATATTGGAGGAAATTTGAAAGGTTTTCATGATTGTCTTCCAGTTGAGAAGCTTGGGTGAATTTTACAACCTTGTTTCCTGCTAGCTACTCTAAATCAGATCTTTATGAGATTTTAGTCACTTAAATGAAAGTATTTTTAGAACAGTGTTTTAAATGGCAATTGATCAGATGGCAATCTTTTTGATCAGCCAGGTTGGGTCCATTACTGAATCATACTCTCTTCAATAATACCTTTCATATAATTGGGGAGGTGTGATCACTGGTGAATAGAAACTTCATCTAGTTATTTTAATGAGGTTTTCTTTCCTATAAATTGTTTATTTTTCCATGACTTTATACTTAAATGGTATTGTAGTCTCCTACAGTATTCATATCTAAAAGTTTCATCAGTATGCAGTGTTTTTCCCCTTATCTCTTTTCAGTATTAATAAGTATAGTGATATTAACTATAGATGGGTGGCTTGTATGTATGCTTGTGGTATGTATATGCATGTTTACAGGTGTGTGTGTGTACATGCATCTAGACCCCAGAGGTTGATATTGGAGATTTCCTCTGTCCCTTTCCACTTTGTTTTCTGAGGTAGGACCTCTTGCTGATCTGAGAGCTTGCCCACCCAGCTTGTATGTGGGTACATGTATGGCAAACACTTTATATCTACCAAGCTACTTCTCCAGCTCCTTCTTGGTGGATTTCGTGTTTCTTTGGTCTCTACAAATTTCTTGGAAACCAAAACCTATGCTTAAGCATCAAAAACGATAAACTTGAAGAATGTGTGTTAGACAGTCACTTTAAATATGGAGATCTGGCACTAGTGTGGTGTAGGTGACAACATCTTAAATAAGTCAAGGGCCTTGCAGCGATACTAGTAGACAAGGTGATAACCACAACCAAGGATAGAGGGAAGGGGTCAGGGCCAGATACCTGAGTCAGAGAGCACTACTTCATCTTTTTCTTGCTCCTCTTCCTATAAGATGAAGTGGTAACTTGCTGATCACACAGGTACTGAAACTGCAGAAAGCAAAACCATAGATCACTACCACTTATGTTCCTGAATGTAACATAAACCTTATCTGAGTAGCATCTAAAGTAAAACAAAGCTCTGGAACATTCACAATGGTTCCCTGCATAGGTAGACGAGGTACTGACCTTGGGAATTATTAACTGGGATCCATACATTAGACTCTTCTCCTTTTCACTCTAATGCTCTGGATCTACAGTGACTTTCATATAGCTCCATGACAGAGCCACACTGGGTTAGTGTCTCGAACTTGCTGACAAGGGTGTATAGGAAAGCTGAAATGTTCATACCCTATGGGATTTCCTTCAGGTTCCAGGGAGGTCTGCTGCCACCTCCTACCCCAGTTACCACCGAGAAATCTTACATATGACAGTATATTGTAGATCAGGCACCATGCTAAGCAACCGAGGCTATTTATTACCTGTTCTATACAGGAAAAAAAGACTCTAAGGTATTAAAATTTTCAAGATTTCCCCCCCCTCACACAAATACGCCACCAACTGGAAAACCAAATACTCAATACACAAGCTGGACAAGGTCATTTTCTATTCAAACCATAGTACAGAAGCATGCTTGTTCATGTTTTGGCTTTCTAGACTGGAAAGCTGTGGTGTCTTATCTTTCTGCGTAGCTTCCTGTTTCTTTTTCTGTCTGTCACAGAGAATTGTGTGTTGTGATTGCCCAGAATGGTATTGTTTGTATTTTCATAAAAGAAAGGTAAAATCTGTCAAGTTGGCATTTACTCAAAATTCAGACTCATCCTAAACTTTATTTTCTCTATAATAAGATCTGACAAGATTCCTATAGAGTGATCCATTTTCTGTTGATATAACAAAATATTATGAACTGCAGAAGTTATAAAAGAAAGAAGTATATGTTAGCTCACAGTTCTTATCCAAGATTAAGGGGCCAGATCTGGCATTTGCCTTGTTTCTAACAGAGTCCTAAAGCAGGGCAGGGCATCAAGTGATGGAGTACATATGCATGTATGTGTAATCTCTGTCCCTCTTCTTAGAAAACTCAAGATCAAGTATTCTAATTGATTCCATCTAACCTTGCTTAGCATTTGAGGGTTCTAGTCTTAAATGTGCCTGTGTCCCCTGAACACCACATTCAGATTGTTTCTGCCCTTTTACTACGTCACAGTGAAGGATTACTTTCCAACACCATATCTAAATCATAGCACTGTATTCAATATTTTAGTTTTGTTTGCTTGCTTTAGGGGTGGGTTAAGATTGAAAACAACTACAAATTATAGAACGGCAATTCTAGGAACTGTATAGATAGAGAATCCATATGTTCCAGGAGAAACTGTGAGTCTGTATGCCTGCTGGACTTCACACACATCTGTCTATATTCTTGAATAGTTTCTTTTTCATTTCCCACCTAAAAGTGGGGATATGAAGAGTTAATTATACTGTATTTTCTATTGGACATCACATAAACTTATTTATGACTATTGTGTGTGGGGTGAGATCACATGTACATGTGTGATACAATAGTAACAATGGGACTGAGATGTAATATTCAACTGTCTTTGATCCTGTTTTCCTGAGATTCCCAAGTGAACACTATAGTTATAAATGGAAGACTCCTTAGATCATTCCTTTTTAGTGGAAGTGATGTGGTGATAGCCATAAGGAAGCCAGCTGCTTTGCTATTGCTCAGACTATAGTGGACGATCCTCTTCTTGGAATTTAAATCCTAGCACACCTTTTCTTGACCAAATCAGACCTGAGGAGGGAGGGATCATAGGGGAGTGTCGGGATGAGGAATGCCCTTTAGAGTTCTTATGCACTTTGGGGCAGCAATCTCTAACCACTCTCAGGTGCCATAAGTTTTCCTTTGCTGAACTTTGACCATAAGCAAGTCACTAGACAGGGCTAATTTTCACTACTCTAGAAGACATGTATTATATCTACTTATGTGAAGGAAAACCTTGAGTTTAGAACAGCAAAGCAATTGCTGATGGTTTATGAATATTGTAACTTATCATTAAACAAAGTGGGAAAAGGGATTGTTTCCAGGTAGGTGCAATGATCGACAAGTGCTCTATTTGTCACTAAGTATGGTCAGGGAACTAAATTTAAAACAAAAAGTCTAAGTAATTCCATTCTTATCTTGTGGTGTATACACTTTAAAGGTCAGGAAGCTTGCAGGCTTTGCTGGGAGAGTTTAGATTAAATTTTTTATTTTATCCCCTTCTGTGAAGACAGTATTTTTGGGGTGTGTGTGTGTTTGTGTGTGTGTGTGTGTGTGTTTAATGGTGGCTAGGTAAACTGTTAACTGTCAGCTTTCTTTGAGTAGAAAAATCCTTACATCACTTGCAGTCATGGCTCTTTTGGGGCTTGTTGCTTATTGGTGGACATGCATGGTTGTCCAGTAAGAGTGCGCACGTCTGTGGCCTTATTAGTATGAATACCTTCACTAGGCATGTAAGGAATTCAGGTAGAACAAGTACAATCGACCTGAGTGTATGAGAACTACAGGCCTCCAGGTATACCTGGGTGCTGTGGTTTTTGAAGCGGAGCAGTAGTATGTGAAATGACTCGTGGGAATACTCAAATACATTTCTCAGTAGTGCACACTGTCTAAATTGAAGTGCACACCTGTGCATAGATAAGAGTTTTTTTCTAAGATGAACTATTTGGGGCGGCATTCTGATTACGTACCACCACTGCCACAGGGCTTCAACATCATGTAAACTTAGTTCCCAAATCCGATTGCTAATACAGTATAATAGTACACAGAATAAAGGCACTGGTTTCCATTCTCTAAGGCCCTGTTATTATCTAAATATTACCCTAAATATTATCTGTGGATCAATAGCATTCATGCCACACAAGAACTTGCTGAAAAGTAAATAGTCTGACAGGCCCACAGTTATGTATGGCTATCTGTATTTCCTCAGAGTTTTTAGGTGGTTTGAGAAACACTCAAAGATGATGTGATGGTTCTCAAGCTTGAGTGTATTTAATGCTCACCTAGATATTGCTAGAACAAAGACCACAAGACCTAGAGATTGGCTTTGAGACTTGAGAGAGATAAACATGCTGGGAGATGTTCTTCCTCTGGGCATTTTGTAGCATTGGTTGGACTGCCCCCAGAGGCAGGGTAGTTCAGCTGTCATTTGGATGGTTAAATTCAGTGAGATTAAGATTTTTATGGCCAGACCTAGTTCTTTTCAAGAGGGGCTAAGAATGCAGCTTGGGAAGCTTGCAAAAGACTAGGGTGATACAAAGTGTCTATAGTCAATAGGTGAAGTGCTTATCTATAGGAAGATTAAATAAGACAGTGTGATCATGTCTGAACAGTTCCTAGTAAGCTAAGCTGCTTAATCGGTTGACCAGAGTCTTTACCCTCTTTATCTATTAAAAAGAAAAAAAGTTGCACATCTCAGCTTTTCTAAGATTCCACTTCCTTCCAAGAAGAAACTCAGATAACTTCTTATCCCTCCCCCTGCCAAGCATTGAACAGCAAACATAGACCAGAGCTCAGCAGCTGACGCAGCCACCCTGTTTTCCCTTTTTAAGTTGACTAAGAGCAGTTATTGGCAGCTGGCTTGGCTGCCTACTGCTTTGCCTTTAGGCATTTTTGTGTGTACACCCATTGAGAGTGTAGCTACCTTTGAGGCTCTTGAACAATGTCTGATCAAGAGGTTAGGAAATACAGGCTCCCTGACCCCAACTCCTATTTCCTTATAAGGCTGTGGTGTATGGATTCTGGGCTTGGTATTTAGTGCAGATTGACGTGTGTTCATGTCAATATGAAAACTCTTTGGGTTGAAATATATTTTTGTTTTTATTGCAAAAATTTAAACAACAGAAGAACTGGAAAATCCACTTTATTTTTTTTCCTCCAAAGGCTCCCCACCCTCATAGCATTGAAACCATTATTTCTCTTTTGTGTTGGCATTGCGTACATGATATGTGTAATTGAAAAAAAAATCTCTTCACTACTTGTAGTGGGCACAATATTAACAATTTTTGCTCCTAGAAGAAGCTTGGATACATGAGATGGGTTTATTCTGCCTTAAATTTTCAGCTAAGAATTTAAGAAAAAGTAACTCATTTGTAGATATACAGAGTGCCCTAGATATACAAAGTGCCAACTAGGAGATGGCAGGTATGTTTTTGTTGTTGAGGTTTTTTTTTTTCCATTCCTAGTAAATTTATTTTGTTTCAGTTTATATAAGTGTTTTCTGGGACAATAGTTAAGTTAAAGTTTTCTGAAAAGCATGTCCTAGGAATTCCTAGGTTTCTTTTTTAAATTTTAGATGTACACATAATATAGGATAAGATGTTTGTCAAAAGGCCACTAGATAATTCTGGAGGTGTTTAGTTGTAAAGGACCTACAGGCTGGAGAAAAAGCCGGTTCTTCATTGAAGATCCTCTTTTGTAAAAAAGAAAACATACTAATTCCTTGAGAATTTCATAATTTTATTTTGATCATATTTACCTCTATCTTCTCCAAGATCCACACCCATTTCCACGTCCACCCAACTTTGTGTCTTGAGTCCATTTTGTGTTTCTCATATATTCTTGGGTATGTGGCCATTCACTAGAACACAGCCATGCTACCAGGGGCTTCTTTTAACCTACCCATGTGTGAAGCACCTGGCAATTCTACAAAACAAGGTGTGGTATTCCGCTCTCTATAACTTAGGAAACAAGGAGGTCACTCACCAATACTTATTTGCAGAGCTGTATTTGAATGCTAGGGTTTAAATATAGACTGGCCAAACCATTCTCAAAGATGCCAAGGCTTGGCAGAGTGATACAAACCTATAATGCTGGCACTTGGGAGACTGAGTGAGTTGAAGCAAACCTGAGCTATGGAGAGAAGACCTGTCAGAGAAGGGAGGGAATGAAAGAATGAGAATCATGAAATAGATAGGTCAAGCTGCTAATAGCATTCATAGGTGAACGAACGGTCTGAAGCTTGGGCTGAAGGGTTTTCTGGGTGTACAAAGCTGGTGAGTGGCAGGGCATGGAAGGCTGCCCTTTGCTTCTGTTGGCTTTTGCTCCCTTTCAACACAGTGTGCTTTCTGGTGCCTGACCAAAGAGTCTGTTAAAGTTGTGTTTGAAAGAAACTGGAAAGGAGGCGAACCAGTTTATCTCAGGATTGTAATATTTCAGAAAATGGGTTGGGGATACAGCATGCCATCCTTGCTTTCCTCTGCTTCTTTACCCACTCATCCTTTAAAAATGGTCAGCAGGAAGCTATGTCGGGACTGAGGACGACCTATGAATAGTTGGACTCTAATGATATTCAAAGTCCATATCTTCAAAGCTTAATTGTTAGAGGTATAAATACTTTATTGCCCTGCCTGTTCTAAAGTTAAATATTCTTTCTAAGAGATGGATTGATAGGTTGTGCTCATTATAAAGATCTGTTGGCTTATGTTGAAGCTTCATGTTCATATCATTAATTTTGAGTGCATGGAGCAGGAGGGGTTACCATTCCAGTTACCATTGAGGGGTTTCTAGACTTTTTGTTCTGGAGACCTTTGGAGTATAAAAGTTGAGTCAGGTGTGAATTCCACAGCCTGATTGTTGCATCTTTTCTTTCTGGGGGATGACATTGCTTTTGTAGCGACCTGTTGTTCTTGACTTTCTGGTTCTGCTGGTTATGTAGGGGACTGTTCTTACTGTCTGGTCTACCCAGGCTTGGGAAGTAATTTGTCAAGCCTGCCCTTAGAGCCTGCTGGAGAGAGTTGGCAAACTCTCCTGCCCTGCTGTGAATCCCTCAGGCTTTTGAGGGAGGACAGATGGTAGGGCTAAGCTATAAGCTCCCAGCCACCCCTCTACGTAATGATGAAAAATGACTAGCCTCCTGGTAAGTGGAAATCAGGACCCAGGCAACTTTGAATTCTAGTAAATGACTTTGAACTCAATTCAGAGTAAAGGAAGAAGTTGCTTTCTCACTTAAAGCTTCCCTTGTTATGTTTTGCATTTGAATGTAGGAAAGGTTTTCTTCATATGTGCTCACCCAGGTGCACACTATACTTGGACTGCTGAGCCCAGGAGGTAGTCCTGTGTGTTCTTTGGGGTATAAGTAATGTCTGTAAATGCCAGGAATGCATGACAGGATCCCAGAAGGATGCAGAATTGCCTTCTGTGGGACACTAGCATTGTGAGGCTCACTGTCCACACAGCTCTCTCCATGCTTGCCTGCATCTCCATTCCTCTTACTGAAGTTGTGGTGCTTGCCAGTCCATGCATCTGGGGCCTTGTGTCTGGCTGTAATTAACAGGATCAGTCTCTAGGTTAGCCAGTGAATTGTGTGAGCCAGTTGAGGAAGCGGAAGCCTATTAGTTACAGCATGTTAGCAAAGCATGGAGGATAGATCAGTAGTAGGATCTGCAGTGGTGTTCTTCTGGAGTCTTTCTCTTTATATTGGCTCCATGTGCTGTGTTCATGAAGCATGATATTGGGGCTCTTGTATGATCCCATCTTACTTCTACATTACTCTTATCCTTAAAGTGAGTCAGGCCGTTAGTACTCCAGGACTGTGGACACAAAGCCGTTGAACTGTAGAGTATAGCAGCTTGGCTTCCATCTCTGCTCTACCCACCTTTCCTAACCCATGAGCTATTTGATTAAGATTTATAAACTCTATAGGCATCCATGTTTTCTCCTATAGGATTGGCACCTACCTCAAAGTGTTGATAAAATTGCTAGCATAAAGATGTTAGCTGTTGGGAATGGAATATACTGGCTGCTCTTTCAGAGGACTTGGGTTTGATTCCCAGCATATACATGGTGGCTCACTATCATTTCTTAACTCCAGTCCCAGGGGACCCAGTGCCCTCTTCTGACCTCCTCAGGCACTAGCTATAGACATGCTTCATAGACTCACACGCAAGCAAAATACATTAAATCTTTAAATAATGTAAAAAGATGCTAACTGCTATTTCTCTTATTACCATTGTTTCCCTTACCATACAAAGAAGAAAATGAACAAACGTCTTTACTAAAGAAATAAAATAAAATAAAATGGTAGTCCTATGACTACCCTTGTCCTGCTCCTGACCGTGGGAGGTTCTGTTGAGTTCATTAAACAATAACATTACAAAATGTAACACTTTGCTTGGAGCGCTGCCCGGGCCTAATCCTTATCTACAGACTTGAGGCTGTGCCTGTCTGGGAGAGAGGAACTCGGTCTTCAAAAGGGCTTCCACACCCATAAGTCTCAAGTTACTGGAGGGTTGTTACACCAGCATAAAATTCACATTTCTGATAATTTCCCTAAGTAGTACACTTTCTGAACTGTCTCTGTTACCAACTAAGTATAAAAATTTGAGCACACCACATCTTCTTTTGTTTTGTTTTGACAGAGAGTCTCACTGCAACCCAGGCTGACCTTGAAAAAGCTATGTAGCCCAGGCTGGCTTCAAACAATGGTGATCCTTTCTGCCTCAGCCTCCTGAGTGCCAAACGTATGGACCTGAGCCACTGCACCCAGCTGCGTGTCACAATCTTTTTGACCATATCTTTCCTACTTTGATGAAAAAAGCCCTCTGGGTTCTCCCCTGCCAGCACCAGTGCCCACAGAAGGTCAACAGAGACAGTCTTTCATCTTGGACTGTTCACGGTGCTGAGTGCCCTGCTGCTTCTTTTCAGAAAAAAGAAGTAAAAAGTAATTATTAAGAGAACTTCCCCACCTTCCCTGCTGCGGCTTCCTCTGACAGGCAAGTTCTTAAACAAGCATCTTGATATTTCAGCAGATGGTGCCGGGGTTTGTTAACGCAGCCTGCGGTATTCCCAGTTCGATCCTGCGTTTCTAGATTCTTTGTAATTAGCTCACAACATGGGTGAAAGTGAGCTCAGTGTAATCTAAACCCAGGGAGGTTGGAAAAAGCAACATCTGGCAGAGGAGGCAGGGCAATTTTGCTTTGCTTTCAGGGGAATGGCCCCAGAAGTAAGCTTCATGAGAGTAACAGCAGTGATAAGTCATTGCAGCTGGGTTCTGTATTCTGCCCTGGCCACCATTTGCTTCCAGCAACAATGCAACCAAGTATTAGCTTTCATTTATAAAGCCTTTTGTCCTTTTGTCCCCAGCCCAGTCTCATGAAAATCAAATCTTGGTTCCTGCTGTATAGTGTGTTCACTGTCTTGGGATGCTTAATTTAGATTGTGAACTTATGATATGCCTGGGACATCATTAGCAATCCTTTGGGAGTTTTTAACTACAGGGAGAAGGCATCTTCTGAATATGGGTGGCATTGTCCCTGGGCAAATGTCCCAATCTGAATAAGAGAGGAAAAAGGAGAATGCAAGCTGAGTTGAGTCCACCTCTCTCTGCTTCCTGACCTGTGTAGATGTGAGCAAGCCCCCTTCTCCTGCTGCCACGCCTTCCCTGCCATGGTGGGCTGCCACCTTCTCCACTCAAGTCTAAAGAAGTGTTCCTCCCTGTAGTTGCTTTCTTTTGGGTCTTCCTTTACAGCAGAGAGCAAAGTAATGAGTAATGTCCTTTTTCTTTGTGTGTGATTAGAATCTTTATATGGAAGATTACTACCATTTTAGAAAAACATAGAAACAAGGTTTTGTAAGTAAACAGTATTTGTGAGTTAATTTGTGAGCCTAGATGTGAGTGTGGAGCTTCACCACCTTATGTTCAACTGAATGATACTGTGTCCCTGATGTTATAGCAACTGATACTATCTCTGTAGTAGGGACTGTTTACAACCCACTGGATAATAGTGGGTGTGTAACTGATTCCAAGTGGGTTGATGTGATACAGCATTATCTGATTAGCCTCCAGCTATCTTAGGTGGTGATGTCCTTCCCCATGATGTGGGAGCTGGGCGAGGCAGTGCTGGATAGCCTTAGGTTCACAACAGATCCCATATAAGGTTTGGGGCCCCAAATAGGAATTCTAGTGTCCCCAATGACAGGAAGAGTGCATGTAAAATATAATCTTTCTAACTAGACTTTACTTTTTCTCCAAGTACATGATTCAGCAGAGAGGTAAGGGAGATACTTCTCGTGATGTCTTCTCTCGTACACCAGTGTGTCAGCAGCAAACAGCAACTGTTTTCTTAGCAGGCGTTTTGCTCAGTATTGGTTGTTACGTTCACATTAAAGAGTCACTGTAAATCACTATGAAAAATGGTCTAATGGCTTAGGATTTTCTCCCAATCCCCACAGTGATGCTGCAAAGAGCTCGGTTATTTTGTTTTGTAGACAAGGACCCTGAGATACCCAGGTAGTAAAATAGTGTAACAGGGGTTTCACACCAAGCCCATCAGACTTTGGAGGACTATTGGTTGAGACTAAATGAAAAGAATCTGTCAGCAGTTGCCTCCCATAATGCCTCTGCCTCTGGTCATCTAACTTTTCCCCTGTGTATAATTTTAACTTTATCTCTTTCCTCTTTATGTGCCAGCATTCCATGCTGTGAAGTACTAGGAGTGGAATAGAGGAAAACCTCAGATCAGAGTTCTAATTAACACTGTGAATTTATGATCTGTTGTTCAGGGAGAAATACCCTTTGGCATAACAAAGACAGGGTACCAAAGATGAGTTAGGATGGTTAAGGATAGGAGCCCTTCTGCCCCAAGTGAAGGGAAGCTTCTGTTTAGCAGCCCAGACAGGAAGGGTCTGTTCCTGTTGTGTACATGGAGGACTGTCAAGGTTGTTTCCTATACCCCAGGAAGTAGTCACTGTCAGGAAAGTGAAGGAATTCTCTGAAGTAGGGTCCCTGAGTGAGGGACTGTCATTGACTTTAACTTTACATCTCCTGCCATTATAACCATCTGAAACTCCTGTCTCAGTGGCCAAGGTGGAAAGCTGTATTGATGTTTTTGTAGTAAATACCCAAAGTTTGGGAACTGGGACCCAGGGTTCCCTTCCTAAATGTTAGGCAGAGGTATTCCTAAGGAATCCTCATTGGCCAGATGGATCAGGGACAAATTTACAAAATTAGTACTGCACAGAGAATTCTCTCTTGTGGACTAATTCTTCTCCCCCTCTCTGAGGACCATCTGTCTCAGGGGCACAAGAAAAAAATAGGCATCTGTTCAGATCTGTAAGGTTGGCCTGTTTCTATAATGCTTCCAAGCAGAGACTGGGATATCATTGGACCAGCCCCCAAATTTTAAAGCACAGGGATTTTCAGGTAGGAGTTGTAGAATCAAGACAAAATAATTTGAGTGTGAGTAAGATAAGAAGGTGGCTCAGTGGTAAAGCAGTTACTATGCAAATGTGAGAAAGTTAAGTTCAAAGCTCCATGGTGGTGTGCACCTGTAATCCTAGTGGTCATGGTGAGGAGAGAGGGGTGCTGAAACAGGACAGTAGTGATCATTGTGACTTTCTGGACAGCCACTTTAATTAAATTGGTGAGATCCAGATCCAGTGAGAGTCCTTGTCTAAAAAATAAGACACCAGACATCAGCCTCACCTGTGTACACATGAAGACTCACCATACCAAACATACACATAAACATATATATATATATATATATATATATATATATATATATATATATATACACACACATATACCACACACACATTTTGTTTGAAAGACCTGGTTTTGTGATCGACCATTCTAGAGCCAAAGATAAAGTATCTTCTATAAAGAAATAGCAGTTTAGGCTTTGTGGCAATATGATTTCTGCCACAAGTACTCAGCTATTCTGCTGGTACACCACAGAATCTCTCTGTGCATAATGTGTAAATAAGTGAAATGGCTGTATTCCAATAAAACTTTATTTATAAAATGATGATAATAGGCAGGATTTGCCCTTAAGGCTATAGTTTGTAGATGGTTGTAACAGCAAGTACTCACTATATATGGGAGAGTTTTCTCATCTAAAAATTATTATTCAGACCATTTATGGACACATCATCTGATCTCAAATCTATATCTGTTAAAATACTAAATATGTATCTAGTATATGTGTATGTGTTATCATGCATGCTTGCCGCTGTGCATGGAAAGTGTGGTGGTCAGAGGACAACTTGCAGGAGTCACTTCTCTCTTTTTACCATGTGGATCCCAGGGATCAAACTCCGGTCATCAGGTTTAGTGGCAGGCACCTTTTTCTGCTCGAAAGCCTCACATATCTCTTATTTTTAAAGATTCTGTTTAATTGGCTGCCCTCCTCCACCACAATGCTCTCTGTTTATTCTCAGGCCTACTTATTTGAAATTCATTTTTTAAATCAACACTGAGTAACATTAAGAAGATACTACTCAGCTATCAGAAACAACAAAATCATGCAATTTGCAGCCAAATGGATGGAACTAGAGAAGCTTATCCTGAGTGAGCTAACCCAGACTCAGAAGGATACACATGGCATCTATTCACTTATAGTCGGATTTTAGCCATACAGTACAGGATAACTATACTACAACCAATGCACCAAAGGGAACAGGAACATTGACTGTGTTTTCTGTCAGTGAGACACTTTGCCCTAGTGGTGCTGCCTTGTAGGCTCCCAGTGTATGAAGAGGCTCTTGACCCTCATATGACTGCTGAACTGGGATGGGGGACTGTTATGTAGGGACACTCCACTCCAGAGGAGTGGGATGGAAGGGATAGGGGGTAGAGGGTGGGAGGGCAGGACTGGGAGGGATGGAAAGAGGACACTGAGATGGAGATGTAACCTGAAGTAATAAATATTAAGAAAAAAAAAAAAAAGATCTCAAGGTGGTGCCCAGTGTAGTACAGGTACTTTTGAATGTCAATCTGAACCATTTAGATATTAACACTTAAAACCAAGTTTGACTAGCTCAGTCTTGGTACATCACTTAGTGAGCTGAGAGAAGGAGTTAATAGTGTTGAATAGACTTATTCTTTCCTTCTAGGCTCTTCCCATATGTCGGTTGGAGTTAGTTGTTCAGCATGAAACTAACAGCTTCCTTCCCGAGATACTGTGGGTGGCTCAGCATGTCACAGGCACAGGGATGGATTTAGGCCCAGTACCTTTGTTCCTTTTCCTGGTTTGGCTCTGAAAGGATACATTGAGAGGGAATAGCTGCAGATGTGAAGTCACCAAAATAAACACACTTATGACAGAACTGATGCTTCCTGTTTCTTGGTTGGGCTTAAATTTTTCATCTCCAGACCGATGGTTAACTGTTTCGGCAAGTGCATTAAAAATTGTTTATAAGCTACAATATGCCCATCAGTCAAATGTTCTACATTATTTCGTTCCATTTCCTATCTTTCCATTCTCAGTGGGGAGGGGGTAGTAATGGGGCCCATCTGACTGTTTTGCTTTCACTGGCCAATTTAAAAAGGGAATGTTTTGTTATGTCTACTATTTGCCTTTTTCTTGAGATCAGGAATATAGGGAAAGGAGAAATGTTTGTTGTTGTTAGATGATTAAACAATGTTAATTAACACCTCTACATCATTTTCTTTAGTCAGTGAGTATCCAGAAACTATCTCCCTTCCACTTAAACATTTCGGTGTTAGACACGTCAAATGCCAACAGTGTCTATGTTATGTACCGGAGAATTTGTTTTTGCCAAAAGTCACTGTCAGGCAACAAAGAGAAGAATGAATGAAAAATATCCAACTATAGAGGACAGAGCCTCCATCCTACTCCAGTCCATCCACTCAGCTGGAAGCCTCTAGGCAGCAGTTGAGAAGTAATGGGAATTATGCAGAAGACTCATGAAAATAGTAATTGGAATAACTGTCTGTGACCCTCAGAGGCTGTATTGCATTCATTCACTTATTTCATATTGACAGAGGCATGTGAAGTCCTATGAAGGACCAGCAATCATGACCTCTGTCCAAGAATAGGAAGAGAGTATAAGTTATTATTTGAGTAGATTTTTCTTCTTTAGTGTTCAGAATTTGAAGACTCTTTAAACTATAGTTTTCTTTAGAATTGCAGAGAGACTTAAAATGTATGTATATAAAATAAAAATTGGTAGGTTATTTGCAACTGTAAACAGTATTTTCTGCTTACAGAAAATAGTCATCTTTGTGTGCCTCTTAAGCAAGAAAAAGCATATTGCAAGATTTCATAAGTTCCTCACTAGCCTCTTAAGAGACAAGAAAGACAGTCAAGAAGGAATTGTCCATGAGGACTGATGAGGGCAAGTCTGTCAGGGTTCTGTAGAGGATAAGGAGATCTTCTAGTTTAGATATGATGAGAGGCCAGCCTTAAACCAAGACTCACAAAGATGAACGGGACATAGTAGGACCTATCTGCCAAGCAGGGAAGAAGTATTGTAAATAATTGCAGACAGCAGGAATGAACGAAGAATATGGATGTTCAAGAATATTCTAGTAGTTCCTTTTAACCATAGTATAAGGTAGGAGGTTAAAATTGCAGACAGCAGAAATGAAGGAAGAATATGGATGTTCAAGAATAGTCTAGTAGTTCCTTTTAACCATAGTATAAGGTAGGAGGTTAATAGTGTAACGTAGGACTCAGTGGATCTGAACAAGGACCAGACACTGATGGGCCCTTTACTCTGTGTGAGTCAGACTGTCACTGGAAGGCCTTATATACTGTGTCACTCAGCCTGCTATCACTGTGACAAATACCTACAAGAAACAACTGAAGGAAGGAAAGATTTACTTTTGAGACCTGTTTCTGTGGTTTCAATCCATCATAGCAAGGGGTGTGTGACAATTTATGGCAACCGAGAAGGAGAAAGACACAGAATGTCTTCTTTATTGTATCTAGGTAAAGAGGACCTTCCCCTCCCAGACACACATGGTTCCTTTTCTATCCGACCCACCCAATAAACATGATTAACTAGATTAACTATTCATGCACCATGTTAAAAAGATGACACCCAACACCACTAGTGGGATACTTTGAACAGTTGAAAATGGGGAAATATTAATTTGATCATTTGAGGAAGTCTTGGATGATAGGTTGTAAGAAAGTTGAGGTTGGTGTCAAGGAAATCAGTGGAATGGTTGCCTTAGGTAAAAGGAAAATGATGGGATCTATTTCTAAAAATCTGTTCAATTAGGAAACTTCTCAAAATTACAAGCAGAGAAGAGTGTGGGGTGAGAAGAGACAATGAGGCTACTGGTTTGGTTTTGCCACATGAGATACTCGGTTAGCCTTGGAACCCTGAAAGACACAGCAATAAATAGTTTCTTAGCAAGGCCCCTTTAGCTATTTGGGACAAGGACCAAACTGAACATACTTATTTAGGGTGCAAAGTACCTAGAGCAAGAGAGGTGGAAGAGGATTGGGAGGCCACACCATGCTGAGTGCAAAAGGGAAAAATCTCTGTGGAAACAGGAGGGAAACCAATGTAAGCAAATGCCTGAATTGACAGTGTTGAAACTTGGCAGTGCTGGGAAGACTTTAATTCTAGAACAGTTCTCATGTGTGATTGACTACATCACCTTTTCAGTCCACCTTTTTTTCATATGCTTGCATCTCAATATACTTGCACTGTTTACAATTCCATCAGCTCGCAGGTGTGCTGCATCTGTGTTTTATCCCACATTTCCCCTTTATTTTGTCTTTTCTATCTATCAAACCTTGATAAGCCTGGAGCAGAGACTACAATTACAATTAGGAAAAGTAGGCTTTTGCTCATCCTAAATTTTACTTCATCTTCTCCATCATCCTCTGGCCTAGGCTGCAGTCTACTTTAGCGCCTTCACCTTGACAGGTGTCTCATACATCTGGCTGCACTAAGCCTAAAACCCACTGGCAGTTTGTCTTGCTTTGTCGTGTCTATTTCCCTCCACTATCTCTTGTAACTACTGCATAAAAATATACACATACTTATGTCGTGGTTTGTCGGATACCATGTACTCTAATGTTAATTAATTTACTTCCCAAGTTCTGCTTGCTGTTTTTCAGAAGCAGACACCCGCATACCCAAAATGACGTTTGGAACCTTGCCTGCTAATCTATTCTTGATTGGTTGAATAAAATTGTTGACTGATGCTGAGCTGAGAAGGGAGAGAGGTAGGCAGTTTTTAGGGGTTGAGAGAGATAGAGAGAGAGAGAGAGACCACGAGAAGAAGCAGGAAGAGAGGAGAAAAGACGTAGTGCAGAGGAGATAACAACAGGAAGTATGGGGGACTTTGGACGGGTGAAAGATAATTGGTAGTAGGGGTAGTAGACTAGATATTTTGCTCAGCTCTGTGTTTAGTCATGAATAAATCATAATCTCCATGTGTGATTATTCAGGGAAATTATTGATCAAGGAGTAAATAAGCTTTATTAATAATATGAATGAATATTATTAATATTCATCAATATAGTTTCTAGAGTCAAACAGACCAAAATCTAACTTGTGCTGGATTCTAATTGGCTTTCATACCCAGAACAGCATAGCTTATGTCCTTGAGCCCTAAAGTCCACATAATAAAATCTACCTTACAGATTTGTCATGAGAAGTAAGTCAGATAAGGCAACACATCTGCAAGCTTGATTGGTACATAGCATATGTCCCCATGGAGACCTAATAAGAGCAATATGAATACCGGACAATGAGCAGAACATAGTGATTGCTTGTAAATCAGAAAGGTCAACTCCATTAGTAGGTAATGTATAGTATATAACGGAGAGATGTGCAAATCATGGATTCTTAGACATTTTCTCTACTTGTAAGAGCTAATAGATACATGAAACTTAACAGGAAGCCTTGTGGAAAAAGAGAGCCATAGACACAGCTATGTTTGACTTAGTATTCACACATATCAGAAATGTTTTCCTCTTTCTTACCTTACGAAATTGTACAATGTGTCTTGTTTGCAGATCTCAGGAAATTACCTGGTTCTGTATCACAGAGTGACTCGGGTCCTCTCTCCCCATCTTGAAATGCCAGGCTCACTCGGGCAACTTTGTAGAGCTGACCTAACAAAGGAATGATGGCAGTGGGATTCATCTGTGAATGTTTCATGTAGACACCACTTACCGCTGCTTCTTCCTTATATTTACGCATGTCTATACTGATTTGGGCTCTTCTATTTGTATGTGTGCAGGCATTTGTGTGCCTGTGCATGTGTGCGTGCATGTATATGTACATACTTCTGTGCCTGTGCATGTGTATATGTGCACATATGTGCATGCGTTCACACTTGTGTGTGCATGTGTGTGTTACGAAGAAATTAATGGTATGCATCTCGTAACCCTTCCCTCTAAATTTTTCTATATATTTCACTGAAAGAGATGGGTTCTGCCCCCATTGAAATACCAATAGGTGACCTCTTCCAGCATCTCAGTTACAGAACCAACCCATTAGATGGGGCTGACCCATGGAGACCTGATTCCTTGTTTTTCTCTTCTTCCCTGTGGACTTTTGGCTGGAGGGGAGGATATCTGGGGTGGCCTATAGATGTGCTCCATATCCTGGAAGGTTGGCATCAAATACAATTATTTCAAAGTGAAATCTGTTTGTTTTTAATCCACGCAGGCAGTTTTCCATTACAGTAAAGCTTTCACAGTTGAGTACCACTGATCTCTTGTGTTCTTGAAAATGATTGGTGATTAAAATCACCCCTTTTGCAAGCAGCTACCCACTGCTGCTCTCCACAGAGAATAATAAACTACCATCCACAGAAATATTAAGATACCACTTAGAGAATTAGAATTTTAACTACTTCATGTGGCTGAGGCACAGGGGCCTGTTCAGCACAATGCTAGTTATCTCAAAATTGGTAATGCAGCCCAGCTTAACTCCCTGCTCCCTTGGGGCTGGCTGCCTCCTGCAGTGCGGTGTGAAACTTAACTGTAATTTGTTGTGACTGATCCCTAATGCAAGTGTTAACAGTGGCTACTTGCCATGAGAAGGAGAGTGAAAGTAAGTGTTGTTTATCCAGACAAGAAGTGATACCAAAATGAGACTGGAGGTGTGATTCTAATTTGCACCTCCATTTCATTTGCCTGGAGGAACTACATTTCTTTGTCATTATTTCTGAATATATATAGTGACGGGAAAGCTTACCAAATGCCCCGCTAACAGATGTGGCAATCACACTTCTCTCCAACCCCTCAGTTTTTATTCATTCATGCTTTCATCAAATCACTTTGTGCTGGGAAGAAAGGCCCTTACCAGAACTACTCAAGATACCTGCCAGATAGGAAACGTGAGTGATGATGCCAAAGAGCATCTGGGAGCATGTTAAGTGTCCTGTGTCTTCCCTGTGGCATAATGATGTGTTTTACATTTCATTCTGCAAGCCTATCTTTGTATTAGAAAGGTAGCCGGTGAAAGCCTACTCCTAAGGTTCCAACAGTTCATTCTGTGGAGTGCCTGCCCTACAAAATATTAAGTACCGTTTGATAACAGAGTTCAATTAAAAAGCTTTAAAAGGTCCACAATACATATTAAAATGTTGAGGACTCAGAGTTCTGCAAAAAAAAAAAGAAAAATCATCCCACTGAACTTTAATTCTTAGCTTCTATGCTCATTTGTTCATAGAAAACTTCTCCTCCATCTAATAAATGTTACTTCTCATAATGCCATACTGTTCTTAGTGTTAGCAGATGGTCCTTGTTACAGCATCAGCATTCGCTCTCACACATTCTTTAAGAGGCCAGTCATCCAGGTAGAGTGCAGTTAGTTTCAGCAGATTACTCATGGGATTATCCTTGTGTTTTCCTGTTGCAGTTGACTTTTAGCACCTTTGTCTTAAAACAAACAAACAAACAAAAGTTTAAGTTTAGGGAGTCAAGCTGAGACCAATGCATTTTTCACACACATGGTAGAGGAGAGAACAGAAAGTCCTGCTAGAAACCTAATCTTAGCAGCCTTGAGAGTCTATACTAACTGCTGAGGAAGGTGTTTGTCCTGTTACCATACATAGTAGAAAGTCGTGTCTGAGCTTTATGGGCACATTAGGATGTTTCTTCATTTCTAGCAGTTGCCATGTATTATGGAAACAAGGCTTTAAGAGATGCATCATGGATGCATGTTGTCCCCACTATGTGACTTTTACCAGTAACTCACAAATATGGGCCTTCAGTCTGATAACAAAGTCTTTTATAAAAAAAAAAAAAACAAAAAACCTAATACATGCTGAGCTTCATTGCTTTCTGAAAATGAAGGACCGGGAGATGTAACTATAATGGATCGAGAGCACTGCTGGCTTTACCAGCCAGCACTTGTTCACTTTAGAATGTAACCTGTGACTGGTTTTCTTTACTACCCTATGATAGACACATCCCCCAACTTTCTGTCTGATTACTGGAAAATTAAGCAGCCTGCATAGTGGTGTGTGGTGCTCCAAATAATATGGGCTGCAGCTTGACTCTGGCTGCTGTTTTAAAGGTCACACACACCTCAAGGTACCACTTTGTAAAGAGCATTATAGTCAAAGGGAAAGTGCACAGATGTAAACCAGGGTTAAAGCAAGAACCATTTCCACAACATATGTTTGAGGCATCACCAGTGATTATGTTCCCTGCCCATGTGAACAGAAAGCTGGAATAAAAATGAGCATCATGTTTGCCCCAAAGTTAGCCTCGTACAGCAGGAAATTCATAAGGGAGTAGACACAGTTTTTTCTTGAGCCACTCAGTAGAACAGATGTAAGCACTTTTCTCACTTGCTTAGGAAAAAAAATGGCTGCGTTTTATAAAGCACATTTCATAGCCAGTCACAGCCCATGAGTTTAAGAACTAGGTGAACAGAACCCTGGCCTGGCCATATGTAGCCCAAAGGTCTTTTAGAGACCGATTTTCCCAGAGATGGAGCCATTCCAAGCAAGGAGGAGTTCCTAGTACTGAGATTCTTGATTTGCTGGCAAGTTTCAGATAACTGCCTGGCCTCATTTGGGGACTCTGAGGTACAGGGAGGCAAATGCTTGTAACTAGTGCTGACAAGTTATTTTATCTTCAATTAAGTTGTAGCAAGTTGTACCAAGATCAGATTGTTCTACCTAAATTAGAGGTGTTCTTTCTCATATTGCAGTCTCTGAAGCAGGGGAGAGGCTCAGCAAGAGTGGAACTACACAGCAAGGAGCCTGGCAGCTTCATACATTGACCCCCCAAACAAGTCAGTGAATCCTGTCCTACTACTTTACTTTCACTTTGCTTCCTGCCCTGCATGAAAGTCTGAGCCTCCCCTCACAGGTACAGAAAGGGAGTAATCTCTCTGTGCACTCCTGCCTTCAGTCCTAAAGAATAATTTCTTACATGGGAAATAGACATTAAGCTGGTAAGCTCCCAGGTTTCATTCTTCCAAGTAAAGACACTTCTCACTGAGGTTGATTCCTGTGTTTACAATACTGATCCTCCATGGTTACCTGAGCTCATTCCAAAGTTTATTCCTATGTCCCCAACACTGATCCTCCATTGTTACCTGGGATCTTTGACCTAGGATAAGCCACCAAATTAATGAGACACTGGAATAATCAGAATAATCTGACAAATCCATAATCACCCACCATGCTCCTAGGAACTAGAGTTACTCCAAGCTGTGTATCAGCCTGGCTGGGGAGGAGCTCTTTCTGTGTATTATTTGAGATGCCAACTAACCTATTAATCCAAATCACCAATGAGAACACAGGTAAGTATGGTGTTCATTTGTGAAAGTTAAGTCCCTTCAGTGATAAGCCCAGAGAATAAGAACAGCATGAAGAGGTCAAAGGACTTTACAGACATCTGCTTTCTACAAACATCATTTTGTAGTAAAGTGAATGGAAGGAAGAAGGCAGAGAAGTAAGCTGGGCTATCGGTCCTATCCCACATCATCAGTTAGCAGAATGTGTTGTAAAAGGCCCTGCCTTAGTGCTTGAGCTCAGGCATCGCACACGTGTGTGTAGCCTACCAAAGCTCTCATTCTAGTTGAGGGAAATAGGTACCTATAAGTAAATACTGAAAATAATTCTAGATCTAACCAGTGTTTTAAAGGGGACAAAAGCGAGAAGCTGAATAAAGAACCACTGGTGGAGAGTGGGGGCGGGGGGTGAAAGCCATTTTAAAAAGGACAGTGCAGTAGTAGAAATTCCAGTGATAGTTGTTCAGAAGATAAACTCATGAAATAGGGAGCAGTAAAGTTCTAATGTGGAGACAGCATTCCAGGTTGTACAAGTGTGACAGTTCACAGCTGTGCAAATCGGGGTTCTCTTTAGAAATGGAACCAGTCAGTTGAGTGTTTGAGTATGTGCATAAGAAGAGGTCTTTTGAATACATCTATACATTTAGGGAGATGGGCACATCCCCAAACTGAAGATGTGTCAGCAGTCTTGAGAGCCAGCCATTTAGTACAAACTGAGGCCAAATGCTTGAGAAGCACAAGAGGTCCTTGTGCGTTTCCTAGCCAGTGGCAAGCAAGCACAAGACCCAGGAAGAACTGATACTTCAGTCTGAGACCAAAGACAGGAGCAGATTGATACTTGGTTCAACTTTGCTACCAAGTATGTCTGTGTGAGTATTTTAAATAATGGACTAATAAAACAAATTGCCCTTCTAGTGTAGAAGGGCATCACCTTGGCCCATCAATAGCTGGAATAAAAGAGGTTAGCAAGTTTCCAGCCTTACCATACCTCTGCATGCCCACCTGAGCTGAGCTAGTCTCCTTCTGCATTGCACTGGAGCTTAAACCCTAACATCTTTGGTTGGTTCTCAGACCTTCACTGTCATATAATGCCACCAACTTTTCTGGATCTCCTAGCTTGTTGACGGCAAACCTCATGATGTCTCAGCCTCCAATCACAGGAACCATTTCCTTAGAATAAGCCTCAGTGTAGACATTGTTTCTCCATAACACCAGTCCATTTTTCTTGGGAATTGTAACTAGTACAGAAGTCAGTCTCTTATCCGCACCTTAATATCTTCCAGAAGCATCCTTGCAGATGAACCTAGAACAACCAACCTTTGCTTAGAAATCTTGGCATCCCTCAGTCTGGTCAGGCTGCCACCTAAAATCATCATGTGTGGGCAGTGGGAAGGGAAATAGCGCATGGAATTTGTAAGAGACAGCCTTACAGTGGTCAGGGATTTGGAGTTTATTCTAAGTATCTGGGGTAAGGGCTTTGAAGGAGCTTAAATGAAAAGCAGCTTGATCCCACCTCTTTTAAAATTTATAGCCCTTGGGGCCCAGTGAGATGGTTCAGCGGATAAATACACTTGCTACCAAGCTTTATGGTCTAAGTTCAATCCCTGAGACATACACGGTGGAATGAAAGAACTGAGTCCTGCAAGTTGTCCTCTGGTCTACAGAGAGAGAGAGAGAGAGAGAGAGAGATTAAAACCAATTACTCTTTGGAGGTGGGAGAGTTATGAAAGATGAGGCATCAACTGTTGGAGTGTTAATAAAAACAGACAAGGGAGATGGAATCAAGGGAAATTTGAGGAATATTTTAGAAGTTTAGCTTTTGGGAGAAGATAAGGTAAAGCAAGTATGGCCAAGTTTTGTAGAAAGGCTTTTCTCTTTGCATCTCTGTGGTAGGATGCTGTTCAGACAGTGGTCTCAGCCAGCAGTCAGCAACTCTGTCTTGCTTGTTTTTGTGTGACTTGTGATCTAGCAGTCTTTTTTGTTTTTGTTGATCTGGCCTTCATAGAAGAGACCTACTGGATTCCATCTTTGGAAAAGCACATTGGTGTTGAAATGTCCAGGTCCCCTAACTCACAGTCCCTATCAGCAGCACTATGGAGTGTCAATTCCTCTTTTCTGTTTATGGGCCAAAGTCAGCCACCATTAAAGGAACATTGGACTCGCCAGCATTGGAACCTTCCCATGCTCTAACAGCCAACTAAGTACTTTCTGAAACCAGGGAGATCTTGGAGGTGACCTCAGAGAGGAGCAAAGCCATTTTCTCTACTGAGTTTTTACATGTTTCCTCTGATGTTGAAGGGGCCAACCAGGCAACGTGAAGGGAGAGATAGATTAGCTCTACGCAAGTGAGGTAGCACACTGGCAGAGAAAATGGAGGAAGGCTGTGCAGGGTACTGACTGCAGCTCAAACCTTTTTTTTTTTTAACCTATGTTCTCCAGAGGTTGTCTCCTGGATTGAGTCAGCTCTTCTGGCCCTGAAATGCCATACAAGTGACATTCTGTGTGAGGTATGAAGCTTTGGGTCTCCATGCAGGTCCAGAGGTAATTTGCTTGATCACTTCTTGACATGGCCAAGTTTTTGTATAGACAGAAGCCCGTTAACTGTTTGGGGTAAGAACAAAGCAAGCCCAGCCTGCTTCACAGAGGCAGACAGGTCTTTTCAGGGTCTTCTGAGGCACAAGTGGGTGTGGTAAATGTTCTTTAATAAACAAGAATCTGGCATCTGATTCAATTTTACATTGGGGGAAACGTGAGTGTTTTTGATTGGGTCATACTTTTCTAAAACTGAAATTTTTTTGTAATGTTGTTGTTAGAATATATTTACACAAATGTGTTGAAAACCTCATGATCTAAGTCATAAAATCTTAGAACAACTTTTGAGTTGCCAGTCTACTCCAGGATTTGGTAGGTTGAGGACCTTCTGGAAGACTGAGTTCTAGTTGGAAAGGAAGTGGAATCCAAAGCAGAAGGCTCCTCTCCGAGGCTACAAACAGCTATTCAGTTGTTTCTGAGGTATAATTTGTAACCTCCATGCACCTCTAACTCTGTAGGTTCACCTTGAATGACAGGAAAGCAAGAGTCCAGTGCCACAAGGGTGGTGTGATAGATTCGAAGATGGCTGAGCTGTGTAGAGGACCCAGGTTTTACAAAGAGAGCCAGAATGGAGCATTCCAGGGCAGGGCTCAACCTAAGACATACAGATTCTTACAGCTCAGTGGGCTTTCTAGAGCAGTAGCATATCTTCAGTGAAGAGCATTCAATGTTCCTTTCTCATCTTTGTTTACTTACTGTTTCCATTTTCCTGACCTAATGTTTCCTTTCACAACTGTTTTTTTTTTTTTCTTACCTTCTGGAAAAATCTGAAAAGAATCCTGTGCAGGAAGTGTTCTTCAGCTATAAAGAAAAAAAAATCTGCTGCTCTAGCATTATTTTTTCATACTATGCTAATCATTTTTGAATACATTGTACAGATGGTAGGTTGTATTTTTATGGAGGGCTTTTTTTTCAAGCCAAGTTCATAGACATGATCTTGAATTTGTAATGCTGTATTCTGAAGTGTCTTTTTTGGCTGTCAAAATAGTACCAGCTTTAAAACGTACATAGACACTCTGGGTGAGGCTGATTATTTCTGCTTGCTTTCTTTATACAAAATAAGTATTTTCCCTTACTGAGGGGGAAAATGTTCGTTGTAGAAGACTAGGAAATGAGAAGGAAAAAGAAAAACAATCCATTGGTTTAAGCACTACCCCCATAAAAAACTGCTCCTTATCTTCACCCTCCCTGCCTTTTGAGTCATAGAATAAGACTATTGAGACCCATTCAGTTCCATCTCCTGTTTACATGTTGGATATGCAGGTAACAAATAGCTGGCTTGGAGAACATGTTAATAGAGTTTGTGCCTGTGTGGAGTTTGCATGATTAAAATGGGAAATCTTGAGCTTGGGATGTATGGAGTCCTGTATTTTGATTGCAGAAATGGTTAAGTCATACATTCCCAGGAAGTCCCTTGCCTGGGTTGTAGCTGTAAGTTAGGAGAGTTCATGTGGAGATTCATACAGAGCCTCAGTCCCTGGTGAGGGCAGCTACCAATGATGTTGCTCACCTTTTGAGCATCTGTATATAGGCCATGTGCTTCTACAAGAAACTTCTACACAGTTCATATTTTAGACTTTACAGACTGGGACAAAAATCAAGGGTGAGATAGATAGCACATCGCCCCTTAATGTAAGCATTTGATGTGAAAAGAGAAGATCATCACTGAATATAGACAACCGACTGGATTTTACAGCTCTTATGTTGCAATCCTCATAACCCTGTGTGCAAGTTGCTTGTCTAATGAATGATGGGTCCTGGGTTCAAACTGAGGCGGCCAGAGCCCTGAGCCTGCTCCCACCTCTAACCCCTGGTCAAGTAACTTCAGTCTCCTGCCTGATGGTCACTCTTCATTTTATGTAATCAGTGTACTATCTTTGCATACTGTCCACTCTCTCCCTTTTCCAATGACCCAGCCCATTGTAATCCCTGTCTGTATCTCTTCTCCCATAGCTCTGTTCCTATGCTCAAATCCACTGCTGATCTCTCTGTATGATGCTGATTCTTCCCTGCTTGCTTGGCTGACTTCTTAGCCATTAGATCTCATTCTAAGGTGCACCTCATTTGGAGAGTCCTTCCCAAAATACTTGTTCCTATGTCCTGGGTACTCTAACACAATATTCTTTATTTTCTGACCTTTTTATTCCTCTCTTTCCTTCCTTCTGACCATCCTATAGTTGAGTTTTCTGCATATGTGTGTATCTGCTTCTGCACTATAGAAAACAAGCTCCTCTGGATGTGCTGTCATTTGAGTTTTTGATCTTAGCCATTCTGACAGGTATGAGATAGAATCTCAGAGTTGTCTTGAGTTAAATTTCTCTGATGATTAAGGATCCTGAGCATTTCTTCAAGTGTCTCTCGGCCATTGGAGATACCTCTTCTGCAAATTTTCAGTTTAGCTCTGTGTCCCATTTTTGATTGACTTATTTGGTTTCTTGGCATTTAATTTCTTGAGTTCTTTATAAATTTTGGATATTAGCCCTCTGTCAGATGTGAGGTTGGTGAAGATCTTTTCCCAATCTGTAGGCTGCCGTTTTGTTCTAGTGACAGTGTCTTTTGCCTTACAGAAGCTTGTCAGTTCCATGAGGTCCCTTTTATTGATTGTTGGTATTAGAGCCTGAGCTATTGACAAGGTTATAGAGAAAGGTGAACACTTCTCCATTGCTGGTGGGAGTGCAAAGTTGTACAACCACTATGGAAATCAGTCTGGCTATAACTTAGAAAACTTAGAATAGCTCTACCTCAATACCCAGCCATACCACTCCTGTGTATACAAACGATTCCTCACCAATCCACAAGGACATCTCCTCAACTATGTTCATAACAGCTTTATTTGTATTAGCTAGAAACTGGAAACAACCCAGATGTCCCTTAACCAATGAATGGATAAAAAAAAAAATCTGTGGTACATCTACACAATGGAATATTACTCAGACATCAGAAACAAGGAAATCATACAATTAGCTGCCAAATGGATGAAACTATAAAAGCTAATCCTGAGTGAGCTAACCCAGACCCAGAAAGATCCACACCACATCTATTCACTTACAACTGGGTTTTATCCATGTAGTACAGGATAACTATCCTACAACCAACAAACTGAAAGGAACAGGAACATAGACTTTGTTACTTGTTAATGGGATATTTGCTCAAATGGAGCTGCCATGTAGGCCCACAGTACAAGAGGAAGCTCTTAGCCCTCATATGGCTGCTGAACTGATGGGCGCTAATATGTATGGTACCCCACACTGGAAGAGTAGGATAGTTGGGAGGAGGGTGTGAGGGGGAGGGGGAGGGGACTGTGATGTTGGATTTTAATATCAGAGTGGGGTCCTCATTTTGAATCTCTGACCTACTTTTATGAGCTGTTTAAAGCTGTTGGTCATCAAACCACCCTATTAATAACACAGCAGGGCCAGGATTTCTAAATCTTAGATACGTTGACTGTGGAGACCAAATCACCCATCATTGTCTGGGATTGTAGCCATTATGAAGTGCCGAGCATCATCCCATCCCTGGCCCTTACTCCTAGATGCCACTAGTACCCCTAAAATGAAAAAATTGGATCTGTCTTCAGATGTCACCTGCCATTTTCTGAGGTTCTAAAATCATCTCTAGCCACTTCCCTTAGAGTACTTTTCAGCCCTGTGGAATCTCTGAGCCAGAGATGTCCTTTTGTCTAAGCTATTTCTGTTGCATATTTATGTCTTGCAATTAAGTCCTGTGGCTTACATTCATGCACTTCTTTATGTGTGTGCTTTTGTATGTACTGTCTTTGTACTCTGCCAAGCTCTATTGAAGTGCCTTCTGAGTCTCCTCATTTTAATGCTGTGTTTTAATACTTAGGAGGTAGTCTCACCTATGGGAGGCATTGATAAATATCATCTGAATGAATCTCTACAAAGAGTGTGGTTAAATGCTTTCCTTTTGCTTTTTAGCATATGATCCTTTTTCAAAAAGAAGTTTTGTTGAAGTATCATACATACATATACATATACATATATATGTGTGTGTGTATATATATATATATATATATATATATATATATATTCCCAGAAAAGTGCACTGAGTCTATGGCTTGATGAATTTTCCCATGTTCAGGCTAACATCAAGAACCCAGCATGACCAGCATCCCCTGTGTCCCACTTCTACTTCATAATCTTTTAAATTTTCCTTTCTTTTATAATGAAAAGGAATCCATGTTCACTGTTAAAAAATTTAAAAGTAGAGAAAAGCAAAAAAGGAAAAACATACTCCTTTTTAATACATATGCTTTAACATTTTTACAATCTTTCAGTGTTCTCAATGCTTGTATGTGCACATAAATATATTTTAAAAACTGAAACAAGATGGTGAGATTCATAGTTCCAGTGTCTAGCTTCTCTTATCACATTTCTTTTTGAATACATGTATATATTGTTAACATATTTCCCTGTAGATATATGTATGTGTGTAATACTCACACACACACACACACACACACACACACACACACCTAATTTGGTACATTACTGACAATGTGGCATTTACTGCATGTAAGTCATTCCCAGTCATTCCCTTTTATTAGGAAACTGGATATTTAGGTGGTTTCTGATTTTTTTCTCTTACAAACACCCTTTTGATACTTAATCATTTTAAGATCCTTTACCATTATAGTTGCATCAAATGAAAATGAGCCCTAATAAGCTTATAATTTACATATATTTAGTTCCTGGAGCCATCTTTTAATAACAAATTTTGAAATGGATGTATATGAATCCTGACACAGAACAATTGACCTTAACATTCACTCTGAATAAAATAGTCAATATAAACATGATAGAATGAAGATGAGATTTTCCTCACCTCTCAGAATACATGTCACTAACATTTTCATGTTTCACAATTCTTATGTAGGGGTATTAGTCAATAAACAGGGCCTTTGAAATAAAGGAAGTAGAAGTATTCTTTAAAGCTTAGCTTTACTAAGAACAACAGAAGCATTTGTTGGAGGACTGACTTTATGCTCTACATTGGGGCCAGCAAACATGTTCTTGTGTAAAGAAGCAGATCAATGTTTCAGCCTTCATAAGCTGCATGGTCTCCTCTGATGTCTTAAGATATTGTGATTGAGATGTAACTTGAAGAAATAAAAAATAAATTATTAAAAAAAAATAAAAAAAAATAAAAAAAATAAAAAAAAATAAAAAAAAAGATATAAGTATTGAATATGAGTGCTAATTTTACAGTTCTGAGAATGTAACATAATACAAACTTTAAACTCAATAGTTTTTTAAAATTTATTTATTTATTGCTTCAGGTTACATATCCATCAGAGTGTCCTCTTTCCACCCCTCCCAGTCCCGCCCTCCCACCTTCTACACCCTAAACCTTCCATCCCCCTCCTCTGGAGAGGAGTGTCCCTACATAACAGTCCCCCATCCGAGTTCAGCAGTCATATGAGGGCCAAGAGCCTCATACACTGGGGACCTAGAAGGCAGCACCATTAGGGAAAAGTGTCTCATTGACAGGGAGAAAAAGAAAAAGTCTGTGTCCATGTTGCCTTTGGTGCATTGGTTGTAGCATAGATATCCTGTACTATATAGCTAAAATCTGACTATAAGTGAATAGATGCCATGTACATCCTTCTGGATCTGGGTTAGCTCACTCAGGATGAGCTTCTCTAGTTCCATCCATTTGGCTGCAAAATGCATAATTTCATTGTCTCTGATAGTTGAGTAATATTCCATTGTGTAGATGTACCACAGTTTTTTAATCCATTCTTTGGTTGAGGGACATCTGGGTTGTTTCCAGTTTCTAGCATCTATGTTCATAGCAGCCTTATTTGTAATAGCTAAACTCAATAGTTTGAAGACAAGTTGAGAAGTAGACAGGTAAGCTAAAAAAAGGTAACCTCACAAAGAGCAAGGTACACATGAAAATTGGGCATATGAAATGAACATTGTTATTCAGGAATTGAAAGGCAAATCAGTGAGATGATGGTTCACATCTGTCAGAATGGCTAAAAGCCAAAGTCACAGACACACCAAATCCTGGAAAGAACATAGAGCAAGAGGTCATCACTGGTGGGAATGCATGTGGAGTAGCCACTTGGGAAGAAAGATTGGCAGATTGTGTGATGCTGAGCATTGTCAGACCATGCAGTCCAGCAATCTCTGTTCTAGTTATTTGCCCAAATGAGTTGAAAACTTAAATATCCACCCAGGGAAACTGCACATGTTTCTAACAGCTTTATTCATAATTGACAAAAATTGGAAGTAATCAAGATGCTCTTCAGTAGTTGAATGGCTAAACAAACCGGTAAATACATACAATGGGATATTATTCAGTCCTAAGGAGAAATAAGCTGTTGAGCCATACAAGACACAGGAAACACCTTAATTATATATTTTTAAGTGCAGGAGCATGCCAGAAAGACTGCACAGTTGATGGAACATTCTGAAAAAGGCAAACTATGGAGGTAGTAGAACAGTGGTTGTCATCTGTTCAAAACAATAGAGGATGAACTACTGGGAGACAGGTGATAGGGGCTGTGAAATTTCATGTGATGGTATGAAGGTAAACATGACATTGTGTATTTTCCAAAATCCCCAGCACAAGCAACTCGGATTAAAGTCTGATGCAAAGCATGGACTTTGTCAATATTAGCAATAATATATTCGTGGTGCCCATTCATCTAACAAATTGATGTAAGCTTAATAATGGGGCAGTGCTGTATGTGCAGGCAGCTGCTCAGAGAGTTCTGTACATTCTACACACACGTAAGATTTCTATGTAATCTTTATATTATCTAAATGAAAAAAGTTTCATATGCTACCCTTTCTGTATAATTTTGCTTCCATACAACTTGAACTGCAGAGATAATATTTTGAGGTTTTTCCCTATGGGAAATGTCCCATGTCTTGCTGTCAACAGTGTGACATCTCTCTCTGCTTCTCTGAGACCTTTTTACTTTTTGATGGCTCTCATGGGTATGATTGCTTGACAGCTGAGCTCTGAAGAGATGTTATGTTACTACGTATTTAATCTGTCTTCCCTTCTTCTCCTTTTCTTCCTCCTTCCCTCCTCTCTTTCTGTTAATGTGATACTAGAAATATCTTGGAAATTACTTATAAATGTATAATACAAATAAAAATTGTAAAACAGTTGTTAGATTTATAAAAGAGTGACTTGCCTCAGTAAATACACCTTTTGGAAAAGACTATTTTCTATATGTCTTTAGAAAGTAGATTAATAATCAGGTACAGAACCTTTGGTTTGTGATGCAAGGACTCAGATTACTTGTAAATCTACCCATTACCCAGTCCTTGGGTTGCTTGGCTCTTCCAAACTCTGAAACAAAAACCTGTCCTCCATTTAATGTGTGGATGTGTTTCCAGCTCATAGTTGAACTCTGTGTGTAACGTCAAAACTACCAGTGACTTCCCATTGCCTTCAAGATGAAGTGCTCCCTCCATAGTGACAATACTGATAATATCAGACACTGAACCCTAATGCAAAGACCATTGCTGAGCATGCAGCGCCTGTGCTGGCCACCCTCCTGCCTGTACACAAAGCCTCATCACGTGCTACGGAACCCAATCCAGCCCAAAGGGGTCCACAGTCTCTGGTATTTGCAGCTTTTGCACACATTTTTGGGATGTGGGTTTGGAACCTCTCCTCCTGCTGCCCCTGTGTCTCAGTAATCAATTGAGGTGTCCCGTTCCATGGTGGTACATTGAATCGTTATTTCCACAGAAACTTCCAGAACTATGCACACATTTCACCTGTAGGATACAGGGCTGTATAATATTCGTTCTTGGTCGCTTGATTTGCATCTTGGACTTGGGTAGCTTTCAGGCAGCTTTCTAGGATTCCATTTGCTTCTTATTTTCTGGTTCATGTTGACAACCTGATGCATTATTGCTGTGACTGACTGAACCTAAGTAAATGAGTCAAGCAGAAACACTGAGTTAGTAAAGCTCATGTCAGCTGCTTTAGTAAATAAATGTCAATAGTTCTTTATTCCTTCAGGCTTCTTCCATTTTGTCACTTTGCCAGCCTTCTGCAGCACGAAGCTTCCAAGGCTGATGCCAGGTGGGTAGAAATGTGGAAGACTAGTTTTCTTGGGAACAATGGGGCTTAGGAAAAGCAGTGTACATCACTATACCTCCATTTATATGGCTCTAGCTGTATGTTCAACTCTAAATGTAGATGAGGCTCAGAAATCTCTAGTCCAGCTATACATACACAAAGAGGATGCAATAGTTTATGCATCCCTTCTTAAGTTTTCTGCTATTGCCTTTCTGTGGAACTATTCTACATACATATTTTGAGTTTGTATCACTTTCCATTGAGATACCAAGCTGCTTTCATGCAGAGGGTGCTGTAGAACGCAGTGACTGTCTTCTAGTACTTACATACGCTTTTTCCCATATTTTGGCATGATTATCTGTAGTCTACCATTTTACAAAGGCAGACTTTGCAGATGACTACCCACCACCCCATTGGTCTGCCTGATGTTACCTCTCCTTGCACTGCCGTGTGACAGTATCATTCCCTCACCTCACACAACTACCCTAACCCTGCATACTTGCTTAGAGAAGGAAGGCATTCCCTATATGTGTAGCATGTGTCTCAGGGTTCTAATGTTTAAAGGGAATGGATTGTTTTGGAATTTGGCACTGTAAAAGAATTAGAATTCAAGTCAGTGTGATAAATCACCAAACGTGCCACTGAAAGGCCTAAATTTAAATTAAACCTTTAAAAGCAATAACCTCCTTTCAATACTGGTATTACCAGGAGATAATGGAGTGGTTAAGCAGAATGGATTTGATTTACAAGTACTGCAATTCTTTTCCTCAATTGTCGGTGTTTTCCAGTGTATGTTCTGTTCTCTAAGAGTGTAATCAATAACTAAGGTAAGTGATTTGTCTCTTTCTCCCACCTGTCCTACTTAAAATGCCCTCTGATAATCAGATCTGACATCAGAACTGTGTATATAGTCATGTCAGGTGCATGTTAAAATGATTACCTGACCAAAGAGGTGACTTTTTTTTTAATATAATCTAACAATCTCAGAAAATTAGCCATTAATAATAAATGGGCATTATTATGGAGCAAATGATCCAGAATATGCTCATATATTATCATATGCTCATGGTTCCCATGTAGAGCTCTTCAACAGTGCAGCTTTAAGGTTTTGCCTCTGGAGGCTTAACCAGTGGCCTGGCACATGATACCCACTCTGGTAACTTAGAAGATTGTGTTATTATTTTTTTTGCATTCACAAATAACCACCACCTTTGTGACTTAAAAGCAGATGAAATTTACACTGTCCTATTTCTGAAAGACAGAGTTCAAAATTAGTGTCACTGTGCTAAGACCAAATATCCACAGTGCTGTCCTCTACTCTGGAATCACTAAGGGAGAATTCATTCCCTGTCTCTTTAATATCTCAGGGCTCTCATCTGTCCTTGGGATGTTTCTAGTTTTTGACTCTGTGGCCAAAAATCATCTTTCCTGCTGCCTGTTGTCACGCATCCCTCTGCCTCTTACTTATAATTATGTAACATTTATGGTGCACCTGAGTAACCAAAAATAATCTTTCCATTTCAAGATCCCTAAATTAATCACATCTGCAAAATCTCTCAGTAACAAGTAAACTAATGTTCACAGATTCCAGAGATTAGAATCTCCCTCTCTTCTCTCTTCTCTGTCTCTCAGGCTCTTCCCCTCAAGGTGTGTGTGTGTGTGTGTGTGTGTGTGTGTGTGTGTGTGTGTGT